>OU612043.1:130676685-131276685 GCA_914767935.1 Coremacera marginata
TCATCGGCATCCAACATTGATGCAATTTGACATCTACTTAGAGCATCTGCATGGCCCATATTTACACCGCATCTGTGTTGTATGGAATAATTGTAGCTTTCGAGCTCTAAAGCCCACCTGGCTATTCTAGGGTTAACTTGTTTTTTTTCTAACGTTAATATCAATGAGCTGCAATCTGTAATAATCTTAAAGGGTATTCCTTCTAAATAAACTCTAAACCGTCTCAAGGCATATATAATTGCAAGCGTCTCTAATTCAAAACTGTGGTATTTAGATTCCGCGGCAGATGTTGTTTTTGAGAAATATGCTATAGGATGGAATTTATTATCATTTTGTCGTTGTAACAAGACGGCACCGAAACCAATGGAACTAGCGTCACAATGAAGTTCAGTTTCTTTCGTCGGGTTATAAATAGCAAGAATTGGTGGTTTAATCAGTCTAGTTTTGAGCTCATGATAGGAATTAAGGCACTTTTCGTCTAACACAAAGTCGGCATTGGTTTTCAACAGATTTTGTAGTGGTTTCGCGATAGTGGAGAAAGACGGTACAAACCGTCGAAAATAGGAAAAAAGTCCAATACAAGAATGAAGTTCCTTTTGGTTAGTCGGCAATGGATATTTCTTTATTGCGGCGATGTGTGATTCACTAGGCGAAATTCCCTTAGAAGACACCAAATACCCCAAGTATTCTAGTTGTTCATAACAAAATTTACATTTGGAAGTATTGAGCTTCAATTTATTACTAGTTATGCGTCGCAAAACCATCTCAAGGAGACTTTTATGTTCGCCAAAATCGGCAGTTGCAATCAAAATGTCATCCATGTAAATAATTATTTTCCTACTATCAATTAAGTCACGAAAAATATTATTGATAAATCGTTGAAACACGGCAGGGGCATTCTTGAGGCCAAAAGGCATTTTTAAATACTCGTACTGCCCATTGGGTGTCACAAAAGCCGTATATGGAATTGATTCGTCAGACATACAAACTTGGTGGAAACCATTTTTTAGGTCTAAAACGGAAAAGAACTTACAACCTTCAAGATAGTCTATACAATCTTCTATTAGCGGCAGTGGGTAATTATCACGAACTGTGATTTTATTTAGTCCGCGATAGTCAATACACATTCGCGTCTGACCGTTCTTCTTTTTAACCAACACTATGGCCGAAGCATATGGCGAATGACTCGGTCTTATTACGCCATCACGCTGTAGTTCTTCAACGATTGATTGGACCTGAGATCGCTCTAAATAAGAAAGTCGACGCGGTGCACAGCAAAACGGTACATCGGTGGTTAAATGTATTTTCATTTTGTATTCTACTGGGTCTATCTTAACATCTTTTGGTGAGACATAGGAGTCTACGATCAAAGATTTCAGATCAGCGTGGAGGGACTTATTAAGTTTAACATCGATATCAAATTCTGTGTCGTCAGAAGCAATATCAATATTATATATATACGGTATATTCGCATCGTTCTGATAATTACAGTTATTTTCCTCACTACTTAACTCAACTTCCGTATTACAAACCGTTTCCCTTAGAAGGCCATATTTATTAAGAGCTTTAAAAGAGTCATTCAGAAGATGAGTGCAAGTGTTTATTTGTTTATTTAAATTCAGAAGTTTGGTCTTATTATATCGTAGCTTGATACTAGTTAAATGAATGTTAAATAAATGTAAAAAATTTCGGCCTAAAATAACTGGCACTAGCATCATTTCGTCCGGCAGAATGATGATGCTTATTTTCTTTGCTTTATCTCTAAATTTAATGACGCAATCTTGTTCATCAATTATTTTCAATTGACGTCCGCCAACTCCAAAATATTTTGACAATCTCGGCACTCTGGGAACTTTTGATATTGGTTTTGGAGCACATGATTCTCGTATAAAGCTAGCCGGACTACCCGTATCAAAAAGAGACATAAATTCATTAAACTTTGCACTCATCACTGAATTAGTCTTAAAAGCAATACCTACCAAGTTAAGAGCAGCAATGACGTCACTTGTGTCGTCCGGGTCATCAACTTCTTCAACGGCAGCAACTTGAACGGCATTAGATCTCTCGGCATTAAATCTCTCGGCATTATCAGCAAATTTCTTGAGGATTTTCCTGGGGTTTGGGCATGAGCGATGGTCATGGCCCATGCGCCAACACTTGAAACAGGAACCATTCTGACGCAGAGGATATGGGCAGTTTGGTTTAATGTGTCCAGTCTGCGAGCAATTAAAACATAAAATTGCGTCTTTTGCTGTCGTTTGTTTTGAAATTTGATATCTCATAGGTGCGGCGCTCGTCACGTCGGCAGCTCTTGAGTCTCGTCCGGCAGTGGGGGCGGCACGCATCATGACGGCAGTTGTTACGTCACGACCAGCCGTGGGAGTTAAATATTTATGCTGGTAACGCTTAATCAGTACTTTCAGCTCCTCAATAGTGCGGGCGCTGGCTAAAAGGTTAATATTAACGGCACTATTACCGATTCCGTCTATGATGAAGTCCACTACTTCGGTTTCTTCGATGTCGGACTGCTTAGCTATGGCTTGCATTGTTAAAACATAGCAGTGCATGGACTCATCACGTCTCTGCCACCTTCTCTGTGCCAAAATTTTGTAAACATCGTGGCGAGAAACAGAAACATCAAACTCTTTCATCAACTCTTCTTTTAATTGAATGTAATTCAAGGCTGTCGTAGTTGTAAGAAACAATCGTGCCGTGCCGGTGAGAGAGCGTCGAAGACTTAATAATTTTAAGCGATTATCGGCGTTAACTGTTTGCATCAATTCCTCGAAGTCTTTGAAGAAGTTTTGGACAGTTTGGGTTTGGCTGTCTCCGGAAAATTTCGGTATAGCGTGTTCTATCTCGCTAAACTCCACCCTGTGCGCAACGACTGCTGCCTCTTCTACAGTCGAAGTTGCAAGTTTTTGTCGCAGCACTTGAACTTCATGTTTTTTCCTGAGTATTCGAAGTTCTTTATCTAGTTTTGCCTCCTCATCGTCTTGGTAACCATCGGCGCTAAGGGCGTCAAGTTCGGCATCAGAAGCCGCTTCATTGCCAGCAGCTTGAGCATCTTCGTCAGCGTATTGTTCGTCATACAATTTCTTGAGTTGCGCTGTCGACGCTGTCTCTGGAAACTCCACTCCGGCATTTATAAGCGCGTTTGCCAACGCTTGCTTTGTACGAGTCGTCATTTAAGAATTTTATGCGTGTTTACTTTTAATACAAGTTGGATGCAATCAGGTTGCTGCACCCCACATCTGAGATTTAAACTTATTTAAATAAAACTTGTTGATTGCCCTTTTTGAGCGCTGATTAGTTTTTCAGACACGTTTTTTTATTTTTTACTTCTTTTCATTTACACCGCCAAAAAGAGAGAGAACAAAAAGCAGTAGGAAAAAAAACGAAGTTTGTTGCTTATTTTCTTCTCGTCTTTTTTGACAGCTAAATCTACGTGGAGTGTGGCCACCTAGATACATAAATTATTAGCACAAGTTTACACCATACGTTTACAAATAATAATAATAATAATAATAATAATAATAATAATAATAATAATAATAATAATAATAATAATAATAATAATAATAATAATAATAATAATAATAATAATAATAATAATAATAATAATAATAATAATAATAATAATAATAATAATAATAATAATAATAATAATAATAATAATAATAATAATAATAATAATAATAATAATAATAATAATAATAATAATAATAATAATAATAATAATAATAATAATAATAATAATAATAATAATAATACTAATAGTAATAATAATAATAATAATAATAATAATAATAATAATAATAATAATAATAATAATAATAATAATAATAATAATAATAATAATCATAATAATAATAATAATAATAAAAAAAAAAATTTGATCTAAAAATTAAATCGGTATTAAACACATTCTTTTCCGAATAAGAAAGTGTTTTCGAGTCATAAATTTTAAGAAATGTAGGGTATGGAAAAAATACAGCTAGGGGTCCCAAAATGGCATCCGAAATGAAAATTTTTCAGTTTTAGAATGTTTTAACTCAAAGTCTATAAGCAATTTTAAGAATGGAGACTGCGGAAATTACAATGAAACATTTGTTGTCACCTTATTCGATGTGCTTTAACTTAATTTTGTTGTTCAAAACTCTATATTCCAAAACTGTATAGAATTTATGAAATTATTCTTTATTAAATTCATTCAGTTAAATTCAATTCCTGAATATATTTGTTTGGTAGAACTGATTTCTTTTTTTCTGTCATGAACATTTCGTCCCGCATCATCTCGAAGGAATAATTCTAAGACTCTTTAACGATGAATATATCGATCCGATTTGCGGTTTCTTGTCGAAATGCTTTGCTATTTTTAAATGTATTATTAGCTTATTGAATGAATGGCTTTGTTCAAAATTTTTTGAAGAAATAAACTAATTTGATTATTTTTTGGCATATTTTTAACTTTTACAATCAATGCACAAGCCTTTTTCCTAAAGTGCAATGGGGTCTCTATATAAGAAATAAAATCTATTTAAAACAAACAAACTATTGTATATCACTTTGACCCACAATTTCTTATTCTGAGAGATGATCGTTTAAACAAAAGTGTGCTATTTTTGGGACAAATAAAAAACATCCCTGCTTAGACTTAAACGGTAAAAGCACAAAAAAACCTGACTTATAAACTAGTCTAGAAAAAGTCCAAGACCGTTCATCCGATTTGCACAAAAAATATCAAATTGTTTTGATTTCCCGAAACAGTTAATTCGAAATCTATTGAAGCCTTTAATATTGAATTAACACTAATGGTCCCATTCTTGTCAAAAATGCCCTATTTTTGTTTAAATTTTGGCCCTTTAACAATTAAACCAATACCATCCCTGGTTCGTACAACAACTGATCGTATCGAATGAACAAAAAAACGCGCTAATGATATGTTGTCGTATTCAACAATGCAACGCAGAGGCGAGCGGCCGCAACCTCCCAGCATGAAGTTTACACAGGGACTGATCGTATAATTTTATTCAGTATAATAAGTTTTCACCTCGACTAAAAAGCTTTTTCAATTGAAAGCTGTCGTATGCGTGTGAAAGCTATCCGCCCATGGGCGGCCTTTTACGTACTCCTGCTTTAAACAGAAATTTTTGGTGACATCTTGCCCCATACGCAATTCAATGGCGTATAGAGCAAAATTTCAGCACCAAATTTTGTTCTTGATTAACGAAAGCCACTTTGCTCTACGTGCATTTAACTAACATTGTTGTGACTAGTTATTATTTTTTAGTTAATTATTTTGGGTTTTTTTATTGTTTTTAATTATTAAAAAATTTTCAAAGTAGACTATGATGAAAATAGGAGGTAAGTTGAGAATGGCGAAGTATTAGCGTACATAGCTTGATTGACATTATTGTCCTTATTATTATTAAGAAAACATCTTGTTAAGAATATCCATATACACCATTCTAACCCTTAATGTTTGTGTGTGCTGAATCGTAAAACAATTTGCCATTCAGATGTTAGAAAACATTAAAAGTTAGAAAAAGTTTTCGGGAAGGGCTGGAGTTCAGAAAACTTCTGACTTTTTTTTATTCTAATCCTACTTTAGAGTCTACTAACAATAGGTTTACTTGTGGTAATACATATTCATACCGAATATGTGGAAAAAAGTAATTGGAAGATGCTTAAAACTGGAAATAAAACCTTTTTTAACACCAAATTTGTATGTGGCAAAGAGGCATTATGTAAAAATTTTTGTTTTAAGTTTTTCGATCATGTACACAGTACTTTAGGCAAATATTTAAAATATTTGAAAAACACAGCATTTGCTGCTCGTGAGTAATCTAAAAAAAAATGTAAATCAATTAAAAATTATTGAAATGCAGTCCACAGGTTTCAAAGGTTTCGCAAAAACATCTCCCTATTTAAATGTTTCTATTAGTCTATATCCTAAAATAAAAGTCTTGCAGTATCTTCTAAATAACTTATCTATATCTGTATATATATATACGTTAAAATTGTAAATAAAAGATCTGTACATGAAATATTTTTTGAAATTCCTTTTGCGATGGACATTTTGAATGACGCTGAGTCCGAAAATCGCATTTTTAAAATTTTTGTCTGTCTGTCTGTCTGTCTGTTAAAGCATCACGCGAAAACCACTGGATGGATTTAAATGAAACTTGGCACCTAGGTTCCTTATATCCCCAGTCAACATATAGGCTACTTTTTATCCAGAAAAAAAGGTTGGACCCGGTAGAGGGCTCTGCGATCGGGTTCCAGGCATTCTTTTTTTTTAGCTTATCTCCGAAACTGTTCATCCGATATGCATGAAAATTTGTATGTAGAGGTTCTCGGACACGCTGAGTTTTTTTTTTTTGACTTATCTACTCTATTCTATCTCGAACACCAGAGGCCGCTGTAGTACAAATATTTTGAAAAACTCCTAAGTCGTTTATCCGATTTACATGAAAATTGGAATATTGTAGTTTTCGGATATGATGAGTTTTCATGACTTATCTACTCTGTTCTATCTTGAACACCAGAATGCGCTATAACACAAAGATTTTAAACGTTTTAAAAAGCTCCTAAGCCGTTTATCCGATTTGCATGAAAGTTGGTATATATAGGTTTTCGGACCTATATATATAAAAACGGTGAGTTTTTATAACTTATAAACTAGACTAGAAAAAGTCCAAGACCGTTCATCCGATTTGCATGAAAATTTGTATGTAGAGGTTCGCGGACACGCTGAGTTTTTTTGATTTATCTACTCTTTTCTCTCCCGAACACCAGAGGGTTCGTCCGATTTGCATGAAAATTTGCATATAGAGGTTTTCGGATATGGTGAGTTTTTATGACTTTATGACTAATACGGTGACTGTTTTGGATTTATCTTTTTTGTACTATATCGAACACCAGAGGGCGCTGTAGTACAAATCTCTTAAGAAATCGTGAAAAAGTAGAAAGCCGCTCATCCGGTTTGGATAAGAAATTTACTAAAGGATTTTCTTATAGGGCAACTGTTTTAGCGTTATCTCTTTTGCTCTGTTTCAAAACCAAGAGGGCGCTGTTGTACAATTTGTACGTGTGCATGGTATTAAACTGTTCCTACACGGCTGCACCGATTTTGATGAAATTTTTTGTGTGTGTTTAAGTGGATCCCTGGATGGTTCAGATTCGCAATTGGACCCGGTAGGTGGCGCTGTGATCGGGTTCCACGAATTTTGTTATTATAGTTTATCTCCGAAACTATTTACATAAAATTTACATTAAACATTAAATAGATTTACATAAAAATTTGTATTAAGGGGTTTTCGGGTATGGTAGTTTTTATGACTTATCTATTTTGTTCTATATTAAACACCAGAGGGCACTGCTGTACAAATGTTTTAAAAATGTCGAAAAACTCCTAGCTGTACATCCGATTTAAGTGAAAATTTTACATAGGAGTTTTCGGATACGGCGGGTATCTTGGACTTTTTTTCTGCGCTATCTTAAACACCATATGGTGCTGTAGTACAAATCACTTAAGAAATCGTGAAACATTCAAAAACCGCTCATCAGATTTAGATAAAAATTTGTATATCGGATATATAAAATTTGATTATCGAGTATGGAAAGGGCCTTGGCGTTATTTTTTTATTCTATCTCGAAAACCAGAGGGCGCTGTTGTACAAATACCGCAAAAAACTCAAAACAACTCATCCCATAAGTACGATTTTTGTAAGTGGTTTTCGTGTGCGGTGAGTCTTTTGGTGCTATGTATTTTGCTATATCTTGAACCCCAGAGAGCGCTGTACTACAAAATACAGTAAGGCGTAGCAAATCGCGAAGGGTGATAAATATCTTCTTTTCTTCTTTATGTGTATTTATATTGCACTTCTTTTTCCGCAAATCAGGACAGCTGATGCCGAATTCTGTGGTATTTGAGTACGCATCAACACTTGCGCAAGTCAGTTGCGTCATAAATTTGGCGTAGTTTTGGCATTTCAATTTACATTTTCAATGCTTATTTAATTTTTGTCCAATTTCCTCGCGAATTGGCAAAAATTCGTTTTTGCTCTAATTTTTTCAAAAATGTGGAATCTATCGAATACAATATAAAACTGGAAAATATATTTTTGCAAGCGATCGGCGGCACGCACACACAAATCACGATTTCCCTAACTTTTTCTCATAATTTTCAGATGTTGAAGCTACATTTTGCTCATTTCGCCAAAGTTACCGGTTCAAAAGATGCACACAAAATTCCTTCAAAAGTTTGTGAAAAGTTTTTTTCAAATTGACGAATGAAATCGAAAATTATTGATATCAACTCCCGAGTTAAGCCTACCCGGCTAGTTTACAATAAAATTTAAAAGCTCCATTTGATAACCTTATTTCAAACAAAGAACATAATATGAAAAGCTGCCCGGCAGTTATTTACTACACATAAAAATATTTTTGAAAAACTAAAAATTGAAAATCAAAAAATTTTTGATATACAATTTCTATGTAATTTTATAACTGAAAGTGATGAAAATTATAACGCGTAAAAATTGATTTATTAATGGATTTATTAAGTGCTATTTTAGCTAAGTAGATCACAGCGATAATTACGGAAGACCACTGGTGAGTTGGTGAAGCGGCCAACGCAACAGCTGTTTAGTCTGCTGTGTGATTATTACTCTATACAGGGTGTTGTTGTTGGTTGTTTTATTCAGAAAGCAACATAGACCTAGAGCTCGAAAAATATAATTCTAAATAATTGAAAAATTATTAGAATTATAAAACACATAACATTAAAGTTATGAAAAAGGTCTTAATTAATTTACAAAACTAGCTTTTTTTTGCTTTTTGTAAATCAAAATTTTTTTTATGATTTTTGTTAAAAACTTTACGAATATCTTTTCTTTTTGTTGTTTTTGTAAATGAATAGATTACTGTTGACCAAAAACTTATATGTGTGAAATTTTTACTATATGTGTGAAATTTTTAATTAATGCTACTTTGCTCTATGTGTATAGGCTTACATCAAAATACGTTTGAAATGGCGCATAGAGCAAAGTGGATTTTTTTAAAGTTAGAAAATGTCCTTTTGTACCTGAGATGAAGGATTAGAAAATATGCTTTGTGATTGTCATTTTTAAATAAATTTATGGTGAGACATTTAAAAAATCCCATCGTACAGTTTTAGAAAAAAATGCATTCAAACTTTAACTTCGATATATTAAAAATGGGTTTTTTACGTGTAGAGCACATGAATCCCCGGAGGACAAAATGTCGTTACGCTCCATTTTAGTTAATTTTGTAAATTAATATCTGGTAATATTATTGCAAAACATGGAAAGCAGAAAGGATGATGACAATTCACAAAAAAATATCAATCTTTATATACTTTGGCGGCCGTGGCTTAGTGGATAGAGTGTGTGGCCCATACGCCAGAGAACCCTGATTCGATTCCCACCTAACAGAAAGTTTTATGAAATGAATTAATTTTTCTGTTCGGCCGCCACCTCTCTGCAGACAATTGCAAACCTCAGAGAGTAAAAACTGCCATGAAAAGCTTCTTGAGAACGTAAGCCGTTCGGAGTCAGCATAAAACTTTTAGGTCCAGTTCTCATTTGTGTTCAAACATTTCACAACACGCACTAAAACAGTTGATCATACGAAGCATAAGGACTTTGACCGTCCTCTCAAGGGCTGAAATGGAAATTTCGATTTTTTTTTATTGCTGGAAGAAGTTGTTTAAGTCATGGCATACTAACACTGCATATTTACAAGCTTGCATTTTAAAATGCATATCTTCAGAGGAAACCACATATAACTTTGGAAAAATGGGTTTAGTTATCGGGGACGCAGTTTTGAGCAGTTACATTTTATAGAAATTGAAAGTGAACAGTTCCATCATAATTTTGGAACTAATTAGCCCTGATCGATAAAAAGCGATAACAAAGAAAACTTCTATCAAATATTGATTTTTTTTCACATTTTTAATGTGTTAATCTATATCTATACTCAATACTATTATATAAAAGAATATTCAAGTATGTTTGGGCTCGCAGAGGTGGAAAACGGCAGGCGCTATTTATATAATTATTTTTTTTTTTTTGAAAGCTATGGTCCAAAATTATTATATAGGTTACATAAATTTGCCAATTTTTATTTAAATAATTAATTAAAATAAAAAGAGCATAAACATACAAATTCTTTATTCGTATCCTCAGCGAGAACAAAACTCTCTCTTTGTAAGTTCCATGCAATGCTTACGCAGCGTCTACACCAGACAATTTGTCTTAACAATCCCAATACACTCACAGATTTTTTACTAACACACTCACATTTTCTCAGTCGGCAGCTCAATTGTCTCAAATGTCAGGCAGATAATTGAGCTGACAACGATTTGACGTTTGCTGACAATTTTTGACGTTTCCTAGGAAAAAATGCTGAGAAATGTTAAAAAACTTGAAAAAAGCATTTCGAAACAGATACGCAGTGAGAAAGTTGACAGTTAAGTTTTCCGAACAAAATTTAATTTTTTCGTTGGCCAACGATCTCCTGGTGTATTAGTGAAATTTTTCTTAACAATTTTTGTTAACATCCTCCAAGTGCCACCACCAGCAACAGAAGCAAGTGTAACGCAAATTTCTTCTTTCACTAGTCAACGGCCATCACCACCAGCACAAATTAGTGCAGAGCAAATTTCCTGCTTCTTTCGCTGGCCAACGTTCTCCAATTGCTTCCTCCAGCAGCATAAGTAAGTTATGCTTATAAGTGCCACCACCACCAAGTGCAAGTTCAGCAAAAGTAGCAAGAAAAATGCGTTGCTCTTGCTGTGTTGCTGGTGGTGGCACTTGGAGGATGTTAACAAAAATTAACGTTGCACTTGATGTGTTGCTAGTGGTGGCACTTGGAGGACTTTGGCCTGCGAAAGGAGCAAGAAATTTGCGTTGCACTTGCTGTGTTGCTGGTGGTGGCACTTGGAGGATGTTAACAACAATTAACGCTGCACATATTTTTGCTGCTTGTGGTGGCACTTGGAGATCGTTGGCCAGCGAAAAAAATTAAACTTTGTGCGTTAAACTATACTTTTTAATCTCACAACGTTCGCATCGAAAAACCGCTTTTTTTTATTCTTTTTTAACTTTCATAACCAAAAATCTCGCTTTTTTATTATTTTCTATTTTTTTTCGCTTTCAAAGGAAACGTCCAATAACGAAACAAATGTCATTTATTTTCTGCCCACCTACGTCATAATCAGACAATTTCCTTGCAGCTTATAATAATTTGACAACGAATACAGATTATGAAATTTTTATGACAATTGTCTGGTGTAGACGCAGCGTTAACTGCCCTATAGGAACAAACTAAATTGTTTTTAAAAACACCTAATTAAAAAACTTATTTAAAATACACCAATATATGAACAACTTTGAATTATATTAAGGCGGCATCCACTTCAATTCTAAATAGTTTTTATTGCATTATATATGAAGTAATTGAAATACTACTTAAAAACAAGTGATTGATAAACTACTTTGAATTATATTAAGGCGGCAACTACTCTGATTTTGACATGTTTTAATTGCAAATTTATATTAGATTACAAGTTTATATATATTTAATCATGTTATTTCATCAAATATTATTAACTTTAGGCCATCAGTAATAGTTTTCAATTGGTTATTTTAAAGTAATTAAAAATATAATTAAAATATAACTAATTTAACAAGTAGTTGAAAATATATGCGGGTTTCAAAAGATTTATTTTAAAGTAGTTAAAAAATAATTTAAATTTCACTAATTTCACAAGCAGTTGAAAATATATGCAGACGAAAGTCAATTGACTTATTTAGCGGACATCACCATACAAAAAATGTTTGTTCGTTCCATGGAAAAAAGTCAGAATTTCAACTAGTTGTGGTTGACAATAAACTACTTTATCAACTACTTTTAAATTAGTTGATTTTCCTACAGGGTGGCTGTGCGCATAGCTAACACCCCTTTCACATTGGTCAAGAATTGAATTCAATTTTCAGAGTTTGTGGGCAATTCGCCGCAAATCGGAAGCGACGAAAGGGAGAAAAATTGACGGTACCAATGTCTCTGTACCGTCAATTTTTTCGTGTTCCCTTTTGTTCTCACTTTCAATGCTTTCAATTCTTTACCAATGTGAAAGGGGTCTAACCAGATAGAAAAATTTATTATTTATTTTTCGCTGCGAGACAAAAGCTTCTTTTTGAGTAAGATGACAAAAGTCAAAAGGGTTCATGCTGCCACCTTTCTGAATGCAAAAATACCGCCACTTTTCTAAAAACAGCGACAAAAATTGGGTAGAGCAAATTTTTAAGTTTAAGCGAAAGACATATTTAAATTTAAAATTTTTAAATAATTAGGGTATGCTTTTAAGTCAAGATTTGAAGGCAATTTCCTAGATATAAAATTTTTGAGTTCTAAGACTGAGATCTGAAGATTCCATATTGAGAGTGAAAATTCAAAAACCAGTCACCCGTCACGGTCACGCGGAGGTATGCTTTGTTTATAAGAGCTTCCTAAGAATATGCAATAACTTTTAGAATGATCAATTATAATAGTGATATCCACAAAAATGTTTATATCAGAGGTAAAAACACCAACAACAATAACGCCAACAAGGACAACAACAGCAACAACATCAGGAAAACCAAAAATGCCTACTTATCTTTACAACTGCAGTGCTGAGCTATACACCACAAAACTCAACAACAACAACAGCATCAACAACACCAACAACATTAACAAAGCCAAAAACATCAAAAACACTAATTAAAACTGCAGTGCAGAAAAACACACAACAACCAATAACACAAAAAACCACCAAAAAACACGAAAAACACCAACACCACCTAAAACACTGAAAAACAGTGCTGAGCTATACACCACAAAACTCAACAACAACAACAGCATCAACAACACCAACAACATTAACAACGCCAAAAACATCAAAAACACCAATTACATTAAAAATACCAACATGATCTATTATAACTGCAGTGCAGAAAAACACAAAACAACCAATAACACAAAAAACCACCAAAAAACACGAAAAACACCAACACCACCTAAAACACTGAAAACACCAACAACACCTAAAACTCAAAAAAAAAAGAAACATCAACTACAACACCAAGCAGACCAATAACGCCAAAAATAAAAACAATACAGCCAACAGAATTTACACCAAAATATCAAATGAACTATTACAACTGCAGTGCAGAAAAGGATCAAAAAAACCAAAAATACGAAAAAACACAAAAAAAAAACAACAATTACACCAAAAACAGCAACAATACTAACAACACCAATTACACCAAAATGATCTACAGCTGCAGTGCAGAAAAGCACAAAAAAGTATCCAAAAACATTAAATGATTTTTCCAGCGGCAGTGTACAGCTATACACAAAAAGACCAGAAACACCAAATTCTTGATCAGTGCCATTCCCATCAACTTGGGAGTGTGCATGAGGGATTGTGGCGTCTTTTGCGAAATTTACACATTTCCAAGCAAATTTGCTATGAACGCATTTATTATACGGATTTGTATATTTTTAGTGCTTATTGCTTGACTTCAGAAGTCATAGAGCCCGAACTGAACCAAAGCGGGTGGTGGTTATCGGACTCGCCGTGCTACAAAATACATGAAAATGTATGTAGCCACCAAAAATTAAATTGCCGTAGAATTCCGCGACGGAAAACGCCAGAATAAATTCTATTTTACTTTTTCTCCGATGGCCGTCGGGCCTCTCTTTAAGTGGCGTTAGTACCCAGCAAAACATTTTAAAATAATGCAATGCCTTTACTTAATGTTTGCTTATTAGTGCATTACATAATTCTTAAAGCCCAAAATTATATTACTTTTTATTTAAAGTAATGTAGTCTGTAAGGCCTCATAATAATATTTGTTTATCTTTGTTCTTTGTAAGAGTTAAGTAAAGAGGAATTTAAAAAAATGTTGATTTTTGGAATGACCAGAATTATTGAAAGACATTATCTATCCGCCTTACGTTTTGAAAGACATTATTGAAAGACATTATCTATCCGCTTTACGTAGTATAAATTTAAATAAGTGTTTCTCGGGTATAAGAAACTGTAATAACTTACCGCCAATGAAATGCCTCAGTTAAAGTAATGTATTCTGTAAGCCAGAAAGTAAGTGATTATTGAGGTTTTATCGATTATTTTAGGCATTATATATAAGCGAAGTTTTGCTGGGTAGCGCTGATCCGCCATTCGACAACCGCTCCTCTTCTGGACGGGTTCTCAGCGGATTGCGCCGAGAAGCCTGTCATCCGCCACCCGCTTTGGTTCTGTTCGGGTTCATATGTCGGGTAATTGGACGTAGACAATATCAACACTGGTAGCCGCTTTTTGCTGCAATCTGTTATTATTTCTTCGCTGTTAAGTTTATTTGCATTAGTGATTGGCATTTCAAAATAATATTTTGAGAAGTTCAAGTTCTTGCAAAAAGAACTGCAAACAGAACATTCCAAAATAATATTTTGAGAAGTTCAAGTTCTTGCAATAAGCGCCTTACATTTTTAAATGGAAAATTTTCTTTTTAGCAAGTGAGTAGCATCCACTAAATAAGAAATTTCTGCAGTCTTACGGAAAACTTCAATTCTATATTGTCGGCCTATGTAAGCTAAGATTAATCGCTAGAACAAATTGAGACCAACGAATTCACCGCTTTTTCGATTTTATTAAAACTAAATGTTTTTGCGAATTGTTTTTATATAATACTTTTATGTATTGTTGATAGATGTGAGACAAACAATAAGAAAGGAAATTATTTGTGGGATAAATAAAAACAAATCTATTTGCAATAAAATTAATCACTGTTTCTTGATTTTAAAGCTTTCTTTTCAGTAAATTAATAGTGCCCATTGGTTTTTGTTTAGCCTTTTGTGTTCTCAACTTTTTATATAAAATTTTTATTCTTATAGCCATCATAAATGTAATACTTAATTTTTTTATTGCCATCTGACAGAGAGACTGTTGAACATAAATCAAAATTTTGTATAAGAAAATTGGATTAAACATTTTATTTAATCAGCTGTAACTTCAATAAACTTAAGTTTTCATTGTGTAACGTTAACAGATGGCAGAACTACTTTTTGGCATTGTTATTATTATTAAAAATTTTTAAATTAATTATAAATATATATTTATTTAATATACTCACAATTCACAAAAACTGAAGTATACTTCTGTATCAGAGAACGAATTTATAGCGAATGACGACTGGGAAAACCCAAAAAAAAATTCATAACTTTTCTAATAACAAAATAATACACTACCCCGTTTTCCAGTGGCTTCATGTTATATTTTTACTTTCGAATAGAACTTCAAAGCGAAATATTAATATTAATATTAAATATTAATATTAAAGCATGCAAAGAGTTGACTTAATTAATATAATTGTCCAAAAAAAGAAACAAAGCGATATTTTATCAAAATCTTCGCCTGTCGTAAGTGTTACAACATACAAATTGTCGAGTATTGAAGCTTACAAAGTTATAACATCTCGCCACAGCTCAGTAATATATCAAAAACCCAAAGAACAAGCACTCTGTTTTATAATATTGACATTAAAGGTCGGTATGGTAATACCCTACCTTATTATTGTATCATGACCACGGTATTTGAACCGAGGAAATGAAAGCTTTCGAATTCGCCACTATACTTAATTTTCTCGCAAAGTTTTGCCGTCATCGTTTTGTTCATAAGTTCAGTGACGGGCAAGGTTCATTAATATAGGTTAAGTTACTTGAGAGAAGCTCGGTCGAACTGTCAGAATGGATGAAAGGAAATCAAGAAAAATAAAACACGAATCTGTACCATGATACAATGATAAGGTAGGGCCGCTGCGCTGAGTGCTCTCACGCGTCAACGAAGAGTGGATAATGAGAAGCAACATATATGTCAAAACGATGAATTTCGTAGAAATTGCAAATGAAGAAAATATTTTATGTTTCCAAGTTGCAAACAGTGCGGTCGCGGGTGTTAAACTTGTGCTAATTTGAGTGAAAATATTATAAAAAAAGTGTAATAAAAAAAAAAAAATGTGAAAGAAGTCTTAAAATTGCAAAAAAACCTGTAACAGTTTTAACCTAAAAACAACTACGAAACGTGAGCATAAAGAAATTCGCGATGAACAGCTGATTTTGACATCAATCTAGCTTTATTCTGCTTTCTACTTCATTCCTCTCCGAGTTTACCCTACCTTATAATTCTGCCATGATCTGTACAAGGTTCATTAATATAGGTTAAGTCACTTGAGAGAAAAGCACTATTTTTCCGCCTTTGCTCGAACTGTCAAAGTAACTGTTAGCTAAAAAATTTAGAGATTCAGGTTTTTTTCTTGTTGATTTCCTTTTATCCATTCTGACAGTTCGACCGAGCTTCTCTCAAGTGACTTAACCTGTATTAATAAACCTTGAATCTGTACAATTTTTAGCTAACAGCTACTTTGACAGTTCGAGCAAAGGCGAAAAAAGAGTGCTTTTTTCTCAAGTGACAACCTATATTAATGAACCTTGGTGACGGGTGTCTGCGTAGGAAGCAGCTTTGCCATATGTTTTTTTGAAAATCCTGTAATTTTCAAAAAAAAATCCTGTATTTTAGAGAAAATACTGATCTTATAAAAAGACTAAGAAGAAATATTTTAAAATTTTTTTATTATAACATTTTTAATATTTTATTTAAAGTAAGTTATAATTTTACAAAAATATCACTTTCTTATTAGGTATGTAATAAAATTAACAAAAATAGATTAAATAATAAGTTTTTAAAGCAATTCATTCGCAATGTTGAGATCATTGAACATATCGCACACTAAATACAAAATAGTCACAACTCAAAATTTACAAATTGTTACTTTGTAATTTAAACTATTTGTAGTGATCATATACATTGAATGTAGCACATCAAATAAATTTTTTAATAGTCTAAAAATTTAAAAATTAAGTTAAAACATTAAATAAACGACAATTTCCTTATCTTACCAGGTTTTGTTAAGTATTTGTCCATTTGTAATTTGCAAAAGACTAGCGAAAAGAAATTAACAAAAACGATGACAGCAACAATGACAGGAAAAGCGCTGCCACATGATCAAATTTTTGAAAGGATGTAAAAAGTAGTAGCAACTTTATTTGCTTCTTTTATATAAGTACTTACATATAATTTATAAACATAAAATTTTTATTTTTTTTATTCAACGAAAATTAAAAAACTGGATTAAAAAAAAATCTGCCCAAATCCTGGGAGAAATATGATCCTGTCTACCTGCTCAAAATACTGTCCAAAACAGGATTAACTGCCCATATGGTAACGCTGGTAGGAAGACTTGAACCAGAAACAGGAGAAATCAGTGTGGTTTTAAAATTCATGAAGATAGGGTGTCGATGCACGTTTTCTGCAGACACAATGAGAAACACGTACGCTGTTTATATAAAAGCTTTTCGCTGCGCAACACACTTTTTTACAGTGCAAAGCTTACATAAAGCTTAAGCGCATACACATAAAAGTCACGTTTGCGGGTTCTGTTACAATGCTGACCACTATTCTATATCATTTTCATTTTTCCATACGACTTGCACAGGAAAAAAATTTTTACTGTGGTGAGCCTTTAGCCTTTTCTTTTTTGAAAACTTTGTAACAGTTTATTCAATAAGTCCGTAGGATAAGTAAGAAAAAACAAAATTTTGATAAAACTCGATCATATTATTCAACTTAGTTGCCTTCGAGAGTGATACAAGGAGTATAACGATTTTCATCTTTTCGATACCACTTTTATAGTACGATTTCTCTTTCTCGTCAAAATAGGCCTCAGTTTCAGTGATTACTTCATCATTAGACTTGAATTTCTTTCCAGCAAGCATTCTCTTGAGATCTGAAAACAGGAAAAGTCGGTGGGGGCTAAATCTGGAGAATACGGTGGGTGGGTAAGCAATTCGAAGCCCAATTCATTAAATTTTGCTATCGTTTTCATCGATTTGTGACACGGTGCATTGTCTTGGTGAAACAACACTTTTTCTTTTGTAAATTTGGCCGTTTCTTGGCGATTTCAGCCTTCAATCGATCCAAAAGTGCACAGTAATAGTCGCTGTTGATGGTGGTTACTTTTTGGAGATAGTCGATGAATATTATTCCTTTTGCGTCCCAAAATACAGACGCCATCACCTTACACGCCGACTGTTGGGTCTTTGCTCGCTTTGGATTCCGTTCGTCGACTGCTGTCCACTCAGCTGACTGTCTTAACTAAATGTAAACATGATGCTCTCTTCCGTTAAAGGTTTAAGGTTCTTTATGCCTTGTTTAGTACTCTTTTTTTCAAAGAGTAAAAAAAGTGTTAACACCAAGCAGGCCCGTAGACAAGGGGACAGTTTAGGTGTTCAAACCCCCCTTAGGGTCCAGAAAGTATAAAGAAATAGCGCAAATGAGACTTTTTTTAGATAAATTGTGATAATGATGTTAATTTTCTTGAAAACATCACTTAATTATTGAAAAATTTTTTTGGCCAAGTGAAAGATTAACTTTGCTTATAAGAGTCATAATTATTATAGTGGAATTATTAATTGGAATAATTATATATTGGAGTTTGTATATTAAAATATCAGTTTCTCATGTTAAAAAAGTCCCTGATATCCAGTGAAATATATATATGAAATTATAGCTAGAATGAATATAATTTTGTAAATTGAAAAAAATTAGCTTGTCATTATTTATGCCATATCTATCCAGCAAACCAGACGACTATGTCGAAATTCCGACTAATTCGTAAGTATTTCGAGCTGTCTTAAAGAAATCGTTACAATTTCGTTACGCAAATATCGGAACAGTTTCACAGTTTTCTATACGATTTATATAAAACTAGCTGAATACCGGCTTAACTCGGGAGATGATATAAATAATTTTCGATTTCATTCGTCGATTTGAAAAAAATTTTCACAAACTTTAGAAGGAATTTTGTGTGCATTTTTCAAACCGGTAACTTTGTCGAAATGAGCAAAATGTAGCTTCAACATCTAATAATTATGAGAAAAACTTAGGGGAATCGTGATTTAAGTGTGTATGCCCCCAATCGCTTGCAAAAATATATTTTCAAGTTTTATATTGTACTCGATAGATTGCAGATTTAAAAAAAAAAATCAGAGCAAAAACCAATTTTTGCCAATTCGCGAGAAAACTGAACAAAAATTAAATAAGCATTGAAAATAGAAATTGCAATGTCAAAACAACTCCGACTTATGACGCAACTGACTTGCGCATATTTTAATGCGTACTAAAATACCACAGAATTCGGCATCAGCTGTCCTGATATGCGAAAATAGAAGTTTGGACATAAATACACATAAAGAAAAAAAGAAGATATTTATCAACCATTGCGCTTTGCTGCGTCTTACCGTCTTTTGTAGTACAGCGACCTCTGTAGTTCAAGATATAACAAAATACAAGGCGCCAAAAGACTCACCGCACACGAAAACTACTTATAAAAATAATACTTATCGATGGATTTCTTTTGAGTTTTTTGCGGTATTTGTACAACAGCACCCTCTGGTTTTCGAGATAGAATAAAAAATACGGCAAAGCCCTTTCCATTCTCGATTATCAAATCCTATATATCCGATATACAAATTTTTATCTAAATCGGATGAGCGGTTTTTGAGTGTTTCACGATTTCTTAAGTGATTTGTACAAAAGCACCATCTGGAGTTTAAGATAGCGCAGAAACATAAGTCCAAGATACTTACCGTATCCGAAAACTCCTATGCAAAAATTTTCACCCAAATCGGATGTACATCTAGGAGTTTTTCGAGATTTTTAAAACATTTGTATTGCAGTGCCCTCTGGTGTTCAATACAGAACAAAATAGATAAGTCATAAAAACGACCGTACCCGAAAACCCCTAAATACATATTTTCATGTAAATCGGATGAATGGTTTCGGAGACAAACTATAATAACAAAATTCTTGGAACCCGATCGCAGCGCCACCTACCGGATCCAATTGCGAATCTGAACCATCCAGGGATCCATTTAAACACACACAAAAAATTTCATCAAAATCGGTGCAGCCGTTTAGGAAAAGTTTAATAACACACACACGTAAAGGGTGATTTTTTAAGAGCTTGATAACTTTTTTTTTAAAAAAAACGCATAAAATTTGCAAAATCTCATCGGTTCTTTATTTGAAACGTTAGATTGGTCCATGACATTTACTTTTTGAAGATAATTTCATTTAAATGTTGACCGCGGCTGCGTCTTAGGTGGTCCATTCGGAAAGTCCAATTTTGGGCAACTTTTTCGAGCATTTCGGCCGGAATAGCCCGAATTTCTTCGGAAATGTTGTCTTCCAAAGCTGGAATAGTTGCTGGCTTATTTCTGTAGACTTTAGACTTGACGTAGCCCCACAAAAAATAGTCTAAAGGCGTCAAATCGCATGATCTTGATCAACTTACCGGTCCATTTCTTGAGATTAATTGTTCTCCGAAGTTTTCCCTCAAAATGGCCATAGAATCGCGAGCTGTGTGGCATGTAGCGCCATCTTGTTGAAACCACATGTCAACCAAGTTCAGTTCTTCCATTTTTGGCAACAAAAAGTTTGTTAGCATCGAACGATAGCGATCGCCATTCACCGTAACGTTGCGTCCAACAGCATCTTTTAAAAAATACGGTCCAATGATTCCACCAGCGTACAAACCACACCAAACAGTGCATTTTTCGGGATGCATGGCCAGTTCTTGAACGGCTTCTGGTTGCTCTTCACTCCAAATGCGGCAATTTTGCTTATTTACGTAGCCATTCAACCAGAAATGAGCCTCATCGCTCGAAAAAGTTGCCCAAAATTGGACTTTCCGAATGGACCACCTAAGACGCAGCCGCGGTCAACATTTAAATGAAATTATCTTCAAAAAGTAAATGTCATGGACCAATCTAACGTTTCAAATAAAGAACCGATGAGATTTTGCAAATTTTATGCGTTTTTTTTAAAAAAAAAGTTATCAAGCTCTTAAAAAATCACCCTTTACAAATTAACCAATAGCGCCCACTACTACGACAGAGCAAAAGAGATAACGCCAAAACAGTTGCCCTACACGAAAATCTTTTAAAAAAATTGTTCATCCAAATTGGATGAGCGACATTCTACTTTTTCTCTTTTTCTTAAAAGATTTGTACTACAGCGCCGTCTGATGTTCGATACAGTACAAAAAAGATAAGTCCAAAACAGTCACCATATTAGAAAACCCCTATATACCAATTTTCATGAAAATAAACAGGATTCCAAAACAGGATTCTAAACAGGATAAACAGCTTAAAAGTTTTTTAAAATATTTGTACACAGCGCCCTCTGCTGTTCAAGATAGATCCGAGGAAATAAGTCGTGAAAACTCACCGTATCCGAAAACCTCTACACACAAATTTTTATGCAAATCGGTTAAACGACTTAGGAGTTTTTTAACGTTTTTTAAAAATATTTGTACTACAGTGCCCTCTGGTGTTCAAGATAGAACAGAGCAGATAAGTCATGAAAACTCAACGTATTCGAAAACGTCTATATACCAATTTTCATGTAAATCGGATAAATGGCTTAGGAGTTTTTCAACGTTTTTTAAAATATTTGTACTACAGCGCCCTCTGGTGCTCAAGATAGCATAAAAAAGATAGCATAAAAAAGTCCAAGACACTCACCGTATCAGAAAACCCTTATATTCCAATTTTCATGCAAATCGGATGCACGACTTAGGAGTTTTTCAAGGTTTTTCAAAATATGTGTACTACAGCGCCCTCTGGTGTTCGAGATGGAAGAGAGTAGATAAGTCAAAAAAACTCAGCGAATCTGAGAACCTCTACATACAAATTTTCATGCAAATCGGATGAACGGTTTCGGAGATAAGCTGAAAAAACGAATGCCTGGAACCCGATCGCATCGCTCCCTAACGGGTCCAACCTTTTTTACTGGATGAAAAGTAGCCTATATGTTGACCGGCGATATAAGGACCCTGGATGTTAAGTTTCATTTAAATCCATCCAGTGGTTTTCGCGTGATGCTTTAACAGACAGACAGACAGACAGACAAAAATATTAAAATGCGATTTTCGGGCTCAGCGCCATTCAAAATGTCCATCGCTTAAGGAATTTCAAAAAAATATTTCATGTACAGATTTTTTTTTTTACAATTTTATATATGTAGATAGATAGATATATAGATTTCGTTATGCGACTGTTTGTACGACATATTAAAATGCTATCAGAGTAAAATTTCCTTTCTTTCGAACTGTCTGAACGAAATCGTAACTTTTTCGTAATATTTTCGTTAAAACTCATTACGAAATCGTTTCGTTACAAAGTCGGTTCAACTCCTTCATACGATTTTCTTTACGATTTCGCAACGAAATTGGATTTCGAAATCTTTAAAATTCCGAAATATAGTTAACGAAATCGTAACAAATATTTCGCAATCTTTTCAATTTTGGAATCCGATTTCGTTACGAAATCGTAAAGACACATCGTAAAACAGCTTCACCAGGTGAACTTATTAAAAAATGTTTGCATTTTTCATAGCTGATTTTGATTTTAATAAACTGCAGGAAATCTAACCTATTTTCCGTTCACACTAATATTGTTGAATTAGTAAAATTTTGTCACACACATTTTTACTTTTTGTGCTAATTTCCGGATAGACAAAAATCAGAAAACTTAGTACTCAAAATTGATTTGTAAAAAAAAATTAAATAAACTGTTCTCATCTCTCTTATGGTCATTTAAAAACAAGAATATTCAGTCTTAAAAGAAAACGGATTTGCTTAAAAATTTTCATAAATTTCCTTTCAGTTATTACTGGTATCTACTTATAGATTTTTTATCAAAACTCCCCACCCCCCCCTAAGATACATCCTGGCTACGGGCCTGACACCAAGGCTGTCGTTTTGAACTTTTAAGATTAGTACAATTTCAGGTTTTTGAGTTGTACGGGGTAGTATGGTTGAATTATATGGTTGTCGCAGGGGTGAGAGCGAGAATTGTCAAATCGATGTTGACAGCTCATAGAAAATCTGAAAGCGATGAGAAAGCTTTAATTAGCAAAATGTAAGCAAAAATTGTGCTAATTATGGGTACTGAGAAGAAAGCATAGTCAGGCCCTGCCACAACCGAAGCGATTTTTATTAATAAAAATAATTTTCTGCTTGTTTGTTTGACTTTTATACAAATCTAAGCGGCTGAATGGATTTCGCTCAAAATTAAACGTGTATTACTTGCGTCCTAGATTAGGTTATTGCATGCTTATATTTAACCATGCACCCTTTTACCGCCCACAAATTAATAAAAATCCAATATTTCAGACTGTTTCGATTGTATGAGACTAAGAATTGGTAATTTAGTTTGCATGGTTACTTTCGGCAATTGTACCAAAAATGGGCTTCCACGCCTACTTTTACCGCCCACAAATCAATGAAAATGCTATATTTTAGATAGTTTTGGCTGTATGAGACTGAAATTTGGTAATTAAGTTTGTATGCTTACAACTGTACTTAAAACGGGCGTGGTGGAAATATAATTACGCCCATTTTTAAGAAATCATTAAGACTCTAAAACTTCTGGGCCGATTGCGCTGAAATTTTGCAGTAGTTTGTTTTCGAGCACGAGATGGTTTACGGGAAAGAACTTTTGCCACACACCCTTTCACCCACAAATAAAAATAGTATGGTTGCTGGATCATCAGTGGCGAAGCCGTGGTCCACTGGGTCCCGCTAGTCTTAAATAATGTTAATAACATTATCAATAATATAAAATTTATATCGTTTGAAAGTGGACAATTGATTAAGCATTTTTGTGCAATTTCAGGCTACTTCAGATTTATTTGGATTTGCATATTGAATATTTTTTATGCTTTTTAAATAATTCCTATTTTTCACCCAGTGGGACTAGCATTGCAGCTTAAAGATTATCATATTATTGTAAAATAATGTTCTTATTGAGATTTTAAAAATATTTGTAAAACTTATTATTTATTTCAGTGAAGACTATTTCAAAAGAACATTTAAAAACCAACCTTAAAATGCAATAACAAATGAACTTGATAATATTGTAAAACTAAGCGCTTCATTTCAACTACCTTTCACCTTTGTAGGTCATCCTTCTTGGTGAGACGTCATCCCTACCGTACGTTTATCCCGGAGGATAAAGCCCTGTAAGACCGTATGTAGATCCCACATTGATTGTCCGTTATATATTAATGTTCAACCTTAATTTTTTGGTGCTAAAACAAAAAAAAAAAAAAAACGATATGGGCATTTCAGTCCTTGAAATGACTTTAACCGAGGTTAATATGATAAATTGTGTTGTGAAATGTTTGAACACAAATGATCGAGAACTGAACCTACATGTTTTATGCCGACTTCGAACGGCTTATGTTCTCAAGAAGCTTTTCATGGCAGTTTTTACACTCTGAGCTTTGCCATTGTCTGCAGAGAGATGACGGCCGAACAGAAAAATTAATTCAATTGAAAAAGCTTTCTGTGTCAGATGGGGATTCGAACCTGGGGTCTCTGGTGTATGAGCCACACACTCTACCCGCTACGCCACGGCCGCCAGTGCTAAATCAACTTTATTTAAAAATGTAAGAAGCGCATATTGCATTTTTTTGGCTTGCACATCTATTGTGGAGTACGATTCGAATGATATACGTTTCATTTCCTTTCTTTTTCAATAAATACTCACAGAGTGTACGACAATCTTCAAAGTGTAAGTATTAATATTTAGATAAGTCGAGCGAACAATATTTAAAATTATGCATCGGTTTGACTATTTGTAATCGAAAAAAATTTTTGAATTGAATTTCAGAAAATTGGAACGAACTTACAGCATTTAAGAATATTATTGATTTTAAGTAGTAAGTTCCATTAACTAAGTTTCATAGCAAAGTAAAAACAAAACAAAAAAAAAGAAATAATATGTCCCCTTGACCTAGAAAACTCTCATAAAAAGAAAGTTCAACATCCTTTCTGCAGATGATCTTAAAACTTTATGCGCATAAAGAAAAATAAGAAAAAAAACTAGGCTAAAACATAAAACCAACAGAAAACTATAAAAGAACACAAAGGAAATGTTATTTATCTATACTTTTCCAATATTAAAGAACAGTTTCTCCGTCTTTTTGCAAGGCCAGTGAAGCAGACTTAACCCAAATGTGCTCAGAACTAACGACTTTTTAACAGCATGAAATAGTTTTTTTTTTTCAAAGTTCAAATGGTTTTTTTATACACAAACCAGAAACAAAAGGAAACAAAAGGAAACAAAAGGAAACAAAAACAACGCATATCGCATTACAGAACTTCAAGTGCAAGTTCAAGGATGTTGAGATTGAAGACTAGTAAATAAATAACTAGCGAAAGTGTTTTAGTGCTCGGTATTTAATTGTTTGTGCAACAATTATATAATCATTTTTATGTATTTAGTTGTTTTTTGATAAATTACAAAAGGTAATTAATTTCATATTAATATATAACATGCGGTACAGTAAAATTTTTACTCGTTTTATTAAAGATTTTTGAGTCGATTAAGCCATCTCTGACTGTCTGAATATCTTTAGATGTTTCTGAGCTATCGAATTGAAAAAAAAATAATTTCCTTAAACTAGATTTAAGTCAAAAAATAAACATTTGTATACCTTTTAATCAAAAAATACTCGGAACTCTTCAAGTAATACACATATTAAAACGCTTACTTCATTCTTGAAAACATTTATCATAGACTGATTTTGGAATCGCCTTTAGCTTCTTAATCGCCTTAAAATTCTTTCCGCGAAGTGGTAACGAAGTAGCAGAACTTGCGGAACGCATGAATGTTGTTTTGGCCAAGTAGTCCCGTGCAAAATGAAATAAGATTTAGCACTCTCGGCACAAGCTGCGTTGCAGCTTGTCTCATGCACAAAACATTGTGTCTATTGCACTGATCCGACAGCAAGATCGGCTGCTATCTCATTTATGCTCACACTATGATTTGCGGAGACAGTTGTTTCGTTTGACAATGTTTTCGTCAGTCACACTGGTGGATAGGCGACCACAAAGAGGCAAACCATCAACCACATTCAGGATTGTCAGAGACTCTTCGCCGAAAAGCGTCAAAAGGCTTTTCAAAAATCGTCATTCGGGTCTAAAAATCGCCATTTTCCCGTCTCAAAAATAGTAATTTAAGTCCACAAATCGTCATAAAGTACAGAAGATTTAAATGTTTACTTAAAGCAAAAAAAGTAATGGATTAACACAATTTATTTCTTTTTTTTTCTTTTATATTATAATTTTTAAACTAACTCCTATTATAGGCTTCAAACTCACGTCATCATTGAAATAAAAGTAGTAAACGTTGCTTGTGCGCCATAATCAAATAAAAAATGTTTCACAAAAAGTGTATTATAAAACTTTGGTAACCGAAAAAGTAACTCTGAATCATAAGACTTTTGAATCTTAACAACCTGAAAATTAAGAGGGAAAGTATTGAAACATAATACAGCATTGCTTAAAATGTAATAAATTTTGTATTAAACCTAATATCATGGCTATCTTAATTCAAAATCTATTTCAATTGTACTAATTTTTGAAACAGATTTTATTACATTTTAGTTATTTTGTATTAAATTTTAAACCGTCGGTACTAAAGTTCAAATTTTATTCCAACTTTATTAAATTTAAGTACAGTTTTGACTAAAAAATTTTACAGTATTTTGAAAAGTATTAATTCTAATGAAAAATGGTTTAAAAAAAAATTTATTCCAACCATTGGTTTAAAAATTACTCCAAGATTTTTAACCGTGTAGTGAAAAGCGTTTAACGTACTTCCAGAATGACTGGGCGTTGCTAAAACTAGGTGGGCGTGGAATTTCAAAAAATGTGTTCAGTGGGTTACTTATCTATATTAATAAAAATCATTTTCTGCTTGTTTGTTTGACTTTTATACAAATCTAAGCGGCTGAACGGATTTCGCTCAAACTTAAAACGTATATTACTTGCGTTCTAGATTAGGTTTTTGTATACTTATTTTTTACCACGCTTCCTTTTACTGCCACAAATCAATAAAAATGCAATATTTCGATTGTTTCGATTGTTTGAGACTAAAATTCGATAATTTAGTTTGTATGTTTACTTATGGAAATCATATTAAAAATGGGTTTCCACACCCTCTTTACCGCCCACAAATTAATGAAAATGCTATATATCAGACGGTTTTGGTCGTATAAGACTAAAATTAGGTATTTAAGTTTGTATGCTTAGTACGCTCAGCAACTGTAATAAAAATGGGCGTTGTGGCACTATGACTACGCCCACTTTTAAGAAATCATTATAGCTGAAATTTTGGCAGCAGATTGTTTTCGAGCACGAGATGGTTAACGGGGAAAAAATTTTTGCCACACCCCCTTTCACTGCCCACAAATAAAAAAGTGTGGTTTCTGGAACGTCAGCGGACAACTGGGTCCTGCAAGTAATAAATAACACACGTTTCGCTCAAAATTATTAAGAAATTAGAAAAAGAAAAATCGGGTTTATCCGAGTTAAGGTTTTTTAATCACAGTATAATTATTTAAACTGTGCCAAATTCAGTTGTTACCATTACAAGTTAAATGTCCGATTTTTCCGGCTGGTGGTGTTAAAGATGCTCCTCATAATATTGAAAGCGATGTTGTATCGAGGAACGAAGAAGTGGTTTAACGAAAATGATGCAATAGTTGAAGAAAAGTCTGCTTCTGGAAGTCGTTGGATACAAGCATATAAAAAAAATGGAGAAGAAGTATAAATAAGGAAATGAAGTCTAAATGTTTGCCGAAAAAGCCAAAAGTTATTGCAAATCATAAATGCGAATTTGATTGTTCCAGTTTTATTAAAAAAAAATTCGATAAAAATTATGCAAGAGTTTTTGGAGATTGCGTTACACAGAATAGAAAAACTTTATTCTGAATACTGTTAAAAGTCAAAGCCCTAAAATCCGAGGACCAATAGACGCAACACCACGGAAATATGCAAAAAAATACTTCTTCGTCAAGAATTTAAAAAGATAAGAGTGTGCCAGGAGTTATTTTTAAGCACATTGAAAATTTCTAATGGTATTGTAATTAATTCTTTTTTGGGAAAATACATGGCAGGAGGAACCAAAAAACAAAACAAAACAAAACCATAGGACATTCAAAATGTTCAAAATCACATTAAAACATCACCAATGTTTGGTATATAATAAATACAAAATTGCTTCTCATGATGGTAAAACAGCAATTCAAACTGATAGTGATAACCATTTAAAAAGAAAAAATAAGCTTTTGTTTAAGCATGTAAACTTATATTTGTTGGTCAACTTAGGACAGCCCTGTATCTTCTGTACAAATCTGCGGCTGATTTGCATTAGTTTTTTTTTATGTTGGAGTGCTTTTTGCTGTTGGAGAGTAATGTAATTTTTATATATGTATTGATCCTAAAGTTCGGCCTTAGCCAAATAAAGTTTTTGTATTCAATCGTTTTTGTACAAGAGAAGATTAAAGTTGTTTCAATTTCGTTGGGAATTTTAAGTTCGATAGCTTCAGTTATTTTCTTAAACCGTAGTGTTTGAATTAATAATATTAATTTTCAGTCGTGGAAATTACATGGTCCTTCGAGCCGGATATGAACAAGCGACCTATGGATATATAAAAATTACATTACAAAAGAGAGGGAATTAGCAATCGAAAAAAATTGCACACGGACGGAGTGGTACAATTTTTAGTCAATTTTTATTTCATATTCAAATTTAAATTAGTTTGTTTTTCGAGACATATATAAAAAAAAAAATTTTTTTTTTGGAAATAATACTAAATTATATAAATAAATTATAAAAAAAAAAAAATTATACACTCCAAACATTTAATAGATTTAAGTTACGTATAACTCTTATACAAAATTACTAAAATACGAAAACTTTTTTGATATTAATTTAAATTTGAATTTGAATTTGAATTTGATAACAACAATATTAGTACCAGAGTAAGAACAAAGCAAGCAATGGCGCATTTTAAAAAATTTATTCAGGCGTCTGACGCCATTTTTGAGTTTGAAACAGACTATAATGCTGTTCAAGCTCATGATGTTTTTTCATTAGCCTTTCAAAGCGAAGAGCTTAAAGCGCTATAGAAAAAAGTCAAAGCGCATTACGAAGTTTGCCTACATCAGTTCAATGATAAAACTGAACTTGAGGAAGTCGAGGCATTAAAAAAGAAGTATCGCAGCTGCTATCAAGTCTACATAAGGGCAGCAGCAAAAATGTCTGAGCTTTCTCAAACAAATCCATCTGAGCAAGCCACTGCTTCAGATAAAGGAATAGCGGTTGGTCACAGGATGCATGTGCCGCCCTGCGATACAGAGGTTTCCACCGGTGATTACTTCTCGTGGCTGTCATTCAGGGACATGTTTACGGCCATTTACATCAACAACAGCGCCTTACTGCGGTGGAAAAACTTTTCCACCTCAACCAAAAAACTTGTGGCGAAGCAAAGGAAATTGTAAGAAAATCGCCTTTGACAAATGACGGCTTTGCCCAAGCTTGGCAAGATTTATCTGACGGAAACGAAAACAAACGTATCCTTGTTAATAGCCAGCTCAAAATCTTATTTAATTTGCCCAATGTGCCAAAAGAATCAGGCACTGAACTTCAAAAGCTTCAACGTGAAATAAATAGTTGTATTTATGCACTACACTTGCATAAAATTGCAATTGATAATTGGGATGCAATTTTTGTGTTTGTGTTCTACGCGATTGCCTGAGATCACGCTCTCATTGTGAGAACAGTCAATCACTGACAAAAACGAAGTTCCCAGGTGGGCAGATCTTGCTTCTTTTCTCACACACCGGTTTCAAACACTTGAAACCGTATCAGGTATTCGCAGCGGTAGCGGTGCGATATCCAGGCAAATATCTTTGCCATCAACTTTCAATCACTCTACCTCACGATCATATCAGAGCAGCGTACCTGGTAAAAGCGTAAATAATTACCAATTAAAAATTTTCCAGGCAAATTGTAAGCTCTGTACCTCAGAACAGCATGGTCTACGTTTGTGCCCAACTTTTCTAAGAATGGATGCCAAAGAAAGACTAACAGTTGTCCGCAAATACAACTTTGCATCAACTGCTTATTAAGAACGCATCAGGCCAAAGATTGCAAGAGTCAGTACACGTGATGTGCAAACAACGTCACAATACTCTCTTGCATCGCGATTCGAATTCAGCTTCAGCTCCTTCTTCGAGTGTTGACTCAAGCAGTTCGAATTTGCGTTCAAACCTTACGGGTTCAAATACCCAATCGCATTCAGCCCAAATACAGTCCACTTCGAATGATATACAATCAGGCTTTTCTTCAAGTACGAAAAATGTTTTACTTGGATCTGCAATGGTGACGGTGTGTCACCTAGGAACAGCGTACACAACCAGAGCTCTAATTGACTCCGGCTCAGAAGGTACGTTTGTCTCAGAAAGATTGCAGAAACTTTGAAAGTAACCCACTAGAGCTGTGAATGCACAGGTTTCGGGACTTAACAATGCAGTGTCAGCGCAAGTCTCAAGGGCTTCCGATATTATTCTTAGCTCACCTAAGAATAGGCAATTTCAAATAGAAGCTTCAGCTTTTGTGCTGTCACGCTTAACTGGAAGTCTACCCTCATGCTGCATCGATCCTTCTTTATGCAAAAATTTACCGGATTTGCAATTGGCTGATCCGCATTTCTTTAGAAGCGATCAAATAGATGTACTCATCGGTGGTGATGTGTACCCTTCCATTATTCTTGATGGAATTCAACGAAATATTCTTGGGTCACTTTTAGCCCAAGAAACGGTATTTGGCTGGATATTTACAGGACCTATTCCACAAAGCGGCATTTCCAGTTTTTACGACATGCCTCTCGTTTTATAACGAAATTGCGATCGATGAGCAGATCGCACGTTTTTGGGAGTTGGAGGAACTTCCAAAGAAACAATTTATAACGTAGTCTGATCAGTTGTGTGAAGAAACCTACCAAAAATTTACCAAACGTGATGCCTAAGGAAGGTATATTGTTACCTTACCTTTCAGGAATTCTTTTCCAGATAAAACTAGATTAGGATTCTCTCGAAGCATGGCCTTTAAGGAATTCATTAGAGGTGAACTTCGATTGACAAAAAATCCTGACGTCAAGTCGCAGTATGATGAAGTGCTTCAAGAGTATTTAAAGCTGGATCGATCATATTAAGAAAGTGTCGCCACCAAAGTTCGAGAGTTCTCCATCTCACTACTATTTACCGCACCACGCGGTATTAAAACCAGAAAGTACTACAACGAAGCTTCGTGTCGTTTATTATTATTTAATGCCTCGAGTGCATCCTCAAATGGTGCCAGTTTAAACGACGTCAGATTTAATGCTTTTGATCCTAAAATGGCGATTCTTTAAATACGTATTCAATGGTGACATCCAACAAATGTACCGCCAGATACATGTTGATCCAAAGCACTCTTCTTACCAACGAATCCTGCACAAAAATTCTCCTAATGAGGAAATTCAGGATTTCGAATTAAAAACTGTGATTTTTGGGGTAAATTGTGCACCACTCCTAGCCATTAGAACCATGCTTCGCTTGGCAGATGATGTGCAGACCCAATTTCCTCTCGCTGCTCAAATCTTGCGACATTTTCTATATGTCGATGATGCTCTGGCTGGAGCCCATGAGGTAGATAGTGCAATTGAAGCTAGAAGTCAGCTGATATCTGCATTATCTACAGCTGACTTCACCATGCGAAAGTGGACTCCGAACCATCCAAGAATTTTGGCAGGTCTACCCTGAAAAACTTCCTCAAGTTAGAAGCGCCAGCTGCGCTAAGGCTTTGGGAGTGCGATGGAATGCCACTTCCGATTTGTTTTATTTTTCTGCACAGCGTCTAGCTTTTAAGTCTTCCTACACAAAACGTGAAGTCCTCTCAATAATAGCGCAATTTCTTGATCCTGCAAGATGGCTGGTTCCTATTGTGGTGACAGCAAAAATCCTTATGCAGCGTATCTGGCTAGATAATATTGCTTGGGATGAGGACATAACCGCTTCAAGTTTCCAGTCGTGGCAAACCTTTCTGAAGGATTACGAGCACATAAATGATATCCGCATACCACGTTATGTCGACTTCTCACCTAATTATGATGAAAAGTTTCATGCATTTTCTGACGCCTCAGAAAAGGCCTATGCAGCGTCGATATACATCCGCGTGAAGCAAAATGATTGTATTCTTACTCACTTGCTTTATGCAAAAACGAAGGTTGCACCAGTCAAGACAGTTTTTCTACCTCGTCTTGAGTTATGTGGTGCGTTCTACTCGCTGAGATGGTCGATACTCTCTTATCACATATCGAGATAGACAGACATAAATTGTTTTGCTGGACAGACTCAACAATAGTCCTCACCTGGCTCTGCAAGTCACCGTGATCTTGGACTACCTTTGTGGCCAATCGGGTCACTAAAATATCTGAAAGGATCGGTCAGAAACTGGTTTTATGTAGAATCTCATGTAAATCCAGCTGACTTAGCTACACTCGGCGTTACGCCCCAAGATCTTGCAAAAAATGTTCTCTGGTGGCATGGGCCATCTTGGCTTTCACGTGAGCGCTCCTCCTGGCAAACAACTTCCTTGCCTACTGATGTGGATATTCCGCTCGAACGTAAATCCATCCACTGTTTCGTGCGTCTTTTTGCAAAACATCGACATGTCTTGATAATGCGGAAATAAAAGCAGTTAAGACTCGTCTAATGTGTGTCAAAAAATCAGTGTCAAAAAATCAGTTTCCCAGCTGATTACCATCATTTGGACACCAAGCAACCAATCAGCTCGAAGAGCTCCTTACTCGCTTTAAATCCATTTTTACATTCCGATAATTTATTGCGTGTTGGCGGGCGGCTTGCCTCCTCACCGAACTTATCGTTTGATGAGAGACATCCAATTATATTACCATACAATTGTAATTTTTCTCGCCTTTTGGTACGGTTCATCCATGATATCTCACTTCATGGTGGGAATCAACTAATGCTTCGGTTGATCCGAACGCAATATTGGACTGCCCGTGCTAGAAACTTGATTAAGACCACCACATACAGTTGCAAAACTTGCGTTATTTACAAAAAACAGTTGAGGACACAAATCATGGCGGCTCTTACGCCAGAAAGAATCGTTTTATCTCGGCCATTCTCATAAACTGGCATTGACTTTGCTGGCCCATTCGACATAAAAAGCTACATTGGTAGATCTTGTCGAATAAGCAAAGGCTGTGTGTACCTATTTGTTTGCTTTTCCACTAAAGCAGTTCACTTGGAAGCCACAAGTGATTTATCAACCGCTACCTTCTTAGCAGCGTTCTCGCGATTCGTCGCGGCTGCCCATCAAATATATATTTCGATAACGGAACTAATTTTGTTGGCGCCACCAACATTTTGAAAAAAGATTTTACTACCTTTATGAAGGCTTCGAGCAAAGCAGCTCTTGCTCAGCACCAAGAAATTGCTTGGCACTTTATTCCAGCTTGTGCCCCCATATGGGTGGTCTGTGGGAAGCTGGAGTCAAGAGTTTCAAAACACATTTTAAAAAGATTGCCGGAAATATGAAATACACTTTTGAAGAATTTACAACTTTGCTGAATAAAGTCGAATCGTGCCTTAATTCGCGGCCACTTACCGCTATGTCTGAGGATCCTTGCGATCTTCAATCTCTTACTCCCGGTCATTTCCTGATCAGCGGTCCTCTGCTAGCCCCAGCCGAACCAGAGATATCTGATCAACCCTTGACTATTGTCAATCGATGGCAATGAGTCAAGGCTATGCGTCAACACTTTTGTAGCAGATGGAAGAATGAGTACCTAAAAGAGATGCATAAACGAGTTAAGTGGAAACTCCTCAGAAGGACTTCTCTGTGGACGACCTTGTTGTTGTCAAAGAAGATAATCTGCCTGCGAATGAATTGCGATTAGGCAGGGTCATACGCATTTATCAGGGTAATGATAAGCGAATTCGGGTTGCCGACATTCGAACCGAGAGAGGTTGCATCACGCGACCCATAGTTAAGCTCGTCGCACTTCCAACCACGTAGCACCAATGACGTTTTCTTTTAATTATACCCTTTTTTTGTGGTTTTTGTTTTGTTCTTTTTCTCTTTTCAGAATGTCTGCTGAAGAGATCACTGCCGCACTCCTTGAAGATCTCCTGCTTCAAACCGACACGGAGATGGTTGTCAGTGAAGTTGAGACTGTGCGTGAGCGCACCCCTGTCCCCAGCCCTATCGCTTCCATCGCTGTCGAGCCTGAAGAAGTCATCGCTATCGCTCCACCGGTGGTTGAACCGATATCCAGTACAGGCAGGAGCACTCCGCCAAGCCTGGCCTGCATTCTTAACCGCGACAACTCCAAGTTGCCACCGATGTGCCGTGTGTGCTCGTTGGAGCATAACTTGTCAGCGGTTGAGAGCGGTTGAGAGCAGTACTGATGTACTTCTAGCGACACACATGCGGAATGAGTGCCGTAGCCCTCGTCGGTGTCGTCATTGTGGAGACGACCATCATAGTCTGCTGCATCATTCGCGTCTACGAGTGCGAACCGGCAGATCGCATTCTCGCAGACCTCGCGTTAAACGCTCTAAAGCCAAGCGACCACGGGCGATTAACCAGCTAGCGTCCTCGCCTAGGGACTCTTTCCCGAAGTGGTCCAACTCCTCTAAGCGACCACCGTCGATTGACCAACCAGCGTCATCGGCTAGGGACTCTTTCCCGCAGTGGTCCACCTCCTCTAGAAGACCGCAGTCGTATGCACCAACAGCGTCTGTGACGAGGGACCATTTCCCGAAGCGGTCTCTAGCGCAAACACGATCGCGGTCGATAGCACCACATGCGTCTTCGGCTAGGGACGACTTCCCGAAGCGATCGCCACATAAACGGCCGCCAGTAACGCCCTATCAACAGCTCGTTTCGTTGCTCCCCACTGTCATGGTGCGTACGTTATCCAGAGGAATGTCTGTGAAGGGAAGAGCAATCCTAGATGCATGTCTTCCGCAAACGCTTATTGTCCAAGAGCTCGTCACCAGGTGGAAGCTGCCCATTCATCGCGTCGATGGCTGCGAAATGAGCACCTTGGGCCTGCATGGCCAGTTCGGCGCCAACCAGCGCATTGAGACGACAGCTAGGGTCGAGCGCCGGTTGAAAGTCGTCACTCCATCGAGGAATCTGGACGAGCGGATTCGGCAGAGTTTCCCGAACATCAACTTAGCCGATCCGCTCTTCTACCAATCATCGCCCGTTTATATACGCCTGGGTATTGACGTGTACTCCCGCATCATGCAGCCTGGCAGCCTCCAGACAGCCGTAGGCATTCCGTTTGCCCAAAGCTCCATCTTCGGATGGATTTTGACAGGACAAGGGGTCTGGTAGTTGCAGTCATGCAAGGCGGGCGGCATGCTTACGAATGTAAACTTATATATGTTGGTCAACTTAGGACAGCCCTGTACCTTCTGTACAGCGGCTGATTTGCATTAGTTTTTTTTTATGTTGGAGTGCTTCTCACTCCCTCTCTTTTTAATGTAATTTTTATATATGTATTGATCCTAAAGTTCGGCCTTAGCCAAATAAAGTTTTTGTATTCAATCGTTTTTGTACAAGCGAAGATTAAAGTAGTTCCAATTTCGTCGGAAATTTTTAAAGCTTCGAATACCATCAACGGATGTTTCTTTAACTTCCCTGCAGAAAAATCAACTAGTTTAAAGATAGTTGATAAAGTAGTTTTTTGTCAACCACAACTAGTTGAAATTCTGACTTTTTTCCCTAAAACGAACTAACATATTTTGTATGGTGATGTCCGCTAAATAAGTCAATTGACTTTCGTCTGCATATATTTTCAACTACTTTTTAAATTAGTTAAATTTAAATTATTTTTGAACTACTTTAAAATAAATCACTTGAAAACCGCATATATTTTTAACTACTTGTTAAATTAGTTATATTTAAACTATTTTTTGAACTACTTTAAAATAGCAAATTGAAAACAATTACTGATGGCCTAAAGTTAATAATAGTTGATGAAATAACATGGTTAAATATATATAAACTTGTAATCTAATAAAATTTTGCAATTTAAAAAATGTCAAAATCAGAGTAGTTGCCGTAATTCGTAAAGTAATTCAAAGTAGTTTATTAATCACTTGTTCTTAAGTAGTATTTCAATTACTTCATATATAATGCAATAAAAACTATTTAGAATTGAAGTGGATGCCGCCTTAATATAAATCAAAGTAGTTCATATACTGGTTTATTTTAAACTAGTTATTTAATTAGTTGTTTTAAAAAACCAGTTAGTTTGTTCCTGTAGGGTTACTATAAGAGAAAACTAGTTCTTCATAACTTCACAATTTATGAAGCAGCTTTGCCCAATAATGCTTTCTGCTAAGCCTGGACAGTGGATAATGTTAAAGGTGGCAGCTGTGAAGTAGCGTCTGCAATTTTGAAATATATTCAGCAATTACCTGCAAATGTTGATGAGGTTTCTTTGAACAAAAATTTATTGAAAGTGGTCACTTTAACATGAAGGTAGATTCAATGCACAGCGCAATTGAAAAACAAAAAAAGTTCGTTCCAATTTAGGGGGTAAATGATTGGATAAATTTATTTAAATGTGCAACAGGGTGAGTAAAACACAAATCGTTATATCATGATATTGACTTAAAATACATTGATTTTATGACCTAAAAAATCTAGCAGGAAAACTGATTAGAAAAAAGTCACTTGATTCGGATGGTACGAAGCTAAATTGGCTAAAAGTTCAATGCTTTCGCTATGAAAAAGCTAGACCTTTCATACTCCAATATAAGTATAGCTTTCAAGATAGCTTCAAGTTAATCAACGTCTTGCACCAATGTATAGGAAGGTACCCAACTAATAGCTTCGTCGAAATCAATGATATTCCTAAATTGTACCATGAACCCCTCCAAATTAGCTCGCAAAAAAAACATGATTTAATGGAATTGTGTCAAGAAGGGGTTGTTCCCGAAATTTTCTATGAATGGTTTTCATTTTTGCATTCAAACAACAATGTACAAGACCAGATGCTGGAGAAAAAAGCAGTACAAATGAAGATTAAGCAATGTACTAATTTTTATTAATTTGAACGAATGCATATCAGAGAACTGCACAAGCCTACTTGAAATTCCAGCTTTTTCATGTACTCGAATTCAAGTATGTATCCAAACTTGAAGAAGCAAGCTTTAGTCTGCTCACAAAAATACCAATCAATTACAAGTCATATCCCTGCATTCTCGTTGGCTTGGCTTGTTGAGGCTTACTATGTTGGATAAGAAAGCTGAAAAGATTGAAACGATCGGCAAAAGCTTGTAAGCTCGCAAGTATCCAGTTAATTGAATTTAAAGCAAGTATCCAAAAACTTCAATGAGCTTCTGTAGGAAAAGCGTAAGTGTAATAGGACTTTTTAGGCATCTGTGGACTCCGTGGTTGGCAATTTCGGGGTATCTGATTTCGGGATTGATATCAAAATTTAAAATTCAAGAAGGCAGGAAGAGTTGCCACTTAGATTTTTTTGTATTTCTGCGAATTCTTGTAATTTTGAAATTCTGACAACGGATTTGATTTCGAATATTATGTCAAAATTTTAAAATTTAAGATGGAGGATAGAGTTGCCATCTACATTTTTTCCACAGTATTGTCACCTAGTAAAATGTATTTTTAAGAGTATTAAACATCATTTAACAGGGTTAGGATGTCGCAGATTTCGAATCTGATGTCAGAATTTTAAAATTCAAGGAAGCAAAATAGGTAAAAGCTAACCATTCTTCGGGGTTTCTAAGGGAGGAAGCATTTTTGAGACACACAAATTGGGGGTCTATCTCCCCCCCATTCGCCATATACTTAGGGAGGGGCCGAAAGTCCATATACTTAAGCTTTCTTACACAAGCTCACTGTTTTTTTTTGGATACTGGCTTTTTTATTGGATACTTGCCTTCAATTTCTTTTTGGCAAAGACATCAATTTTTTCCTTTATTTGCGACTTTGTGCCGTTCTTTTGTAAGCTAACATACTTGCAAGTCGCAAGCTGTCGTGGGCTCATTTATATTCAAGTACAAGTCATACTTGACTGAAAATTATCAAGCTCAACCAAACTGGAACTTGTATTTTTAGCAAGCACTTGAAATTGATTTCAAGTAGTTATTTTTTATTTGTAATTAGCTTGTTAAAAACTTTAGTTTTTTTATACAAATTTCAGATTAACCTAGAGTACATAAAAAAAAAAACTACATATCGGTTCTGGCAAAACTCTCTAAGTCCTTCCTTTTTTGGTTTTGATTCAAAAAATATTTTTAATCCTTTTGAAAACTAAACTTTGAAGTCTAAAAACAATTTTTTATGAAGAAAATGATATAAAATACAAATACAAAATTTTCAGACACAAATTTCTTAAATATCGATTTCATAAAAACCATGATTTTTGACATAGTAATTTTGAATCAGTAAAATTGAACCAACGAAAATTGTTCAAACCAATTGTTTGGATGGAAAATTTCGGATATTTTTTTGATCAGAAGTGATTTATATATGTGAAGAAAATTACTAGTTTTCAGTCGCTGCCTTGTCGGCAATATATTCAAGTGAAATCAGAGTTTGTATTCTTGGAGACTAGCCAGAAGGAACTAAAGCTATAAAATCATTAAAACCTCTAATGGCTAAACTGTAGTTATATCTTTTATTTATAACATTTTATTTAATAGCTTTTTTCTCGTAGGCACCACTGTTATCGTCAAAGATCTCTCATATGTTGACGTATTCATACCGCATTATTTGATTAAGGCCAGATATATGAATATAAATTTTACGATAGAACTCATTTTCTTAATAAAAAAAATTACTTACATGTGATTGAATTGAGTGCTAATAATTGTCAGGAAAGATCTGATTGAAAAATAAATACTTACCGTGTACTATAGTTATTTCCCGGAATTTTTTGTAATTGACTAGCAAAAAAATGTGCAACTCGCGTGTGCCATTAAAATAAGGCCAGTGTATGTTTTTATGTAGTAGCGAGTTGTTTCTGAGGAAGTTGCTTTCAAATTATTTTTTTTTTACTAAAAGTGCTATTGAAATAATTTACTCTTCAATAAATGGGACGAGGTGAGGCTCTTTCTGCTGCTAAGAGGGCGAAAGTCAAGGCCTAGAAAGGAATGAGCCTTACACAGTACAACACATAATTTTAGAACTCAATTCTGACAATTGCACGTGAAAGTAGGCCCAAGATGAAAAGCTTGTGCATCATTCGATTTGTCTTCTTACCTGACAAAATATTTTTAATATCGACCTGAAGTTAGTAAATATCGTATAGGGGAATTTTTCACGTTTTAGGCTCTTTTGTTTGAGATAACTCGAGAACCACTAGTCCGATTTAGCTGAAACAAATTTAGAAAAATTAAAAATTACAATTTCTTTAATCTGTTCTTATACCGTTTTCCTATGTGTGCAACAGTTTCGAAGTTAACAATGAATGTATGAAGGGAGAAAAGAATTTTTTGCCTAAAAATTAAAAATTTTTTTTTTAAAATTCATAAAAAATCCAAAATGGAAAAGTGTCATATCTAATTACTTTCACGTAAAGTCACATAACCTATGAGAAAAAAAAGGCATAGATCATGAAAATCGATGCACGCGTTTCTCATTTATTCACAATTAAGTAAATGTATAAATAAAGCCACGTAACCTGTAAGTAAAGTGAGACATTTTTTGAGAAAATCGTTGAATAAATTTATTTCAATTCCAATAATGTTATGAATGAATAAACACAAAACTTAAAATAAAAATTCCGATTTGTATTGCGGCTATTCTTACACAGAAAATATGGAATTTATGGAATCTATGCATAAAAACAAAATTTAGAACATTTTTAATTATAATTATAATTATTGTCAATATCCATTCTCGTTGAAGTTGGAGTTTGTGCTTCTGATGATCTTCTTTTCTTCGTAGGTTGTTGATATTCGTGGTCTGGTTTGCGTCGTCATCCGAGAAATCCATAATATTCAAGGGCTCGTTTTTTTCCCATGGGTCCACCAATTTCAGTGTCATCTTCTTCTTCGGTGCTTTCATCTTCATACTGCATAATTTTCGAACTCCACCAACAAACCTCCACCAGCATGGCATCTAATTGTTTGCCTTTGAATCACTATTCCATTGGCATGGTCCCTTGGTGGAACCTCTCTCCCTGTTCGTCTGATTTCTGAGGTAATTGTGCCAAAAAGGTATCAAGGTGGAAATGCAGGAAATGTAATTTTAATGTCATGGATGCATTGATTTTTTCAAAATAATAGAGCAACTTGTCCACTCGTTTCTGTATGTCATCTCTCTGTACTCGGTTCTTTCCTAAAACGCCTTCAATGATATTTTTCAGTGCGTTCCATGCATGTAGGTGGTTACTATGGTTCGAAAGCACATTTGTGAAAGATTCGCTTTTCATTAATTTCCTTATATCTGGTCCATTGAGAATACCTGTTTTAAATAAAAAAAAAAAACAAAAAAACCACAATATCCTTGACTACCACTGCAACGAATTTGCCAGCTATTCCTAATTTTATGTGGAGCGGTGGCAACAAAATATCATCCAGGTCCTTCATCATAGGTTCATTCCGTAATTGTAATTGTTTGTTGAGCTCGGGAGTTCTTGCTTCCCAATCTTTACGTTGATATTGATTCCCTGTGTATCGTAAACTCCAATTACAAAGGAAGCAGAAGTATTTTGGATAGCCGCCCCAAACAGATCGTAACAAATCTTCCATTTGTGTTCATCGTATTTGATTTCCTTCAAAATGTTGGCCAATGATTTATACGTTTCCTCCTTGTTTGTGCTGAATCCCAATGGAATGGACGGTTTTTTGTTTGTTTTGTGTAACACAACAGCCTTCAAACTGGAAACTGAATCATTGATGAATAAACGCCAGTCGCCAGCGATATAATCTATTCCCAATTTTTCCACTAAACCTGCGATATCATGGCAGTACGTGAACGTACTTGCTTCGTTAACGGAATAGAATTTCTGAAAATCAGCTTGGCGTTGTCTGTATGATGTTGCGCTGACATTTTGCTGTCAACCATTCGGGGTTTTGTTGTAATAGTCCCAGCTTGGCTACAACGTAATCCATTTCGATTTCTGTTATCGGTTGTGGTGCATTATTTTCAATATTGGGTGTCCAATGTGCATCAATCACATTGGTCGGCTTGGTGAAAACGGTTTCGGCTTGCAGGGACACAGTATCCATACTCGGAGGTTTAGGTGCATCGATATCAGCAGGACGGATAACTGGAAGTGTGGCAGTAAATGCAGCAGTGTATACTTTTGTTTTCAGTTGTTGTCTGTTTAATCCAGGACGAAAATTTATGCATGCGTAGCACCAGGATTCATTATGTCCAGTTGTGTCTTCCACCCGAATTACTGGCTTCATAAAAGACAACGTTGCACCTCTTCCATGTATCCAATTTACAAGCGTAAAATTTGGACCACTTAAATCTGCTTCATCAAAAAAATCACAATACGCTTTTTTGAGTTGCTCAGTAAACACATTTTTTCGATAGTGTTTGTTTTTTTTAGGATGAAATGACCACAAACGTAACAAAAATTATCCAATTTTGGGCACTTGGTATTTTCCATATTTATATATTTTATGTTTTGTTGTTATTCACTTTTAAAAAACTGGAGAAAAATCACTTTTACTGTTCGCGTTCGTCGCCACTGGCTGAATGACAAAAAAGCGATCAATGCACACATATAAATACTACGTATTTTTCAATATTTTACTGGCAGGTACTTATAAATGGTCGCATATTTTAAGGGTGCCTGGCTATATACCTGATTCACCACTTGTACGTTTCAAATTGTGCAAAACTTTCCAAATAATGACCACCCTTAAATGTGGGTGCAATTTCTGTAAAAAAATCATACAGGTAGTTATCATACATTTAATAGCGTTTATTGCTTCGCAATCATAAAAATCAAATAACCTTTTGTTTATTCCATTTTTTTTTAATTCTCAGAATCATTAGCGTTTATTGCTTCGCAATCATAAGAATCAAATAACCTTTTGTTTATTCCTATTTTTTTAATTCTCAGAATCATTAGCGTTTATTGCTTCGCAATCATAAAAATCAAATAACCTTTTGTGTATTCCTTTTTTTTAATTCTCAGAATCATAAAAAAGGTGTCAATGTTTTCTCCAAATAATGTTGTGCATATCTCGAGCAAATTTTTGAAATTCATACATTTACTTAAGTGAATAAATGAGAAACGCGTGCATCGATTTTCATGATATATGCATTATTTTTCTCATAGGTTAATTCTCAGAATCATAAAAAAGGTGTCAATGTTTTCTCCAAATAATGTTGTGCATATCTCGAGCAAATTTTTGAAATTCATACATTTACTTAAGTGAATAAATGAGAAACGCGTGCATCGATTTTCATGATATATGCATTATTTTTCTCATAGGTTATGTGACTTTACGTGAAATTAATTAGATTTGACACTTGTTTCCATTTTTGATTTTTTATGAATTTTTTAAAAAAAAATATTAAATTTTTAGGCAAAAAAGACTTTTTTCCCTTCATACATTCATTTTTAACTTCGAAAGTGTTGCACACATAGGAAATAAGTATAAAAACAGAGGAATTGTAATTCTTAATTTTTCTAAATTTGTTTCAGCTAAATCGGACTAGTGGTTCTCGAGTTATGTCAAACAAAAGAGCATAAAACGTGAAAAATTCCCCTATACGATAGTTACTAACTTTAAATCGATATTAAAAATATTTTGTCAGGCAAGAAGACAAAAGAATGATGCACAAATCTTCATTTTGGGAACCTATTTTCACGTGCAATTGTCAGAATTGAGTCCTAAAATTATGTGTTCAAAAATGTTGAACTGTGTTAGTAGCCGTATTGTTGCAGTAAAAATCGGGAAATTAAGACCGTAATTAATAATTTCCTTCAAAATATTAAAAAATTACGGGAAAAATATGAAAAGTAAGACTTATGGAACCACTTCAGCCCAGAAAAATCGCTTATTATTGCGAGCAATTTTAAATTCAGCTAAGTCTGTTGCTAAATAAAAACCGGAAATCCGGAAACCGGAATAAAAGCCGGTCTCTCAACTGTTCGACGGATAATTAAATCGTCGGCATACATCCACCGAAAAAATTACGTAAAAAGCTATGTCTTAATCACTGTCGAAAGAAATTACGATTGCAGTTGCTAAAGACAAGTTGGCGTGGATGAACCAGTGGATGAACTTCCTAACCGAAGAGGATGCGTTCCGACTAGGTAGGGACCCGTGAGGATTCCTACTTTTTTAACAAGTTTAATTGAACCCTGTACTATTTTTAACCCTGCTTAATTCAAGCAGCGAGTTGGTGCGTTTTAAGTCGTATGAAGACCACGTTAGCTTATCAGTCCTACATGTATCAAGGTGTTCCCAGCGTTCTTATGCAAGACTTAAAGAGTTTATAGGAGGATATGGGTATACCAAAAAAGTCCTCATTTAAGAGGGTGTTTGAGGTCGTACCCTTCCTTGTCAATTCGTCTGCCAATTTATTGCCCTCGATATCCCTGTGTCCGGGTGTCCATATGAGGTGGATCCCGAATAGCCTTGCCATCTCGTTAAGAGATCTGAGGCACTCAGTGAGAGTTTAAGAGTTGTCAGTGTATGAGTTCAGCGCCTTGAGCGCAGCTTGGCCATCTAAAAAGATGAAAATACTATTTTTTACAAGGTTTTTTTGACCTAGAATCTTAGCGGTTTCGTGAATTGCTGCTTGGTAGATACTACAATAATTTGGTCTAAAGTCTAAAGGATACTTTGATGGCATGGTCCTGGGAGTAAAAACCTCCCCCTACTTGTTCTCGAAGTTTTGATCCATCTGTAAAGATTTGTATGCCGTTTGCTTTATAAGGGGATTTGTTAGCCCAGTCTAGCCGCGAAGGGATGAGAACTTCGAATTTCTTTTCAAGATTTAAGCAAGGCACACAGAAGGCAGTTTTGTCGGGGACATATGAGTTCAGAATAATTGTATGGCCGCAATCATTGCGTATCCAATTTCCTGATTCTCTTAGTCTGAGAGCTGCTCTGTTAGCACATTCCCTGGCAAAGATATCAAGAGGAGGAAGGAGAAGCATGACATTCAAAGCGTTAGTTGGTGTTGTGGACAATGCCCCAGTAATACATAGACTTGCACTTCTTTGCACCTTTGCAAATTTCTGAAGTGCAGTTGTCTTATCAAGGGCCCTCCATCACACCAGTGAGCCATAAGTAAGTATGGTGCGGACAATTGCTGTATAAATCAAGCATACAATTTTGGGGGAGGGACTCCATTTTTTACCTACCGATTTTTTACAGGCAAAAAGAGCTATGTTTGCCTTCCTAATACGTTCCTTTATATTATCATTCTAGATAAGCTTCTTATCCAGAATAACTCCTAGGTATTTCGTGCTGTTACGAAAGATCAACCTCGTGCCGTTTAGACGCGGAGGTTCTAAGTTGAGTAATTTATATTTCCAAGTGAAAATAATGAGATTCGTTTTCTCCGGGTTAACACTTAAACCACAAGAGGATGCCCATCTCGAAAGGATTAAGGGTGCTCTCTCCATGAGTTGACAGAGAGTCTGAGGAAATTTTCCGTTAAATACGATTGCGATGTCGTCAGCATAAGCAATAACTTTGTAGCCTTCTCCTTGCATGATGCGCAATAGCTGGTTAACTGTCACAGACCACAGAAGCGGGAATAAGACTCTCCTTGCGGAGTACCTCTTCTCACGAACCTGCGAGTACAGGATCTCCCCAGCTCTGATTTCACCACCCTGCACAAGAGCATCTGATGTATGAAGCTCACGGGAGAGTGCTCCACCCCCAGTTCCGACAAGGCAGAGGTGACCGCACATGGAAGGACGTTATTGAATGCTCTTGCTATGTCTAGAAAAGAAGCAAGCGCATATTCTTTGTTCACAAAAGATTTTTCGATTGTGGCTACAAGGAGAGCTGTATCCGTGGATCTGCCTTTTATATAGGCATGCTGGGATTTCAGAAGCCTATCACGTTTCGGCTTAAGAAGAAGTCCACTAAGTCTCTCCAGTATTTTTACCAAAAGGGACGAGAGGCTTTTAGGTCTAAAGTCATTTGGTTTAGTGTGAGAGGATTTGCCCGCTTTCTGTATTAAGATGACATTAGTCTCTCTCCAAGCTGATGGGATATAGTAAAGGCAGGCAGCCATAGTGGATTGCCTGAAGCCAAGGAACTATTTATTGCATTGCAGCTATAGTGGAGTTGAGCTGGTATAATGCCATCGGGACTCGGAGATTTATATGGTTGGAACGAATAAATCGCCCATCTTAGCTTCTCCTTGCTGGTCAACTGCTCAATTTGTTGATGATGGTTGAAAGCTGGAATTGTCAATGTGAACACTACCAGGAAAATGTGCGTCGATAAGGGTATCTAATGTTTCGATACATGAGTCTGTCCAGGTACCGTCTTCCTTTTGAATAAAGCTTGGTGCTGTTGGGGAATTTGATAATATTTTTCTAAGCCTTGAGGCCTCGGAAGTACTTTCTATTTCTGTACAGAAGGAGGACCAAGGAAAAGAGAGCCTTTCCTTCCTGACTGCAGTTTTGTTAATGCCTAGTTTGGACTTGCATATTTTCCATGAGTCCTCATTATTGGTACGCCTTGCGTAGTTGAAGTCTCTATGACAGTCCTTTCTGAGGATCTCCCGAGGCCACCACACTGCTTTACGGGATTTTTAAAAATTCTTTTCGGACATGCTTTGTTGAGCGAATCCGAGCATTTCTCAGTAAAGTCTAATGTCAGACGGTCCTCATAAGTTTGTTATACTATCTCGAATTTGTCTTGCGGAGATTTCTTATTTTTTGAGGCAAGGATTGACTGGTTTCTTTTTAGCCGAAAGCTATATACCTATGGTCTGAGAACGAATGTTCTTTTAAAACCTTTCATAAATAAATGTCTTCCGAGAAGTTCTTAGATGCTAGAGTGATATCCAGAACTTCCTCTCGGTTTTTAATTATAAAAGTCGGCTCATTGCCATTGTTCAAAATATTTAAGTTAGTACTTAGTAGGTAGTTAAAGAGTGACTCACCTCTATCATTGTTGTTGTTACTGCCCCATTGCGAGTGGTGCGCGTTAGTATCTCCACCCAGAATGATGTGTGTGTGGCTGGATTGGTTCCTTTTAGGTGCTCCTGGAATGATTGCGCGGGTACAGGCTCATCATACGGGAAATAAAAGGATGCTATCCTGAGTTTTTTGGGCCCCAGGTCCAGACTAGCCACCGTGAGGTCCCCGTGACTAAACTGAGGGAGAATAAAGCAGTTTAAGTTATGTTTTGCTAAAATACATGCACGAGTTTTACCTTGTTGGAAACACAGTATATAAATTAAATTATTTTTAGTTGAAAATACTAAAAAAATAATTTTTTGTGATCTAAAGCTCTTTATTGTTTCACAATCAAACTTAAAATTAGAACTGGTTACAAAAGGTTTTAACTTATGCTAAGAAACCTAAAATACGCTGCTGACGCTGTATTGGTTGTTGTTGTGTTAGTTGAGTGTGAGAACGGGTAGTTGCTGATGTTGCTGATGTTGCAATTCCCCCGTTACAGCGGATGCGCGTGCAGTAATAGACATGGTGTCATCACTTTTTAATAAAGTTGAAAATAAAATATTTAGCGTGTTAACGCCTCCCTTCTTAATTCCGAGCGTCCTCGTTCGGTATCCATGAGCCAGAGATATCCTGAATTCTTATTGTCCTGGATGTAGGGTAGGATAAAGTTTCTGTCAAATGTTTTTTATTGGTGATAGTTGTAATATTGGTAGATCTTTCTCTATTTGTGAAGTAAATTTTTACTGCTATGGCAAGGCTCAAGATGAGAAAGAAATAGAGTCCCATGTAGCTCACTCGGGCCTCTTTTGTCAATAATTTGATGCTTTGGGTGTTATTGATGTGAAGTTCCTTCATCATTTCTAAGGATAACATTTCTTCATAACTTCCTTCGATTGAGGCTGATTGGAGTATGGCGGGTAAAGGTTTAAAAGTTGATGTTTCGTTTGACTGTAACTTTGCCCATCAATTGTAATTGTTGCGTTTTGCTATTCCACAATGTATGATCCAGAAATATTGAAAGGCTCGTTGTTGAGGAGTATTGTACCTCTATATTGGTTGAGGAGTAGAATTCCTGGTTTGATGTTCTCGACTGATGCTATGTGTTGGTTGTTAATCTTGGCACAAGTTGACGGTGCACTCTTCAGCAGATTTGGTATGCAGGTAGTGTTACTTATGTCTATAATATTCTTATTTCTACATAGTTTAAATTGATCAAAGTATTCACATTTTTCACTTATTCCGAATAATTTTTGTTTACATTGTAATAGATTTTCAAATGGGATTTTATATATTTCGTTCCCTTTCTTTAAAGATTTCATTAACAAAGATGTACAAGTTGTTTCATCAGTAGTTGGTAAACTTATAATATAAATTAATTTTTCATTATTACAAGCAATTTTTACTTCTCCAAACTGGAAGGTTTCTTCTACGTTAACATAAGGAATATTTTCTTTTTCGATTATTCGCTTAACAATATTTATTTCTTCGTTACCTAATATATAAGAATTTATTACACCGGCTTTTGCCCAACGTATCGCATAGTTAATATTAATTATTTCTTCTTTTAAAACTTGCAATTGATACATTAAATTAGTTGCTAATTCGTGTTGAATATTATCTTTATTTGTATACTTTTCTAGTGCCTTATTTGTGGCATTTGCTAATTCATTTATTCTTCTAACTATAAATCTATTTATTACAACTTGATTGTTATTATTTGTAAGCACATTATTAATTTTTCATTTAAGATTTTGAAATCATTGCTATCGGGACTTCCCGCTATCCATTTCCATGCAGTTCCAAGCATATCTATGGATCTTTTAGCGTGTCGTGCCTTTGGCTTGAGTCTTGAAATGTACTGATCTATGTAGGAAATTTCATGTTTGAGGAAAGGAAGTATAGGATTATTGATTGGGATTTTTTCCTGTACTGTACGATTTATCCTGTCGATTGTTGTTTGATAGAAGTTTGTGTCGATGAGGTGTATGAGTTTAAATGTACCAGTTTGTATTTTTGCAGTACCTGTATTAAACATTATGACCTGTGAGTTAGAGTAGTCGAGAATGCGTACTTCTGCAGTGCATACTGCTATGAATAGTCTGAAATGAGAATTTTTAATTTTTTACATTACTTTTATGAACGATTTTTCCAGATTCAGTTAATATAGTTGTGTTTCTGTCTTCTTTTACTTTTTCTTCTTTATATTTTTTACTGAGCTTGTTTCCTAATCTTTTATTCTGTTTGACATAGATTGTTTCTATAGGTTTCCAACAGTATAGGTTTTTGGAGTTTGTCTCTTTTTATTATGGTAGGCTAAGTCAGCGTCCTGTTTCTCTTTAAGTTTACTTATATTATCTTGTCGTATTTCTTCTAACTGTCGTGGGTCAGTGCTTACTCTTCTTCCAAAAAACATTTCTACTGGTTTCCTTCGTGTTGTTGAATGTATTGTGTGGTTGTATTCATATAGGGTTTTATCTAATAGTTCTGAAAATTTGTCGAGACCATATTCGGTTCTGATACATCGCATGGTTTCTGAAAGAGTAGAGTGGAAACGCTCCACTTGACCGTTGGCTGAACTTGTATACGGAGGTGTTTTAACTATTTGAATATTGAAATGATTTTCTAACATAAAAGTTATTGTTGAGGAATTTAGAGATTTTGCATTATCAAACACTATGATTTCAGGGACACCAAATGATAACAATATTTCTCGTAGTGGTTGTTTGATGTGTTCTACGGCTCTTGATTTGAGTATCTTAACCTGCGCATATTTAGAAAATTTGTCGATGGCAGTAAGTATTGTCCTCTTGTTTGTAAAAAATATGTCTATATGTACAATTTGTCCGGGGAATTGAGGTATTGGGGTTTCCTGTATTGATGGCTTATGCGGGTGTCGGTCATACTTGTTTTCTTTGCATATTTTACATAGTTTTAAAATTTTTTCTATTTTAGCACTCATTCTTGGAAAGTAGAATTTTTCTAATAGTTGTGCTTTATTTTCCCGTCCATTCCTGTGTGCTCGGTTGTGTTCTTTTATAATTTCGGTCTCTTGTTCTGTTTCGTCTACTAGGTCGGTTAACATATTGTTTGTGTAGAGTATTCTATATCTGCTAAAGTGTTGTGAATAAACTTCTTGAATTATTCCTAAGGTTCTTTCGTCAGTTTTTAAGCAGTTGGTGACTGATGGGTTGAGGTATCGTCTAAAGATGTCTAAAAGTTTGTCTATTGTAAATTCGGGTTCAACAATGATGTGACGGTGATACGTAGGGAAAATAATTTTAAATTGGTATGAAGGGATCTCTCCTTTAGTTAGAAATAATTGATTTTTAAATGCATTAATTGGAGCTTCTGTGTATTGAATCAAACATTCGGATGAACTTTCGTCACTATGTTGGGTAACAGTCATGGAATTAATTTGGTTGTTTTGAGGTGGTCTAGATAATGCGTCTGCGACTATATTTGTTCTACCAGGTTTATATACTAATTCGTATTTGTATTCCTCTAACATTGCTTTCCATCTCTTTAACTTATGGTTGCTGTTTTTATTGCTTAGGGCGTATGTCAAAGGTTGGTGATCGGTAAAGATTTTTACCTTTGCTGTTCCATACAAATAATTTCTGAGGGAGTTGAGAGCCCATACTATCGCAAGCATTTCTTTTTCGTTGGTTGCGTAGTGTTCTTCGGATTTGTTGAGTGTTCTTGAAATAAATGTAATGGGTTTACTGTTTTGTTCGAGGACTGCACCAATGGCATGGTTGGATGCGTCAGTTGTCAGATGAAATTCACTACTAAAGTCGGGATATTTTAATACAACATCATCAGAAATTAAAGATTTTTTAATATTGTTGAATGCTTCGTGAGCTTCTTCGCTGAGATGTATTCGGATTATACTTGAAAGGTTCTTGGACATTCGTCCTTCCTCCCCTCTCAGAAGGGCTGTCAGAGGTTTTGCAAGTTTCGCGTAGTCTTTAATGAAGCGACGGTAAAACCCAGACAGACCAAGAAAAGATCTTAGTTCTTTTAATGTTTTTGGACATGGAAATTTATTAATTGCTTCTACTTTCGTTGGGTTGGTCCTGATTCCATCAGGTGACACAATAAATCCGAGGAATTCAACTTCCATTTTCATGAACTCGCATTTATCAAGTTGGACTTTCATGTTGGCTAGTTGAAGCGTACGTTCGTCTTTTCCAAAAATAACTATATCGTCAATATAAACAAAGCACATTTTTCCAATATGATCGCGGAGAATATCATCCAAAGCTCTTTGCAAGATTGAAGGGGCGTTTTTTAGACCGAATGGGAGTCGTGTAAACTCATATTTTCCTTTACTGACGGAGAAAGCAGTCTTTTCGATGTCTGTTTCTTTAAGCGGAATTTGATGGAATCCACTTTTGAGGTCAATGACTGAAAACCATTTATTTTCACCTAATTATTTCTCATTTATTTCTGGGATAGGATACTTATCGGGAATAGTGATAGAATTTAATTTCCGATAGTCAATAACGAGTCTGTACTTCTTTTTTCCAGAAGCATCTAACTTCTTGGGGACAACCAACACAGGTGAATTGTATGGTGACCGTGATCATGGTCTTATTATACCATGATTTAATAACTCTTAAATTTGTTTTTGCACTTCATCTCTTAATGACATTGGATAGGGATAATTCCTGGAGTATATAGGTGTATCTGTATTTGTCCTAATTTCGCCTTTTACAGTTGTTGTAAAAGTCAATTTCTCGTTCGGTTCAGTAAATAGTGTCGGATACTTTTTTACAAGTTTTTCTATTTAATTTTTTTGTTCAGTCGTCAAATGATTTGTTCGTATGTTAATACTGTTTATTGATTGAGATGGCTGTTGCTTTATTCGAATATTAATATTATTTTTCAAAACCATATAATTTTCTGCGGCATGAATAACTGCGGACAGTTCTTTCAGGCTATCGTTGCCAATAATAGCATGGAACGATGTTAAGGATGGTAACACAAAGAATTTTAATTTAACGGAATTGATGCCAAATAAGTTTAACATTGTATGATGTGTAATTTCAATCTTTCCTGCAACGGAGTTTGCAAAAAAATTTTGTTCGTTTTTGATGGGTTTGTTTACGAGTGATGGTTGGATATAAATTTTATTAGATCCTGTATCTATGAGAACTTTATGTATGTCGCCACTATGTGTTTTACACTCGAAGTATGGTAGTGACGAATTCATTAATCTAAAAAATGAATGTCTGTGAATTCTTGAATTTCGTTGTCAAAATCAGACTGATCCGGTTCAACATTGGATTGGATGTATTCATTTAGTGTTTGTTCATAGTCATTATTTATTTCTGTTGAGCTAGCTAAAGTGTCAAAGTAATTATCTAGTTTTGAATATTGATTATTATTATTTCTGTCTTCACTCATTGTATTAATGTGATAATTTCTCTGAAATTTCTGTGGTTGATGCATTTGATTGGATCCAGGTGGTGGTCTTTTACCTGTAAATTGGTTGCTTGGTTTTGGTTTGTTCATATAGTTTATTGCTTTTGAATGCATTGTCTCATCTATTTCCATTGGACTTGGTCTTGGAGGTGGTCTTGGAGGTGGTCTTGGACGAGGTGTTCCTTGAAAATTTGGTTGGAAATTGGTAAATCTTTGGAAATTCTGGTTAGGTTGTAAGTGTGGTTGAAAGTTTGTAGATCTTTGATGGTTCTGGTTGAGTTGAAAGTTTGATTGAAATGGAAATCTGGGTGAGTGATATTGATTTTTCGAATATGTTTGTTGATTCTGTCTAAAATTGTTTGGGTTTTGTGGAATGAAAGCTAATTGAGGATAAAATGGTTGGTTCCTTTGTTGGAAATTTTGTCTCCTTGGTGGCAGTGGTGGTGGATTATTAAACATTCTTCTTGCTGTATTGTATTGTGTGTTGGCATATTGGCTCCTAAACGCTTGATTGTCTAACTTCATGCATAAATGAAGTGCTTGAGGCAGATCTACTGGCTCGCGCATACCTAATAATCTAGGCAAGTCACCTTTTAAGCCTCTAATAAAAGTATCAAGAGCTTTGTCTCGGTACGTTTGAGTTAGAAGACGTATGGATTCTGGAGAAACGTTCATGCAACCTATCTTGTTTAATATTAACGATAAATGTCTATAAACAGTTTGATAAAATTCTTGAATACTACTGTTTCCTTGTACGATTGCTGTCGTTTGGTATTCTAGTGTCGTTAAATCTCTTTTATCGGCATAATGTAATATAAGGCAATTAACTATACACTCCCAGTTCAACGGGGTATTGTAAGATTCTAAGATAGCATCTGCATTTCCTGTAATTTTGTTTCTAATGACATTCAGAATGCCATAGTATCTTGGAGTTCCTCTAGTTCCAGCATAAATTGTCAAAACTCTTTCAACACTTTTTCTCCAAGAATTATATTGGCTTGGATCACCAGAGAAATCTCTAAGACAGCGTACCACATCAGGTATTCTGTCCAGGTCTGACAAGTTTTCGGTTTGGTTTGCATTAATAGTCTCGTCTGAAAAGTTGGATAGGTTTTCATTTGGATTTATAATTGAATTTACTAGGTTTCTACCTTCCCTTTGAAATATACGACTAACTACGTTAGCTATTACACTTTCGAGTTCTCGAGTCACGTTTGTGTTTGTACTAGTGGATGTTCATGAATTTGGGATTACAGGGGGTCGGATAAGATTTTGGGTGGACATTTTTCCTTTTTTCTATTTTTATTTTCTCTGTGCAAACTTATTTGTTACTTGAATAATTTTATACACTAGCGGTACCGGTTATTTAAGGCTGCAGTGTAGATTTTATTGTGTTTATAGTTTTGTAGGTTTATTATTTATTTTTATTACTTTTTTTTTGTTATACACTAGAGGGACCGGCTTTTTGGGCTACGGTTTCGCAGCGTAAGTATATTGTATTATTATTTTGTTAATTAAAGCTTACACTTTTTATTTTTATAAAACTTTTTAAGTATGCAGAAAAAATTCTTGTAAGAATTGAGAGAAGAAATTGATTATAATTTGTAACTATAAAATCTCTTATATTTTGAAAAATTTTTGCAAATAATTTTCAAATGATTTAAAAATATTTTAAACGATTTTGATTTTTCTTGTGTTTGCTTATTTTTTTCTTGCTATATTTCTTGAAGCGACACAATTTTGTTTGCCTTTACTAAAACAAATTTTTTAATATGATTGTGATTTTCTTGTGCTTGTTTATATTTTTTCTTTCTATATTTCTTGAAACGACACAATTTTTGTTTTCTTATATTTTAATGTTGCAAAATTTTCACTGATAATTTTTAAATGTGATTGCGATTTTCTTATTTTTCCTTGCAATATTTTTTGAAACAACACAATTTTTTATTTTATTCACTAAGTAGTTTAAGTAGAAATATAATTGTTTCTTAAAGTAACTTACAATAATACTAACATCCCACGGCGCTACTGTTGTCTACTCCTTTTCACTTTTTTACTAAGGTTGCAATCGGTGCGCACTCTCTGTGGGTGCGTGGCCTTCTTCTACCGAAGTTCTCCACTGAGTTCACTGAGTTCTTCCAGTTGATGTTGTTTGATATTGTGCTTGGTTATATTCCTTAGGGCTGGTGGTACTGCTTGAGGACACTTAGTTCAGCAACTGGCTGTTGGGCGCCAATTAAATTATTTTTAGTTGAAAATACTAAAAAAATAATTTTTTGTGAGCTAAAGCTCTTTATTGTTTCACAATCAAACTTAAAATTAGAACTGATTACAAAAGGTTTTTACTTATGCTAAGAAACCTAAAATACGCTGCTGACGCTGTGTTGGTTGTTGTTGTGTTAGTTGAGTGTGAGAACGGGTAGTTGCTGATGTTGCTGATGTTGCAATTCCCACGTTACAGCGGATGCGCGTGCAGTAATAGACATGGTGTCATCATTTTTTAATAAAGTTGAAAATAAAATATTTAGCGTGTTAACTTATATACTAATAAACATACTCGTATATGTTATAGTTTGGTGTGTTCAGGCCGAGAATTTTATTGTTGACCATCCACGGTTCCTGAATCAGCACCAAGTCGATATCGCCCGTTGCCAGGAGATGCTGGAAAGCAGCAGAAACTGCTTTGCAATGATGTAAGTTAATTTGGACTACCTAGAACATCCTCAGGTATTCCAACAACCGTGATGTCAGCCTCTTCGTGGCTGAGGGGGTCCTGTGAAAGGTCTTGCTTCTTCAGGAGATTTGTCATTGTGGTTATTTCTGACGCCGAGAATAGCTAGACACCGTGTCTGTTTTATAAGTTCTGGGATAGATTTTACTAAGCCCATAATTCAAAGTGCGGTTGCCTTTTTCCACTTGGTTCAGACATTCATTATTGAGGATCAGCAACACCTCCATGTTGAACCTCTTGGTATCGGTTTTCTGTTGCTTGGCTCTGGGTTCCAACTTCACTACCTTCCAGTTTTAAGTAGAGATAGCTGGGTTGAAGGTCATCAACATTTCTAAAATATCCTCAGGTTCAGATGGTGAACCGGGACTCTGTTTCTGGGTCTGGACGGAATCTCGTCCAAATCGACGGCTATTAGAGAAGCTTCTATCCAGCTCCATAGGTGCTTGGAAATCTTCCCATCTCTGTTATTCTGGTCTATGACCCCCACAATGATGCTACTTTAGCAACCTCTGCGAAGGATCTTGTTCCTACCCCTTGCGTTTTAGCCCTCTTGGCTGCCAGATTACGGGTGTTTGATTCCATCACCGAGTGGTTCCTCTTTGTGGCTGGAAGCTTTGGACGGGGAGGCTCAATAGTGAAGTCCGGTAGGACCTTTTTCGCCCATTCGACATCCTCCCTTACTTTAATTAGGTCTTCCTTCGAGACCTGACCTTCCTTAATAGGGTCAATGGCCAGTCGTCGAAGAGTTCGGGATGCCTCTTTGCGGTCTGAGTAATCTGCCTTAAGGGGATCCTTTCTTACAATATCGGCCGCCCTAGCACTAACCAGTAGATTATCCTTGGTTCCCTCCACATTAGTTAAACCTGCGTCTCCGCGTCGATTATCACCAATGTTTAAGGAGCCAGAGGGTCCACTGCCAGATGCACAGGCTTTCGGTGTGCTTGCTGTTGTTGATAGGGGGCGATGATTTAATGGTGTCACTAACATCGGCTGACTCTTGTATGTAGCTTAGTGGTGCAACAGCTCTTAAGGCGGAACCAAAGATTCCTATCGGGTTTTTTGTCTGGGGTACGGATCCCCGTTTGAGTATTGACGTTTTTTTGTCTTCTACACTTTTTCCTTGTTTTTGTATTGATTCATTCATATTTTAAGTCCCACGAGTGGCGGAGAAAGGAAGAATAGAACCGGAGGTCGCCAGGTATTCGGAGCACACCGTTCGCGACTTAGCAATTGTTTTAACCTTGGTCCCCAGCCCGGCTAATCCTCGACGCGGTACGTATGTCACCTTGATTCAACCCAAGGGGAAGAGAAGGGAATTAAGGAGAAGAGAGGAAAGGAACGGCAGGCTTAGTTATCCTCACAGAATTTGTTGGTAGCACAATTTTGTGAAGAACTTAAGCCCCCACACCCAGCGGTCGGTAGGACCACTTACGTCAAGGTGCTGCGTAAAATATGGCAATTCTAATGTTTAACAGAATAAAAAGCGTAAAAAGACCCAATCTCTTTCATTAAAATCCTTAATTGTCATATTTTCCATTTTATTTGTGAAAACTTATTTGGCAAAATTTATTTTACCTTTTTAAACTCTATATATCCCAAAATTTATTTTTCTTTTTTAAACTTTTTGTAGAAGTTTTTTTTTAATCTCACATCGTACATATACGTACATATACTACAATCAAGTCTGTAAAAATTCAAAATAATACGTTAAAGTTTATAATAAAAACCAAAAGTTTTAATTTTAAAAAATTTGTTTTTCCTATTTAACATCACGAATTGTCACATTTTTAATTTTATTAAAATTTCATAAAAACTCATATGATTTCATATGAATTCAATATGAATTCAAATCATATTAAGATCACCAACTTTTAATCTTAAAAATGTATTTTTCCCTTCTGAACTCTTTATTTTTAAAAATATATTTTTGTTTTTTTTTAAACTCTTTATTTGTTAAAACTGGGGTTTGTTTTTTAAAATCTTTATTGCCAATTTTCCTTTTTGTTGTTGAAGTCCCGCATCGAACATATAAAAAGCCTCAAACAATCAATTAAAAATCAAGACATAATTCCTCTTTATTTGTCAAAAATTTTTTATAAAATTCCTTATTGGTCTACATTATTATAATCCCACATTTTAAAAATAAAAAAAATCATATTTAATCCCACATCGAACATAAAAAAAATCTAAAAATGGTTGTAACCATACTTTATGTCTCTGCTGAAATAACAATTTCAATTGAAATTATGTTATCAAAAATTTTATCTGAGTTTTAAGTTCATCATGATTTAGCTGTGTGCATGTTTGGCTTTTACAAAGCATAACAAATTTCCAATGCAATTAAGTTTATCTCTAATTTCGAGCCATGCAGGGTAAAAATCACCAATTTTCATAGAACATGTCACTATAAAAAACAAAATTTCGTCAATATTTTCGGGCTTTTGCAGCTGGGACATATTTTATTCGATAAAACATCATTTTCGCATTTACTTGTTTTTATTTTCTTTTTTAAACTTTAAAAAGCACTTTTTTCACTTGAACAATCACTACGACTTTGAAAATAACGAATGTTATAATCAAAGCAAGACTCAAGCAATTTTCTTAGTTGCAATTGATTACATATTTTTAAAATATACTCTTTTAATTAGGCTTTCATTAAAAATAAATTTATGCGTTTTTTTGCAAAATTATCAGTTTTTCCCACACTTGACTTTCAGAGCTCCGTGCAACCTAACGAAATAAAAAAATTAAAAATTCTTTGGGCTTTTTTTTTTTAGCTGAAGTGTGTTATATCAGGAAAAAAAGTTTTTTGGGCTTTTTGGAAATTAATTTTTTTTCTATTCATGGCAAAAATAGATCACAAAATCTACAGACAGAAATCAAGTGCTTATATATATCATGCAACTCACCAATTGTGATATTCGTGGTGTCTTGACAATTTGGCATTTGTGATCGAGAATTTTATTCTTGTTTAAGAAAATTTTGTGCATAGCCAACAAAGAAATTTTTTTGTGGAAGACGCATAGCCATCCTAGTTAATAAAAAGTTATAATAGCAATTGCATCTTCTTCACTGTGTAAGGAAAAATGATTACTTTGCGTGAATTTCAGCACTGAAAAACTTTTTTTTAAAAAAAAAACCGACTACAAAATCACTACAAAGTACAAAATAATTTTAAAATAACTTTTCCTTTTAATTTATTGGTCATATTTGATAATTTATTTAAACATATTATTACATTGGAGATCTTAATATTTTAATTTTTTTCCAATTCCTTTTATTATCATAAATATATTAAGTTCTTTATGAATATAAAGCTTTTAAGGTCGGCGCTAATATAATCGGACTTTTAATCAAAAGCGCCAACTTCAAAGCTTTTGTATTCATAAAGAAATTTATATATTTATGATAATAAAACCTCTATCTGATACAGAAAGTTTTTTCAATTGAATTAATTTTTCTGTTCTGCCGTCACCTCTCTGCAGACAATGGCAAACCTCAGAGAGTAAAAAAAACTGCCATAAAAAGCTTCTTGAGAACATAAGCCGTTCGGAGTCGGCGTAAAAAATGTAGGTCCAGTTCTCGATCATTTGTGTGCAAACATTTCACATCACACACATTACAATTGATCATAAGAAGCTCGGTCAAAGTCCTTTCAGGTGCTGAGATGGCCATTTCGTTTTTTTTTTTTATGATAATAATACAAAATAGAAAAAAATTAATATTAATCAAAATAACCAAAATGTGTTTTTACTTTAATTGGAGTATATTCTTTGTAATAAAAAAAAAAATTGTAATTTTGACAACCTTATTTTAAACATATCGGCCAAAAAAAAGTACTTATTTGTACCAATGTGCAGTGGTCGAACTCCACGCTAGGAAAATCCAGTCAATCTACATCCTGATAAACAGTTTTGGTGGCATATTTCAAATTTATTTCTTGACATTATAGGTGATGGAAAATTTTTGACAATGTGATTTTACTTAATTTCTTGTTCCAAAATTCTATATTTTGAAATTGTAGGTCATTTACGAATTTTTTTTTTTTTGCTAAATTCACCCATGTTTCAATATATTTTTTTGATAGAAGTGGATTTGTTCTGGTCGATTTCGTACCGTATCTTTGACTCGTCTCCTTACAAGTCTTAACGGTGAGTCTGTATTAAATTCCTCATTCATTTCTGACATTCTACAACTATTTAAATATGTATCCATCTAGCCTGTTTCTGTGGAAGTACATTGCAAATTTTATTTTTGAACTTATTGAACTTGTCTAGATTATTTTTGACATCTCTTTGATTTTTGCAGGCAATGAGTGAAATAGTACCTACATATTTGAAAGAATCATCTTAAACTATATAACTTCACCTACAATTTTTTATTCTTGATGAAGAGTGATTCCTTGTTTAGCGACCAAGAACTACCATGTTTAGACTAAACCAACTCAAGCGAAACAAAACACACGAAAAAGTTAAAGTTCTTTTTGAAATTAATTTTCTTTCATAAAAAAACTAATATTTTTGAGTAATGTGTGGAATAAACTGGACCTCATTAAAGGTTATTAAAAAGTATGCAATTTATGTGGCCATGGCCGTTTATAAAAATAGGAAGCTTTCAATATTGAATTAGCTCTTTTTAAAACTAAAAGCCGTATAATTGTCAAAATAGCCCTATTTTTGCATGCATTTTGGCCCTTTTACAATTAAGCCAATATTATACCTACTTATCAAATGTCTTCAGAAGTGTTGATATTGACAATGGACATGCAGTGTGTGTTGCTCTGCCCGAAGTTCCTTGTTTCGGAACAAAATTAGAAAATGAAGTTGGCAATACATAATTTCACGATCTACGCAAATAATACAAAAAATGTACATTATACGTATGCACGGAGGGCCAGCAACGCCGGCTCGGTGGCCATAAGTCAGAATAAAAAACTTAAGAAACTGCAAAAATGAGTTATGGGATTTTTTTTTTTATAATAAAGGGTCCGCCAAATAACTTTTTTTTTTTTTGAAAATGCAAAAAAAAAACTACTGAATATTTTCTCAAATTTCTTTTTTTATTTGAATGTACAATCCTTCCGGCTAATAATGGAAAATAATTTCATTCAAATGGCTGCCTCGGCTGGCCATGCAGTAGCCTACACGATCGGTCCAAATTTTAAGCACATTATCGATTGTGTGCAGCTGTATTTCACCAATGGCTTCACGAATATTGTCCTTTAAAGCGTCAATTGTCTCTGGCTTGTCGGCGTAACACTTATCCTTGAGGGCACCCCACAAATAATAGTCCAACGGTGTCAAATCGCAGCTCCGAGGTGGCCAAACGACATCAGCTCTGCGGCTGATAATGCGATCTTCAAAAACAGGGCGCAAAACATCGAGTGTAGTTTCGGCTGTGTGGCACGAAGCGCCGTCCTGTTGAAACCAAATGTTGCCAATATCCTCCTCTTCAATTTCTGTGAACAAAAATTCGTTCAACATGGCCCGATAACGATGGCCATTGACTGTAACGGCCACTCCTTGCTCATTTTCGAAGAAAAATGGCCCAATTATGCCTCTGGACCAAAATCCGCACCAAACAGTGACTCGTTTTGGGTGCATCGGCTTTTCAATGTGTGCGTGCGGGTTTTCGGTGCCCCAAATGCTACAATTTTGCTTGTTTACATACCCGCCAAGATCAAAATGAGCTTCATCTGAAAAGATGATTTTTTTGGCAAAATCGGCATCTTCTGTAAGTCGATCGCAGGCAATATTTCCCAGCGTTGTTAAAGCGTATACACAACCATATTCGTTCAGCGGAAGGTTAAAACTAATTATCTGTCAAATCTGACATGTGCTAAGTGTTACCATTCACGAAATAAGCACTAGTTGAAAAAAAAAAACGTTAGATGGCGGACAATTTATATTTATTTTACATATGTATTTACATTCATTAAGTTGGGTCTCAGCGCCTGAGAGGCATTTTAGAGGCAAGTGGCAATTTATATAATTTATTTATTATAAAATAAATATGTACTATTAATATTACAATTAATATTAGCATAATTATTTAAGAAAAGATTGTGTTTGTTTTTAGCGAAAGTTTCGATTTTACTATATAAGTATTCCTTGTAGTAATATTTAAATCTTGGAACTGTATTTATTTCTTTAAGATGGGATGGTAGCTCGTTATATTTAACTCCGCCAATGTAATCTACGCGTTGTTTGGTTTTCTCAAGTCTACATCTCGGGACACATAGATTAGATTGGTTTCTCGTGTTGAAACTTGACTGATTTAGAGCAAAAGAAATGGTGTGATGGCCGATATTGTGAACACATTTAAAACAAATAAAAGCACCTGGTATTCATAGATTCCATAAACTGGTAAAATATTTTTAGCTACACTCGTATATAATCAGTTTGTTCGAAAAGTTATCGGTAAATTGCCGTTTTCAAAGCCTTATTCTGAAGACTTTGAAGTGATTTTAATGAATTATTTTTTTTTTATAAGCATACGAAATGGTCATGTAATTGAAAGGCGACTGTATTAACGCTTGAAATATAATATGTTTAGCCCTCTCATCAAGTTTCCCTTTCAGTTTATATAGAATGCCTTTAGCTGGAGATATTTTCCTCTTCAACTCAACGATATGCAAACCACATGATATGCTACTCTACAGAATAACTCCCAAGTATTTTACTGAATGAGTCTCCTCTTTGAATTTTCCAACCATAAGAACGCCAAACTCACGATTAAGGTTAGCTGAATGCAGCCGAAATCGAACCATTTTGGGCTTATACGGGTTAAGCAATAAGCCATTAAACCTAGCAAATTCAAATAAAAGCGAAACATCCCTCTCAATCTGAGCCTTTAACACTATTTCATGCTTATACGGGTAAATACGGGTAAAAAAGAAAATATCATCCGCAAACATATACAGCTGGCCGGTTAAGCCCAAGTTCCCCAAATCATTCAAATAAATCTTCTATATATATAAAAATGAATGTATGTATGTGGGTATGTGTGTATGTGGGTATGTGGATATGTGTGTATATCACGTATAGACTCAAAAACCACCGAACCAAACTTTATGAAATTTTTATTGATACTGAAGCAATATTCTGGAAGTGTTTCTGTGAAGTTTGGTGTTGATTAGACAAGGGGGCGTGGTACCTCCCATACAACCCAAATTGGCTCTATCGCCCACAAACCAAAAAAAAAGCATGCTATATATCAGACGGTTTTAATCATATAAAACTTAGATTGGATAATTTTGTTCAGATAGTTACTATCGGTGACTGTACAAAAAATGGGCATGGTCACACTATATCTACGCCCACTTTTCAGCAATCATTTTAATTCCTGAGATGTTCAAGTTTTGATAGTGAATCTTGGTACGCAGGTGCTATGGATACAAGTGGCAGTCACTATGTAAATATAAACGTTGTCACGCCCACTTTTACCACCCACAAATCAGTAAAAATGCTTTATATCCGACGGCTTTTGCCGTAGAAGACTAAAATTTGGTAATTTAGTTTAAATGATTACTTTCAGCCAAGTGTACAAGAAATGGGCATGGCTGCACTATATCTACGCCTACTTTATCGAAATCATTCTTATTCCTGAGCTGTACACGTTTTGATAGTGAATCTTAGTGTGCAGGTACTATGGATCCAAGTGGCAGTCACTATGTATATACAAATGTTGTCACGTCAACTTTTAACGCCCACAAATCAGTAAAAATGCTTTATATTAGACGGCTTTTACCGTAGAAGACTAAGAATTGATAATTTTGTACATAAGGTCACTGTCGGCAACTATTAAAAAATGGGAGTGGTCGCACCATATCTACGCCCACTTTTTCGAAATCATACTTATTCCTGCGTTGTACGCGTTTTGATAGTAACACTTCATATGCAGGTGCTCTAAGTGGCGGTCAATATATATATATATATAATAAATAATAAATAATAAATAATAAATAATAAATAATAAATATATATATATATATATATATATATATATATATATAATATGTATATATATATATTATATATATATATATAAAATTTGCCACGCCTACTTGTACCACCCGCAAATAAAAAAAAAACCACTCGAAATGACCAATTTCAGCCCTTGAAAGGACTTTGACCAAGCTTCTTATGATGAATTGTGTTGTGCGTGTTGTGGAATGTTTGAACACAAATGATCGAGAACTGGACCTACAAGTTGTATGCCGACTCCGAACGGCTTATGTTCTCAAGAAGCTTTTCATGGCAGTTTTTACTACAAGTTTTATGCCGACTCCGAACGGCTTATGTTCTCAAGAAGCTTTTCATGGCAGTTTTTACACTCTGAGGTTTGCCATTGTCAGCAGAGAGGTGACGGCCGAACAGAAAAATTAATTCAAATGAAAAAACTTTCTGTGTCAGGTGGAATTCGAAACAGAATTCTCTTCCATATGGACCACACACTCTACCCACTACGCCACGGCCGCCACTTTTTTTACCCACAAATCAATAGAACTTCTATAAATCAGACGATTCTCATCGTTAAATACTAAAATTTGGTAATTAAGTTCATACGCTTACTCTCGACAGCTTTGCAAAAAATGTGCATGGTGCAACTATATCTATGCCCACTCTTCAGAAATGATTTTATTTCATTTATTTATTTATTTGTGTATTATAGTTAATTACAATTTAACAATTATAACTAAGTAAGCATAACTAAGTAAGCTAAGTGAACATTTTGATAGTCAAACTTGGTATGTAGGTGCTATGGGTCCAAGTCGCGGTCACTTTTTATATAAATTTTGTCACGCCCACAAATCCGTAAAAAGTATATAAATCAAAATTTACAGTAAAAGAATAAAATTTGGTAGATTAGTTCATATGGTTAAGAAACTTTGTCTTAAGAAATCTGCGAATGACTGCTCAGATCACACCAACAGAAACTCGCCGTAAACTAGTAATACAGTTGATTATGCCTTTTATAAATTATTTTGAAGTGGTTTTTAGTAATCTTGATTCACATTCGTTACATAAACTGCAAGTAGCGTTAAACTATGCGGCCCGTTATGTGTATGGACTCAGAAGATTTAGCCATGTTACTGGTCTAAGCAACCGTATACTAGGATGCAATATAGAAAATTCTTTAAAAGCAAGAAATTGTATATTTCTGCATAAGCTGATACACTCAAATACTCCAAACTATCTATATTCTTAACTTCCGTTTTGTTTATCATCTAGAAGCTTAAATCTTGTAGTTCCTCGCTTTAAATATCTGAACTACTCAAGACTTTTTTTCGTAAGCACCATTAGACTGTGGAACTCCTTGCCGAGGTATCTTAAATTTATTTTAAATGCACAATACTTCAAGCAATTAATATCTGCACATTTTTCTTAAATTCTCGTTTCTCTTTTACTTTCTTGCTTTTTTTTGTCTACGTTTCACATTTTTTCTTTAATACTTCACTTCATTATATATGAGTTCGTGTTGATATCATTATTTTAATTAATTTAAATTAACTTTAGAATTAAACTTAAGTAATTTTTAAATATAAATGTAATAACTTTGTTTCTTTCTCATTATGATTTTATGCTTTTTCGAGATATATAGTATGCTATTTTATTGTACGCAAAAGAATAACTATTTCTTATGTACTAATTATATAATAAAAAAAAAAAAAATAAAAAAAAAAATATTTTGTGCACTTTATCTACGCCGACTTTTCAGAAATCATTGTAATTTCTGAGCTGTACATGTTTTGATAGTGAAACTTGATATGTAGATGCAATGGGACCATATATATAGTGACCGCCACGTCACTGTATATATAAATGTTGCCATGCCTACTTTTTCTGCTCATCTATCTATCTGTAAAAAATGTATGCTTGTATACTAAGGCTCCTCACAAAAACGCCTTATGTTATGATGATTCCCAAATATTTTGCCAATAGCCATCCTTGAGCTGGAAAAGTTTGAAATAAAAAAAAAATAAAAACGAAATGGCCATTTCAGCCCTTGAAAGGACATTGAGCGATCTTCTAATGTTCCTAATAACAAACGGTCAGACTTAATAGCTTTCTGCACCAATCAGTTTTCAGTCGGATCAGAGGTAATGCGGATTTTCATTAATTTTTTAACTTTTTTTTTTATATTATTTTCACTAAAATTCAAATTAAATTTTTTTTTTTTTTTGTCTTGCCATGTTATTTTTGGTCAAATAAATTATCTATTGATGATAAAATATAGTGTAAAGTGAAGAATTAAATTGAATGAAATTACAGAAAAATTTACACATTTTTTACATTTTACAATTTATTTGACTAAAAGTAGTATGGGAAAAAATTCATTTGAATTTTAGTGAAAATAATATGAAAAAAGTTAAAACAATTTGGTCCAACGAAAAAAAATTAAGATGTTTTGATGCAAAAGAACTATATCATTACTCTTAATTCTGATCGCTTTTTTTTTTTTTAACTACCATACCAGGCAATATTTTTATTTTTATTTCATTTATTTAAAGTAGTGTTTACATGTCTTACAAGTCTTTTAAATGCATAAAGTAATGATTTATACAACAAGAAAAATATAAATAAAAGTTAAAACAAAGTTGAATATAATTAATTTAGTAAAAGAAAAAATAAATCAAACGCAATTAAAAATTGAGATTTAAAATAAAGTTAAACTAACATAATATTAAAAAGACAAAGACAGAGATAGTTTTAAGAAAAGTATTGAAAAATTTCATGCTTAAAGGTGTGTTTATTATAAATAATTTTAATTCTTTAGACGAAATTTTTTGGGGATCATCGTAACATAAGCCATGGATTATTTTGAAGAACCGGACTAAGCAACTTTTTTTCCTAAGGAGCGTGAGGTGACTTAATGTATATACGTATGTGGGTATATATGTATATCACGTAAAGAATCCGAAACCGCTAAGCCAATTTTTATACAAAAGCCTTGAGAGGGTTCCTATGAAGTATGGTGCCGATCGTAAAAAGCACCTTAAATACACCTAAAATTTTCGATATCGAACACTTTTGGTCTTTTTTTTGTAGGTCGTACAGCCTCGGAATTCAGTATTCGACCCCAATTTACACATGCCGTTCCACTGGTAACATTTTATGGGCGTTGGATGAGGAGCGTGGTACTTTTTCAGCACCCCAAATATTCGGTATAGTTTTCGAAATAAGTCACATATCAATAAAACTTTCAATAAACACATCAATAAACGGTTCGAACTTACTATAAAAGTATGGCTTCACTAGAGCTACACCCTCTTTTAGCGGATAAGCTAGTTGAAAATAAAAGAGGACCAAGCCCACTACCCTGTGGCACACCCAACTTAACAGAGCGCATGTAGCTTCTCGAGTCATTAATCTGGACGAACTATTTGCGGTTTGTAAAGTAGCTCTTAAATAGTAACAATTCAGTGCTTTGAACCCCATAAAACTCAAGTTTCCGCAACAATAGCTCATGATCGACAAGATCAAATGCTTTCGTGAAGTCGAAAAATAAGCCTGCTACACCACTGAATCCTTCATCAAGGCCTTAACATATGAATCGCACAACATTTAACACCGCATCCTCCGTACCGCAACCCCTCCTAAATCCAAATTGGAAATCGTACAGAAGATTTTTCGCTTCAAGGTAAAATAACAGCTTATCATATATAATTTTCTCAAAAATTTTGTCAATAGAAGGAAGTAATGAAATTGGTCTGTCTTTATCCACAGTCGAGACATTGCTCAGCTTCGGTATAGGTACGATCTTGTGAATCTTAAGAACATCAGGATCAGGACTGGGTGCAATCTCATCAACACATTCTCTAATAAACTTAGGAGAAATGTTGTCGCTGCCAGAACTCTTATCAGTTTACATATTCATCATTGTATTTTTTTGATTTCCTGTATCTCAATATTATCAATCTTAAAGCGATGCCTCGACTGGGAAAGCGTGCGAAAAAAGTTAAGTGTGTGACCTGATTGAACATCCATTTTACCTTTCATATCGATAATGGAGGAAATAAAGTAAGTATTAAAAGTATCTGCCTTTGTCTGATCGGAAATCACTAGCTCACCATGAGAATCTCTAAGCCTTACTTTATCAGTCTTCGATTTATCTAGCGTCTTATTGATAAAATTCCACGATTTTTTGAATCAGTCCCTATTTTCCGCAATCTTTTTTCATAATAAGTACTCCTACAAACTTTAACTGCAAATCGAATAATTTTGCTAATTCTTTTCAGACTTTCATCAATATTTTGCTTGTCCCTAGATCTACGTCTTCTTCTTAGTAATTTATCCTTCAGCAAAATTAGCCTCTGCAGGTTCTTGCCAATCCAAGGTTGCATCTGAAAACGAATATCCTTTCTATTCTTAGTTATAACTTTAGATTGATTTGCAGCACTCTCCAAGCAATGAAATACCTCGCCAGTTAAACCAGCAGCAGAAAACGGAGAACAATCAACCGGCAGCATTTCACGCACGATTGTCCTAGCTTTTAAATAGTCACAATGAACTCTTTCCGTATCAAAATATTTTCGAACCAAAGCTGTTTTCCCAACCTTACTACAGAGCATATTATGGTCTAAGAGCGTGCATTCAATTGAATCGATAAAAAGCCGTCCTGAAACATTACTAAAAATATGATCAATGCATTTCCCACTATCTGGTATTGTTATCAGGCTGTGAGCACTTTCACAATCATAATTTTGAAACATTGAGCAATAATCAACAGAACTCGAACTATGCAACAAATCTACAACTACTATCAACGGACCATGAGCATGATTATTCAAAAGAACGTCGAACATATTAATGAAATCAGACGCATTACATTTTTGAGATCAATAAAAGAAATCAACTTCATTGGCTTATTATAAATTTTAAAGTAATTCAATTTTACGTTTAAAATTTCCACATAATTTCGCACATAAATTCGCTTCTAGAAATTTCAAAGTATGTCAAATCTCTCGATTAATATCCAACGAAGTACCACCATATCCATCATTCCTACAACAATGAATACTTTCAAATCCTGGCATTGAATATAATTGAGTTAATTCATTTTGAAACCAAGTTTCCTGAACTGCGATTATATCGGGTAGTTTAGGAAAACTATCAACTAAAGATTTAAACTTGTTAAATTTATCAATTGATGAGACCCTTCTAATATTAATGCTCAGAATATGATACTCAGAAACTTACAATTCAGTTCACTAATATATTTTGCAAATTTAGAAAATTTTTTAAAGTATTGATTTTTTGCCATAAGTTAATTATAAAGAATTTTACGGGCTTACATTTCCAAAAAATTGATAATAAAATAGAAGTACATACAAGCAAAAATTAATTTGGAGATACATATGAGCTGCTCAGAGCACAAGTGGCGTAAGTCCACTTTAGGTAGTTTTGAGAAAATGGAATATTTAGAAAAATTCTAATTAGAAATTCTATGTATAAAGAACTCAGTTTTGCTTACAAGCTATGTCAAGAGAATAAAAAGAGGTACTCATATCGTAAAAAATTAACTTAATAATACAAAAAAATAATGAAGAATATTACATATTAAATTGAACATATTTTTGAAATTTCTTATTTCCGCTGTAGAAATCTAATGTGAGATATTTTAAGAATGTTTTGATGAGGAATGATAGCACTTAGTGCCAGAAGTCAAACAAAACTTTCCCCTAGTGATTATCTTCATTATTAAGGGAGATATGAAATTAATGGACTTACGCCACTTGTCCTCTGAACCTTTTTTGAAATTTTTAATTTCCTCTGTAGAAATATAATTCGAGATATTTTTAAAAATGTTTTGATGAGGAATGATAGCATTTAGTTCCAGAAGTCGAACAAAAGTTTCCTCTAGTGATTATCTTTATTATTAAGGGAGATATAAAATCAATGGATTTACGCCACTTCTCCTCTGAACTTTTTTTGAAATTTCTCATTTCCGCTGTATAAATATAATTCGAGATATTTTTAATAATGTTTTGATGAGAAATGAAATGCTTATTTACTTCCAGAAGTCGAACAAAACTTTCTGCTAGTGATTATCTTCATTATTAAGGGAGATATAAAATGAATGGACTTACGCCACTTGTCCTCTGAACCTTTTTTGAAATTTTTAATTCCCGCTGTAGAAATATAATTCGAGATATTTTTAAGAATGTTTTGATGAGGAATGATAGCATTCAGTTCCAGAAGTCGAACAAAACTTCCACCTAGTAATAACCTTCATTATTAAGGGAGATATAAAATGAATGGGCGTACGCCACTTGTCCTCTGAAAAAATTATATAATTTGTCAGAACAATAACTAAGTATTGCATTTTATTCAGAGATTACATAAGCTAGGAGTTTCTAGCCCGGAGTCATAAATAGGTTACATATTCCTCTTCACTTCTATATACTTAGCTCAATTTCCTGAAAAAATGGACTTACGCCACTTGTGCTCTGAGCAGCTCATATACAGCACCATCTTCATCTTCGCTTTGAACATCATTACTCTGTTGCTTATCATAAACCTTCTCTCCCAATGCTTATTTGTCGTTGCATAAGCACTGGGATAATCTGGTCTAAGATAACATCTGGTCGAACTCATCTGCGCATTTTATGATTTGTTGTCTGGAAATCTCACTTTTCTTGCAGAACACTTTTCCATCTCTAGCATAAATAAATTTATAACCAATTGTTATCAGTGTTCTAGCATGAGCCAAGAGATTTAAAGTTTCTTTACTAAGAAAGTCATTTACATAGACTTTTTTCGTATCTTCCCTTTCCTTTAATTTCGTTTTGACAGACATTATTTTCTCTTTATTCCTCGAAGTAAATTTCACTACAATTGTTTTGATATCTGAGGAGTTATTTTTGTTTCCAAGAAAAAACGCATCATCAACATCAGTCTTCTCCAACTTGACTCCAATATCTTCAGAAAGCTTTATTACAGCATCAATTGGATTGACCTCTTTATTTTCTTTTAGACCACTGATAATACAATTGCAAATATTCAAACTAGCTTTACTGAAAATTTAAAGTAAATTGATTAAGTCCTGCTGGGTTGGCAGCACTAAAATTATCGAAAATGTTAATAAAAAAGGCACATACCTGGAATATAAACTAATTTTATTGTATGTTACTTTGAAGGAACATTTTCCATCCTTCCTAGTTTTTTTAATATAGACTTAATATATAATATATGCAAGCCCAAAAACCAAAAAAATTTAGGATTCGAAAATATTTTGTTTTTGTGATGAAAAAAATGAATGCATAAAAAGTTCTTAGTTTTTTTGATAAATTACTATTTTGATTCAAAAGTTCCCCGAAGTTCCACAAGCCACCGAAAATGTAAACATGCCAAAATATTCTTTGGAATATCTTTATAAGTAAAAATTCCGTCGAAAAAATCTCGAATTCGAAAATTTTATATAAAATCTAATTTCGTCTACGATGCAATGAAGTTTCAGTGAATACTCAAAAATATTACAATATATGTAAAAAAAATCTTTTCTAGTAGATAATTCCGCGGAGTTTCCCAAGCTTTCAAAAGTATTATATGCCAAAATACTTTTAAAAGAAATATACTTAAATAAGAAAATGCCCAAAGTAGCAAACTTTTAGAAAGTTTAAATTTTTACCTATTTTTATCTATATTAATGAAAATCACTATTTTTTTTTGTTTGTTTTTTTGACTTTTATACAAATCGAAACAGCTGAACGGCTTTCGCTTAAGCTTAAAACATGTATTACTTGCGTCCTACATTAGGTTATTGCATACTTAGTTTTAACCACGCCCCCTTTTTACTGCCCACAAATCAATAAAAATGCAATATTTCCGACTCTTTCGATTGTATTTGACGAAAATTTGGTGATTTAGTTTTAATTACCTTACAAAATTTCGGCAATTGGACCAAAAATGGATTTCCACGCCCTCTTTTACCGCCCACAAACAATGAAAATGCTATATTTCAGACGGTTTCGGTCGTATAAGACTGATATTTTGGTAATTTAATTTGTTGGCTTACCGTCGGCAACTGTACTAAAAATGGGCGTGATGGCAATATAATTACGCCCATTTTTAAAAAATCATTAAGACTCCAAAACTTCTGGGCCGATTGCGCTGAAATTTTGGCAGTAGATTGCTTTAAAGAAAAACTGTTTGCCACACCCCCATTCACCGCTTACAAATAAAAAAAGTATGGTTGCTGGAACTGCTGTGGACCACTGGGTCCTGATAGTAAAATTATTAAAAATAAATTATAAAAAATAAAAAAACAAACAAAAACCATTAAATTCCAAAATCCAATTATACACATAATTAAAAAAAAAAATTAAAAACATAAAAAATAAAAACTGAATAATGGGGTCAGTTTAGTCCTGTCACCTCCTCTTGGTAGACCTTGGAAACTACACTGGACTTTGTACGCTATTGACAGGAATATTTTTATCCATATAAATACAATACTTTCCAAATACAAGGTGGCGCTAAAGTAATCCTCCTATCAGAAAATGCTATGAATTTTGCGATTGGCCCCTAATGTCAGTTCTGTTTTGACATTTGTGTAGTAAACACATGCTAAATACACTTTAATAAACAATGTTACGCTACACTGCTCCAAAACGCGGAATATTGCTGACTATTTATTTGACCAATAATCGGTCGGTGACTTTGGCACAACGTGAATTTCGTCGCAGATTTCCTGGCCGTCCAACGCCTACTGGTGAAACACTGCGACGTTTAGCCGCTCGCCTCGAAGAGACTGGCACAACACGAGATGCTGCCAGGCGTGGCAGACCCCGGAGTAGCCGTTCTGAAGAGAATATTGCTGCTGTAGACGAGGATGTCATGGAAGCGCCGTCGACATCGACCAGACGACGTGCCACGCAAATGGGTATCAGTCGACGGTCTTTACAGCGAATTTTGGTACAAGATTTGAAGATGTTTCCGTACAAAGTCCAGACGGTGCATCAGCTGTTAGCTGCTGATTACCAATCGCGTCTAACATACGCTCAAGCCATCCTTAATCACCACCAAGAGGAAGATGGTTTTTCATCAAAAATAATCATGAGTGATGAGGCCCATTTCCATCTTAGCGGGTACGTAAATAAGCAAAATTTACGCCTCTGGGGCACTGAAAATCCGCGTGTAACCCACGAAGAGCCATTACACCCGCTCAAAGTCACTGTATGGTGTGCTGTTTTCGCTGGAGGAGTCATCGGACCTTTTTTCTTCGAAGACGTCGCGGGCCAAACGGTTACTGTGAATGGTGAGCGTTACAGAGCAATGATCAACGAGTTCTTTTTGCCGCAACTTGATGAATTGGGATTGGAAAACATGTGGTTCCAACAGGGCGGTGCAACGGCACACACTGCACGTGACACAACCGATATGCTGAAGGATGCATTTCCCGGGCGCCTTATCTCCCGTTTTGGCGATTTGCACTGGCCAGCAAGATCGCCTGATTTGACCGCTCCAGACTTCTTTTTGTGGGGCTTTTTGAAGTCGCGGGCTTATATCAACAAGCCTCAGACTCTTGCAGCTCTTAAGGACAATATCCGTCAAGAATGTGAGGACCTATCGCCGGAAGTTTTGGCCAAAGTGATGGAAAATGTCATAAAAAGGGCTCAAATGACAATCAACTGTGGCGGCGGCCATTTACATGACATCATATTCTCGACTTGATATAAAAAAATTAAAAGACTAAATAAAAATAATCCACAAGAAGAATCAAAGTTTTTCATTTTTTCTTTAAATTACAGCCAAAAAACATCGCAAGGTTACTTTTGCGCCACCCTATAGTAGTGTTTTAATTTTTTGTGTTATATGGGATATAGACGTGCTTGAAGGCGAATTTGCAAATTTCGTATTAAAAGTATGGGAGGTGGGCGTGGACATATATTTATTCCACACATAAATTTCATATTTTGAGTGAGTTATTTTAATATTACTTCAATACGAAAAAAATTAAAGTGTTTTCAATTTCTTTTTTATATGGGAGATAAGCGTGGTTGTGATCAGACTTACAAATTTTTTGTCTGTGATCTTATATATCCGATTTCAACTTATACACCAAGTTTTATTAATATACGACGACTCCTTCTTAGTATTATGCAATAATTATGCTATTTTAAAACGTAAAAATAGTATGGATGGTGGTCGTGGCAAAATAATTTTTGTTAATCTACACGTACATTACACATATATTACAGATTTTAGAGTGAGTTCTCTTGATATAACTTCAATACGAAAAACTATAGCGTTTAATTTTTTGTATTATATTAGAGGTAGGCGTGGTTATTGATCAATGACGCCCATTTTCGTTCTCAAGATTATTATTTCTTACTCCATGTATAAAATTTCATCCGTCTATCATCATGTTAAGCAGATATACTGACTTTTGGCCACAAAACAGAACTGTATGGCACGAATGTGATTGTAGTTTACTTTATAAAAGAACACTGTACTAGTCTATATCAAAAATATGCGTGTGGTCGTCACGCACGATAGAAGTGAAACTTTTACCCAAAAATGAAATTTCTGGGAAGATTGCTAATATATTTTATTAACATTCAATGCAACCAAATGGTTAAAAAGCAGTCTGCCTTCATACCAGTAGTAGTTCAAGAACTGTATTTTTTCATAAAGCCAACTAGTATTTTCAACATGGCGATATCATGGGAAATATCAATTCTCCCTTTTGTTTATGGACACTTACTAAAAAGTTTAATATTCACGTACATAATTAGATCGCATTTTTTTTACTTTCGTGACACAGTTGATTATCAAGAGGATTTATTATTTTTATTTTTATAGTAGTGCCTTACCCGTCAAACGTTTTCAAGAAATTAGTCCAAAAATTTACCGGAAGATTACCGTATGTAAACAATTTGGTTACAAAGTAAGAAATGGTAACAACTAGGTAACAAATGCGGTAAATGTGCGTCAAACGCCCAGTAACATGTGTCCCTGATTTTCACATGAGTGAAAATGTACAGACACGGCGAGCTTAACTCACATGCACACATGCACGTGTTCATATGTTGCTTCTCTTTATTTTGTATTTTCTCTTGATTGCATTAGATTACTTTTTAAAATGAGATTATGTTCTCAAGTGGTAATGCTCACATTATGGCAACAATTTTGTGATGGTAACAAAATGTTTGACGGGTTAAGTAGTGCCCAGGCTCAATCCTCATAGCACAGACGACAGATCTGGATGTTTTATTTTTTTTTTGTTAATTATATTTTTATTTATAAAAGAAAAAATTTGTTGAAAAACCTGTGACGGTAATATTGCATTTTCCCTTTTACGCACTCGCATCGAACCGCGTACAATTCGGCTGCAAGTTGAACGTACTACCATCACACCATTGCCTTCCTTGCATCAAAGTGAACAACATACGCAGAAACCCGAAAGCAAGCATAGTATACATCTTTCAATTTATTCCATAGGATTGATGACAAACAAAAATGTATTTTTTTTCCAAAATAATCATTAATCGATTATAACTCGGGCTTTATTTATATAATTTTCTTTTCAAATATTTACAAAAACTGCTGGTATGATTGTAAATATTTTAAATTTAAAAAAAAAACACAAAATTTCAACCTCAATAAGGACCATCAAAATTTTGCTTTATAGTTAGAAGCCCTGACCTTATGCTACCGCGCGTAGTTGTTTTGGTTTATTTTACAGTGCCTACACAGTTTAAAATGTTGATGCGTTTTTCGTTATAAGACTTGCATCGTATTTAGTGTTGCATTTGCGAAGATATTTAATGCTAAGTTATGCAGATATTTATATAGAAGACACTCCATTATTAACACAAAAATTGTGCTATTTCCCACATGGCACAAAATCGACTCTTGTTGCAAAAGAATTAGCCACAGCACCGAAAATTGAGCTTGACTACGCAGTAATAGTACTGACCATGCTTTCTTTAACATGTCAGAATTGTCAAAACCAATGCAATCATTTTGCGTCACTTGGCAAACAAAGACTCCGGTCAGTGTTTTTTTGCGTTGTTTTGTTTGACAGTTCTGACACTCGGCTCTATGCCATGCGTCTACCTTATTTTATTGCACCATGAGTCGTAGCGAGAGTTGACAAAGAGCTGGCAATACTTTTTGTGAATTATATTAATAGCTATACATGCTAATAGCATGTCTACATACAGAGTTTAGTTTGAGTTTCCAGTACAAAGTTGAGTTTTGCCGCTGAACTCAAAATAAACTCTTGAATAAACCAGTAAAATTTTGCTTTCTGAAACTCAACTAAACTCAGTTTGTTTTCTGAATTTATCAAAACTCAAATTGAGAAATGCTTAAAAGTATGCTAATGTTTTGAAAAAAAAGCTACGTTCAGAATCAAGATTTTAGACCGTACTGTACGTTCAGAGTATTGAACGAATGACTCAATTCAATCATAAAAGAAAGAAAAGAAGAACTTATTGTTAATTTAAGTTAAGTATGAACTACTCAAATAAATATGTTTCTATGGCCCAGAGGTTAGAACAGCCGACTATGTATCAAAGCGTAGTGTGTTTAATCCTCGGTGAAAGCAAATATATGAAAAGTTTTTTAATAGGCATTTTTTCGTTTTTGTGGTTGTACCACTGCGGCGAATTGCTGTGTTGTTGTTTTCATAAGAACCATTTTGTTACATTGGTTTTACCCCCCATCTAGGTCGACGTATTGTTGTATACGCGGCTATAAAAGTTTCACTTCAAAAAGTTATTTTGATATTAGATGAATGATTGTACCACAACAATCAATAGTAGGACTGGAAAAAGAGGAAATTATTTTAGAAAAAGGACATACCAAGATGGAGGTAGACAGCGTCCACACTACATTAGAAATGTTTTCATCTCACCGATTTATTTACAAATGGACTACATAAGTCGTGTGCACCAGTCAAGACCATCACATCCTTAAATTGTTAACTATTTAGAATATGCATTCTTTTTTAAATTATGACAGTGTTCCTGGTAGCTTAGCTACTATAAGGCCAGGTAGAAAAGCTGGGAAAGCAATTGTCAGAAGTATCAGAGGATTGTTTTACACAAATGGTGAAGTCGAATTCAAGTTTTATATTAAAAAAATTAATTAATTTATAAACTACAATTGACTCAATTATTTCAGAAACAGCATTAGTTATTTTTTTTCCGAACATCGTTTTTGTGTTGGAAACGCTTCCTAAAAGGTAGACCCATAATCTGCGTAAACTGCACACACGTCAGTGAACTCCTTCCTCTTAAAGCAATGCGTTGTAATTTTCGTTTATTACTAAAACAATATAAGTCAAGTGACTAAAGTTGTTTTTGCATGCAATCGTTGTTAAAATGCGAGAATGCCACTGTAGAAAAACGCTGCCGTGATATTTACTGCCGAATATTATTTACTGATATTTACTCAACGAATTTTGAGTGGGATATAAGTTATTTTTTACAATTTTTTTAGTGTGTTTGATGAGCTTCAATTTGACCAACACCGCACAGTGCTTTGAGCTCATACAAACTTGGAAATAAATGGATGGAGTGCTCCTATGATAATGAAATTTTTCATGCTTATTAAGTTTAATTTATCTGAGAAAAATACCAAAAATGGTTGAAATCAGCCAGTCCTTAGGTATACCTCCCTTGGACCAATATTAAATATTTACATAATTTTGTATGGAAGGTAGGCACAAAAGTTGACTGATCTTAATAATACTTGGCCGGAAAGCTTAGAATATAAAGTAATAGATGTATACTTAAAATGATTCAAATCGATTAGTTTCTAGGGGTACCTTCCTTGAATATATATTAATTTTTTACATGATTTTGTATGGAAGGTACATACAAAAGTTTGCCGATCTTAACGAAACTTGGTCAGAAGAGTTGAAAAAAGAGTAATAGATGGGTACTTTGTGTAATAACGGTAAACAGAAGCAATACAAAACAAAAATAAACAATAAGTCAATAAATATTGTTGCCACTTTCACTTAAATATATAAAGTTGCGTTTGAAATTTCAAGCAATTTACTGATTTAGAGGAATGTTAAAAATCAAGTTTTGCAAAATGGCGGAACAAAGCGGAATTTATCTCTACATAGCCTTGAAGATAAAAGTTCAAGGATATCAATTAAAAAAGAACGCCGTTAATAACATACATGGTATTAGTAAATGTCTATCCAAATATGCAAAATTTGTCGTTTATGGTAGTTTTTTTTTTTTTGGTTTTTTGAAAATTCACCAAAACTATTTTTTTTTTTAAATATTCTAAAAAGCAAAAATGGAACAGAGTCTTTCCTTTTAAAGCATTCTTTATTTTTATTTTCGGTTGGAAATATATTTCTAGATGATTTTTTGTGAGCATCAAGAACATATCGTACACTACCTTGCAAATTACTAAAAAAATCAGACACATTTTACATGATGCCCTGCCTAATTTCTAATTTTTAAGCAATAATATTTTGGGCTTACCTTAATGTAAGTACTATCTTTTGAATGATACCGAATTTGTACTACTATTCTGAGAGCAAAAATTCTTTATATATTTCCACAGCGCGAATCACTGTGCACCGTGTGGTTTTCAACATACACGTTTTCATTTGCATTTACAACAAATAACATTTGCATTATCATTTTGAAATTTTTTTTTCAATTTTGTCAAAACATATTTATTATTTTTATTGTTTCTTGTTACAAATATAAATAAAAATTAACTATTTTCTTTTGAATAAATACCACATAACCCTGTTTATTGTAAAAACAATATAAGTCAGCAACAGTTTTACTTCCTTATCTCTTTTTATTATTCATAAACTTTCAAGGTTTTCGGTATTTCATTAGCCTTAGTCCAGACCTAAAAATTAAGTACACAAATGTTTGTCAAAATTATTTTTTTTGTGAATTACACAGTTTTTATTGATTCCTCAAAAAACTGTTTCATTTTCAAGTCATTCAACTTGAGTGACTTAAATTGTTTCTGAAATAAACGATTCAATTATTATCTTTAGTTGTTTTCAAAATATTGTGCTTCATATTTGCAGCCATTGAACTTTTTTATCTTTCCATATAATTAAGAAAATTATTTTTTGTCTGATGTACAATCATTGGAATTTAAGTAGAGAGTTTACTTGTTGCCAATGCCACTGATAGTTTAAGAACTATTTTGAAAAAAACCCGAATTTTTATAAAATTTATTCTACGAAAATCTGATGGTGGAAACAAAAGTTTCTTAAATTTAATAAATAAATAATATAATAATATACTAAATAAAAATTTAACAAAAATTTGTTTTTGAAAACAACAAAATATAATGAGCTTAAATAAACAGAAATGTTTAGGTCTAATATTAAAAATCGGTCGCTGCGTTTAAAAGATATGGTCCAATTAACAGAGGGAACCGTTTCTTCCATTTTTGCCTATATCTCCTAAACTTGACCTGATACTTGCGTCTTTGGTTCACAGGTTGACCCTTATTTGTAAACTTGTGTTATAGATGTCACAGGTTAACGATTCATTCATTCAACGAATGACAAATACATTTCAAGTCAATTAATTTAGGCAGTCGTTTCTTAGCAAAGTTGGCACCGAATTGAATTTATTCGTCAAATTAGAAGCTCTGTCTGCTGAGTTACCATTCGAATTTTTGTACTCAATGTTTTCACTTTTAAAAATTTCATATCGAATGCCATATCAACACCTGGCATAAGCAACTTGAACTTTAAGCAAAGTCAGTAAACAATCACATATGCCATAGTTTTTTTGCAAATCGCATTACTAACATAATTTTTTTGTCATAGAAACATCGGTGGATTCGTCCGCATAGATTCAGGCCAGCATGAATTTCAACTGTTACCCAAATAGAACAGAAAAAATAATAATAAATTTCATTACATTATAGCCAGACTAGTAAGGGTGGAGCTTCGAAAAAAACCCCCCGCGGCCATATTTAAGTATATTCAAAGTCTTTAGCTACGACACACACGATGACATTCAGTTTTATAAATTAACGAAAGTTTTCCTTTTTTGATGAAATCATTTTGTATGGGAAGTAGGCGTGGTTTTGATCCGATTTTGCCATATATATATAATATGATATATATAATATATCATATAATATGAACCATTATTATATATCAAAGCTAAAGTGCAAAATTTCAACACATTTCATTCATTTTTGTGAATTTTTAAGAGATTTAACGTCTAAAATAAAGCCAATTTGTAGGGGAAGTAGGAGTGGTTTTCATTCGATTTTGCCAAATATCATAGTGGTGGTCTATGTTATATACCAAAGCCTATATGCAAAATTTCAAGACATTTCTTTAATTTGAGCAGATTTTTAAGAGATTTTACTTTTAAAATAAAGTCACTTTGTATGGGAGGTAGGCGTGGTTTTCATCCGATTTGGCCCATTTTCGAACTTGATCTTCCTTTTTTAATAATAAACTTTTATTTTCAATTTCATCGCGATAGCTTTAAAATTGCGACTGTAATCTTGTCGACAGACGGACAGACAGGCAGGTATTTCTATACCTGCCACGCCTTCTTCTTGTTGTTACAAACGGAATGACAAAGTGAATATACCCCTTACGCAGTACGCGTTGGGGTATAAAAATAAGATATTACTTTCCTGCGATTTTAATAAGAAATTTGACCGTATAAGTATAAAAATTCATCATCCGAATTCGGCTCTATTGCAAACGCAAAGAAAATAAGTAATAGCAAAGCAACAAAAGTTATCGTCATTCGTGATTTAATGTGCAGCCACTGATTTTTTAACAATTTTTAAGGGTGCCTCAAATTTTTTTCATTTAATTTTTTTCTTTGCATATACCTGAAAAAATATATATATGCAAAATCGTATGTCCGAAATCCCATCAACACAGAAAGTTTTTTCAATTGAATTTATTTTTCTGTTCTGAGAGTTAAAACTGCCATGAAAAGCTTCTTGAGAACATAAGCCGTTCGGAGTCGGCATAAAACATGTAGGTTCAGTTCTCGATCATTTGTGTTCAAACATTTCACAACACACACAACACAATTGTTCAACAACACAGGGCTGAAATGGCCATTTTTGTTTCGTTTCGTTCTAAATCGTATGTCGGCTCAATTTCTTCTGAAATCGTAATATTTTGAAGAATTTGTGCTAAATATCGTATCATCGGATTGAAGTCTGAAAATCGTAACAATTCCGATATATCGCACCATTTGGCGATACTGATCTGGGATCTCATTTTAGTCTTTAATGTTGTCATCCCACTGTTCCTTTTCTTGTCATTCGAGTAGACGTTTCTACTGTCATCCCAGCGCCACCCCTTATGAGATAGTTTCATTCTTGGGCAATAAACTACTAGCAGACATTCGATTTTACTTGAGCATTTACGCGTCAGGAAGATTTGTTCCTATTGGAAACCACTTAGTTTGATGGTTGCTCCAAAAATGTTTCGTATTAATTGGTGTGGGTAGCTCAAAGCACGTCTACAAAATCGTGACATATAACGAATCATGGATCTACGCTTATGAGCTCAAAATAAAGCAGCAATTCACTGTTTGGATCTTTCAAAGTGAGCAAAACCTGACAAAAGTTGTCCGCGGAGGGAGCATTCCAAGCAAATGGTGGTCAGTTTTTTTAGAAATATTAAACTGATTAGTTCACAACCATTTATTTACCGGAAGTCTTTGAAGAATTAAGAAAAATCAACGGCCAAAGGAAATCAAACCAAACAAATCAAACAACCGATCATGCCGTCGAGGGCTCAAATAACCTGGTTTTATAAGTACCACCTTCAGAGTAGCAAAACTGTTTCGAAAATTGGAAAAAACGAAAGCAAAAGTGTATGATCATGTTGGAAAATTCATAAAAAAACGATTAAACCATTTTCAGGAATTAATCACTGTTTTTTCATTGTTTGGTGCAATACTTGAAAGGCATCCCTCGTATCCAATGACTGTAACGGTTATATTTGTCGATGAAAATTTTTTCAACTAGTGTTCTTGTTCTTTGACTATTACTTTAAGAATAACATACTTCATTTTCTAATCGTTATCATAAAAAAAGTTAAAAAAAGAAATAATGTTTTCTACAATCATGTTCTTTGACATGATGGCTAACATCAAGCTTAAAACATTCGTAACTAAGACAGAAAAAACAACATAAAAAAGGGTCGCTCGAGGCGAAATTGCTACTAAATGCACTAATGTACAAAAAACAGCCAAAGGATCCATGGATAATTCAGCTAGCCGCGTTCTTCAATTCAAAACATGTGAACAGCTTCTCGGCAGGCTCGTCCAAACCGACGGCAATTTTGTTACTTTTGTTGTTGTCATTGTCCTTCTTCTGCTCCTTCTTCTTCTGCTTCTTCTTCTTGGCAACGCGAATTTGAAAAATGTGGGGAAAAGTTCGTTTGACGTCTGCTGGACACTTGAGTGCGGGACTGACGACTGCTGTTGGTGATTGTAAAGAAAATTGGAATTTGAAAGACATGCACATAACTACTCGTCCGAGTATGTATAAATATCATACATAAAAACATACGGCCATGTGTTAGAGATATACATATATGTGTATGTGTATACGGTTATACATATGTACAAGCGTGCAGATTTTATGTGTAACCGTAAATAAAACGACTTTGTGTTCGCCGACGTCAATACAAGAACAAAAAAAAAAGAAATAAAAAATTGTGTTGAAATATGTAGAAAATGGAAAAGCTCATATGTACAAAAAACAAAAAAATTTTGAGATAGAAAGCAAATAAGAATTTGATGCGGGGTGAGAGCCTTCATGTTGGTGGGGATGACCGCCAGCAAAGGACACTCGCAAGCCTGTCGATGGTAGTGAGAGGAATAGATGAAAAAAAAAATTGAAAGACGGTTTCCACTGGACCGCTGCTGCGTTGTCGCGTGGGCATCGCATGCAGGCAACCATCACGTCAAGTGAAAAAGCTTCAAAGAAAGGTTCACTTGAGTAGCATGACTGTTGGTAGGTGGGGCGCTGATTGGTAAGTACATACAAATATATAAGAGGGTCTAGTGTGTGTTTGTATGTACCATTTATCAAAAAAAAAAAACTTGAATTTAAAACTTAAGACAAACACACAAATTAAGTTAAGGCTAATATACATACCCTTTAGTTAGGAGGGGGAAAAGCTTTTCTATTCATGCAGTCAAATTGCCGACTGGTTATGCTTTTTTAATTGTTAGTGTAAAATAATTTAAGGTTACTGTGAGCAGTGGCGGAATCTAGAATTCGCCAAGGGGGGGAGAGGAAGGGCTAATATAAAAAATTAAACCCAAAATGAAGAAAAAATAAAAAATTACATATATCGGTGATTCCATGTCAAATCGGAAGCTCTTCGATTTCTTCGCATATTTGCTAAAATTTGGTACTTTGCACGTCGATATACATACTCGTAGTTATACATAGTAAGTATACATAGTAGAAAATTAACAAAAAAATCAAAATTTGTCATCATGTTGTAAAACAACTATATCTTCAAAACCGTTAGTCCAATAAAAAAATGTTAAGGTTATATTTTAAAGATCTTGAATTGATCTACTTTGTGGTTAAAATTTTTAAAAATTTTAATTTTTTTGGCCACTAAATATTCCATTTATATTTTCATATGGTTAGCACCACTATTTCTTTGGCGTTTTGAAAACATTGTCGTATTGAGAAATAAATTTTTTATGAATTCTCATGTTGGATAATCAACGCTAACTATTTTAAATTTTTATATTTTTTTATGAATGTATTTATTTATATAAACATAAATTTATATTTATATTTTTTTAAAAGAATTTATATTAAAACATTTTGCATATTTTTGCTGCCACTGAATATTACCATACTTTTAGGCATTTCTCAAATTGAGTTTTGATAAATTCAGAAAGAAATTTTTGAAGCGGGCCTTGCATTGATTGATTTGGAAACAGCACATGTTGCAATATTAACGAATGCAACTTTGAATCTAAAATTTGTTTTGTTCTTAGATCTGTGAATTTCATATAAATACCATATCTTTCGTATAATTCAAATGCAGTTTTTAAAACACATATAATTCAAATTAAAAAAAATCACTTGCTGTGGTATTCGAACACACAACCTAATGGTTACAAGTTCAATTGAGTTACCGGACTACCTACTCTGTTTTTAAATAAATTAAAGAATCTTGCTGCATAATCCAGATTTGCAAAATATTCTTTTACTCGTCTGGCTTGTTTTCGTCAACAACAGACTTGCAGAATATTCTTTAACTCATCTGCATTGGTTTCGTCAACATTAAAAAAACAAACAGAACAAGGAAACAACGAAAACAGTAGAACACGCGATAACCGAAAACTCTTATCGCTTGCATTTCTTGTCGAAAACTTTTTAACGCGTCCGGCTTGTGTTCGTTCATTAAAAAATTTGTCGAAAATTGTTCAACCTTTCTGCTTTGTGTTCGTTCATGTTTTCCCTACAAAGGCTTATACATATTTCGGGGTAAATTTTCTTTAACAGTTACAATATTTATCGTTTTAAAAACGAGGTGCTTGTATGGACTGAATGACTGGTGTATCAAAGATTATAAATCGGAAATAATCCAAAAACACATGTAAAATAAAATCAAAGAATATATAAAAATGGAAAACAATTTTTTTTCATATTTTTGTTTTGTTTTTTGACGAAACTTCCGCAACGATTCAGTAATATATTCATGCACGAAAAATGTCAACATTTCTGTATTGCGTTCGTGGGAATTTTATATGGGATTTTTGTCAATGAAATGTTGAATCTGAATCAAGTATTGAAAGGCTGAATCAGTATTTTTCGTCAGAGATGAAGAAAAATTGTTCATGAATCGTTTATCAACTCTTTAAGGCTTGGACTACTGGGAAATATCGTCGCAAATGCAATATAAAATACGATGCAAATGAAACAAATTAGGCATATTTGTTCCTGTAACTATTTGAGTCACCACTTTGCTGGCTATTTGCTGCAATTTGTAAAATTGTCAACGCCTAGCTTATACGCAGAAACTTCGTGCCATTTGTGCTCGAAAGTTTACGCGCAGAAGAAAGAAAAGGAAATAATAACACAGTAAGTACAAGAGAATTATATATAAGTTTATTAATAAAACTTTACGTTTTTCTTCAATAGGTGGATATATTTAAAAACTCGCTGTTGAACTCGAATATAAAGACACTGGTTAATTTCAGATAAACTTGTGCAGCACATAATCAATTTGTGATTAGATAAGGAGGAGGTAAATAATTTTCACTTTGAATAAAACTCTAATTTTCACTTTGAAAAAAAACTCTAATTTTCACTTTGAATAAAACTCTTGTTAATTTTTAGAATTTTTGTTTTATTACAAAGCCGAATCTATCTTAAGACTGAATACTTATAATTCTAACATCGGTATTTAAATAAAACTTATTTGTTCTACGAGGGAGTCTCAAAATAACTTTGTGTGCTCTTTCGGCAGAGTCTTTTGGGTAGGAAAGAAAGTGACGCAAAATTTGTATAACACTTTCTTTCAATTTTTATTGGTTCTTAATTATTACTTTCGTTGTGACTCGATGATTGGTCTGCGTATGTTCGCTTATACAATTTACCTGCACTTAGCGGACTAGGTCAGTAAGCAATTGCTTTGCTTGCATAATTTGCCTGCGCTTATTTCTTAAGAAGCGAACTAGGTAAATAAGTGAACGACTGACTCGCTTGCGCAATGGTTCATTGTGTTGCTTTCTTTTAGGTCAGTAAGTGAGCGTGGGATTGTTTACACAATTTCGCTTGCGCTCACTTGACTTTCCGTGGAAATGCATGTTCTTTCGAATGCACTTGGCGACCGCTATTAGTTTTTGGGTTGTTCAAGTGGATTCGAAGAATTTGTTTACGCAATCTTTGAAATGTTTAATTTAAGTTAATTTATTATTTTTGAATTTGATATTGCCACACAAGTTGTGACTAAAAAGTATGTGACATGTTTGCGACACCATAAGTGGGTCATAAAAAGCAAACATGGGTTTTAAACTAATATATGGTAAAATGTTCTTGGAATTATATTAAGAACACTTTACCATGCGTTAAATTATTATCCATGGGTAATGTTACAGGGTGTATTGTAACTGTAAATCTCGTCGGATAAGTCGAACGAGCGGCTCGCAAGAGGATCGGTACTAAAATATCGATACTCGAACGAGTCGATAAGTAAGTATGTATGAATTATGTTTTAACTAATCTATTACATTCTTCTCCTTTCGGGTGTGACCTAAAGTTGCCGGCCCCTTTGCAGTACTACTGTAAGAAATATTTAAATATCTTAAAATATCTTAAGGCTATCAAGAAAGGGTTGATCAACTTCAAGTGTCTCATTCGCATTTCATTATAATATTAATTCAAAAAATTTAGATATTAAAAATATGTGCAAGTATTAACCAGTAAAAATCACTCGGAAAAATTAAGGGTTGGAAAATCACCATGCCGATCAGATACGAAACGAGAAAGTCTGGATCAGCAAGCATCACATTCGAAAAATGTGCTCTGATAGACGTGTTCAAATATTGCCGTGGAGTAATTCGCGTAAAATGACGCAAAGTCAACCATCCGCGATGACACCCCAAGTTGGCGAACGAGGCGATGCGATACAATGGACTCCCCAGAATCCCCCTCAACTCTCAATGCTTCCTGCGGCACGCTAAGCCGGGCAGCAAAACTCCCTTGGCGCCCGTCCCGCGATGATGAAAGGACTCAGGCAAGCGAGGCCTGGCTACGTCTTGCGGTCTTGGGCGGTGACGACTTTCCTCCGTTCTTACTTTGGCCAAGGTGCAGCATAGTATGATGCGCTCCATTGTAAAATATAGAAATTAAATATGTTAATTTCCTTTCGATGGAAATGACAACAACACGCACACAAATAATACTACCGAATACATCTAGCTACGAAATTGGTGGTGGAATAACAATTTTACCACTGGCTGAGTAATAATTCCACTTTCAGCGCGTAGATCGGCTACACGGACACGGTTGTCAGGGCCTAAATAAACTTTTACGACTCGACCTAAACGCCACTCGTTGGCTGAAAGATTAGCTGATTTGATAAACATCAAGTCGTCAATTTCCAATTTCCACTTTTATTTTTTATGAAGCTCTTTTAAATAATCCGTTTTTCAAATGCGGCAGAATTTCGGCAATATCAAGTTCAGTGGATGCAAGTAAAGGCCCACCTACTAAGAAATGCGCTGGAGTTAAAGGCGCTAGATCATTTGGATTTGATGACATAGGGCTGAGAAGGGGTGAGTTCAAGCATGCTTCGATACGCGAAACCAAGGTTGAGAGCTTCTCAAACGTATATTTTAAGTCTGACGCTACTTTACGAAAGCGCAACTTAAACTATTTGACACCAGCTTCCAACGAACCTCCTATAAGGGGAGCACCTGCCGGAATGAAATGCCAAGTTAAGTGCTGGTGTGCAAACTTTGACACCACTTTCTCTTTAAAATCATTTAAAATGCCTTAAAATCCTCTGTAACGGCACGTGAGGCACCAACGAAGTTGGTTTCTTTGTCGGAGTAAATTTTCTTCAGACATCTTCTGCGTGCTACGAACCTCGAAAATGCGACCAGAAAAGGAACCGTACTGAGATCGCTAGTAGGCTCTAAATGAATACCTTTTGAAGCATAACAGGCAAAGACACAAATATAGCCCTTAGCTATAAGACAAGCATGTCCCGTATAATTTTTAATGTCATATGGACGTAAAAAGTCAACTCCAGTAGACGCAAAAGGGTGAGATATTTGAGTTCGCTCTGAAGGTAATTGTTGATGAGATCAACAAAAATATATTAATAATTAATTGCATACATGCATTAACTTGGTCAGTTCTTGGACAGGCATAGCGGAATGCAGCTTACAGTTTGAGTAACTTGCACTCAAATTGCTGAGTTTAATTTTTCTATTTTGTTTTATGAACTTCGTTTAATACTAATTTAAAGCCACTAATAAAACATATAGCAAACAAACCAGGTGTGTTTTATTTGTTAGAACAATAAAGCAACAAGTTTTATTCATTGGTCCTTCGAGCCGCTAAGAAGTAGTGGCTAAGAGTACCGTAGCTTAGATAACGGGCAAGTTTATTTTATAAGCGTACCGTAGCTTAGATAACGGGCAAGTTTATTTTACAAGCGTACCGTAGCTGTAATAACGGGAAAGTTTATTTAATAAGCGTGCCGTATCTTAGATAACGGCTTTAATAACGTGCAAGTTTTTTTACAAGCATACCGTAGCTTAGATAACGGAAAAGTGCTAGTCATTGAAATCAGTATAATTCACAATAGTTATAATTCACCATAATGGGAGATTTTGAGGAAATAATCAAGCAACAAATAACGTTGAAACAAGAGATTCACCGCTTGTGGGCAAACTACAAAAAGGACTCCGCTACAAGACAAAATCAATAATATTTCCAGAAACGATTAGAAGCTAACGATTAGATAAATAATGGATATTTATACGAGTATGAACGAGAATTTCCAAAACATGATTATTTTGTGAAAAAGTTTTTCATGCAAGTGGAAAAGAGATACGAAGAAATGAAATCAGCATTTCGAAATGAGATAACTCAACTTCTACAAGGAACTGAGGAAAGCAGGGACAGGACGGACTTAGCTCAGATAAGCCTGAAGTAGAAAATTTGCAGCGAGCAGATAAAACCAAGAAGTTGAATGTAATTAACGTCGGAAAAGTTGCAGAAGAACCACAGAAGGCAGCTAAAGCTAAAATACAATTAAATGATAGCACAAGTGATCAGCATATAAAAATACGAGGCTTGGGTATACTCAAAAAATTTTGTAAAAATCCTAAATTCAATCGATTTTAGTAAAAGTGCCATGCTTCGAAAATTTAAAGCTGAACAGTTAAAGGTTTGTTGGAGTAAGATTATGAACACGAAGAGAAGTACATACAGGACGATGAGCTGAGTGCCTTGGAGGATATGTACCAAGAGTCCTTCATCAGCTTGCATGAGTCTTTATCATCAAGTGAAGTTGCTGAAACAAGAAATGTTGCAGAGCGAAAAATTAAGATACCCACATTAAGCATTCCGGTGTTTATTGGAAAATATGTGGAGTGGACATCATTTTAGGAGTTATACGTTAGGTTGATTCATGAAAATAAGGAGCTCAGCGATATAGAAAAAATGCATTATTTGAAGAGAAATCTTCGAGGAGAAGCGTCAAGAATTATTGGCCATTTGATGACATCAGCTGGTAATTATACAGCCGAAATTAAAATACTGAGAAAACGTTTTCAAAATTCTGCAGCACTGGTCAACAATTACATTCAAAAATCGCTGGGCCAAAGAGCTATACGAGCAGAAAATGCCTTCGACCTCAAGGCATTAATGGATTCAACAAAGGAGATTCTATACGACATTGAAAATTTAGGAGTAGATGTCAAGTCGTGGGACCCGTTAGTAATCAACCTTTTATTGCCGAAATTAGACAGCGAAACCCGAAAGTTATATCAGCAGTCAAAACGATCGTCAACAAATATACCAAAATTATGCGATCTTTTCGAGTTTATCGAAGCAAGATTCAGATCACTCGAAAATAATAAAGAAAATAGCAGAGATATCAACAGAAATCATAGAATTGATACAATAAGACTCACGTAACAACGTTAGTGAAGGCTGTATGCATTGCATGTGGAGATGATCATCAACTGTATTTATGCAAGAAATTCGCTGGTATGAAAGTATAAGAGCGGCGCAATAAAGTTAAGCAAGCGCAGTTATGCGTTAATTGTTTTCGGAGCGGGCATGACTGTAAGCAATGCAACAACAAAAGATGATGCACAAGCTGTAATTTGAAGCATAATTCTTAGTAACATATGGACATAGTAGAGGTGGCTAAAACTGAAAAAAATTATAAACTAAATGCAGCAGCGAAGCCATTTAACGTCATAGAAGTAGCTGCAACAACCAGAGATCGGGAACAAACTATTTTGTTGGCAATGGCTATGGTTAATATTAATGTGAAAGCCCAAATAAAGCCAGTAAGGGCACTCATCGATCAGGGATCGCAAACATGTGTGGTGACGGAGCAACTAGCAAAAAGTTTAAAGATTCCTCTGATGAAATATGAAACACAGGTCAATGGAATCAATGGCCAAGCAACTCAAGTGGTAGCTAGATGCACAATTGTGGTACAATCTATATATGATGAAGCCACAGTGGCCACACATAAAAGGATTACAACTGGCGGATTCTTGGTTTTCAGAATCAAAAGAAGTAGACCTTTTATTAGGGTCAGATGTTTTTCCTGAAATTATTGGGTATGGGTTGCTGAAGGGACCTGCTGGAACACCAATGGCCCAAAATACTATATTCGGTTGGATACTGTCGGGACCCGTCATAACATCATCTTTTGCTAAAGGTCATAGAAACATGGCAAATGAAGTATCATCATGTGTAAGTGTTAGCAGTGATGATGACATACTACGAACATTTTGGGAATTGGAGGAAGTGCCATCTGCCAACCTCACAACGAGCGAAGAAAGATTGTGTGAAAATCATTATAAATCGACACACAGCAGAGATGAGACAGGGCGATACATAGTCAAATTGCTGATGGCTCTGAAACAGTTTTTTTTTTATTGGAAAACCGTTTTGAAAAAAATCCAACTTAGCGTGAAGAGTATGTAAAGTTTAACCAGGAATACATAAGAAGATATATGCCACATCATGCTGTTGATAAGGAAGACAGCACAACAACAAAGCTGCGGGTGGTGTTTGACGCATCGGCGAAAACAACGTCACGAAAATCGTTAAACAATATTATGATGACAGGACCCAAATTTCAAAAAGACTTATTGCTGCTCCTACTACAGTGGAGAACTTTCTCAGTTGTATTTACAGCAGACATCGAGAAAATGTATCGACAGATACTAATGCACGAAGACGACAAGGATCTTCAGCGTATTCTTTGGAGAGAGAGTACCAATGATTCAATTAAAGAGTATATATTAAATACTGTGACTTATGGAACAGCATCAGCACCGTATCTTGCAATCAAAACGTTGACTCAATTAGCTGAGAATGAAAAACTGAACTACCCAATTGCATATGAAACTCTGTCTAAGCAATTTTATGTGGATGATTGTTTGCAACAAGAACTTATTCAATGTCTTCAAAGAGGGGGCTTCAGATTACAAAAATGGACATCAAAAGGAGAGAGTTAATTCAAAACCTACCAAAACAAGATGTGGAAATGCAATCCGATATGGACTTCAATAAAAGTAACACGGTTAAAAATCTGGGCATTAAATGGTGTTCAAAAACTGATGAATTCACATTTAAAGTAAACACGGAATCTTTCAGTTCAAAAAACACTATACGATCTATACGAAGTGACGCAGGAAAGTTTTTCGATCTATTTGGTTGGTTGTCGCCAGTCATCATCAAAGCAAAGATTATGATTCAAAAGCTGTGGCTTCGGGGAGTGGATTGGGATCAGGAAGTTCCAACCGATTTACAAGCAGAGTGGTACGAGTTTAAAGCAAGACTGCCAGCAATTGATAAGCTTAAAATTCCAAGGCGGATTAAATATTCAAAGCAAAGTAAAATTGAATTACATGGTTTTGCAGACGCATCACAAGCAGCATCCGCAGCTGTTGTTTATGCAAAGGTGATCGATGGAGAAGGCGTTACAATATCATTAATTGTATCGAAGACAAAGGTCGCTCCAGTGAAACAAGTGCAACTGACCAGGCTTGAACTGTGCGCAGTAACGATATTGACGCGATTAATAAAGTACATAACAGATGGCTCCAACATACAGTATGACAAAGTAGTTTTATGGTCAGATTCAAAAATAGTTCCAGGATGGCTAAAGTAACATCCAATTAAATGGACAACGTTCGTGGCTAACAGAGTGTCATTCATTCAAGAAAACTTTAGAGGACAAATTCGCTTCATACCATGGAAAGATAATCCTGCAGACATTCCATCTCGAGGAACATTTGGGGATAACCTTCTCAACAACTCCTTATGGTGGTGTGGACCGCAATGGTTAAAATTTGATAAAAGCAAGTGGCCCATGGATGAAGACACTATCAGCGAACTACCATAATCACGTAAAACGGTTACTTGTACAATTGTAAATGTCAGGGAAATAGTTCCTCCATTTCCTCACTGCAGGATTCTCCTCACTTAACAAACTGTATCGAGTGACAGCATATTGTTTAAGGTTTACATACAATGTTAAAAGCAATAAGTCTGCAAGAATGGTTGGCTATTTGAAAGTTGAAGAGATTAAAGCTGCAGAAAAGGTATTGATAAGGTGAGGTGCACTCAATCCTGCTTTGAGGAAGAGAAAAAAGATATTATGCTCACGCAATTAAAGAAAAGTAGTTCACTTTATTCAATGAATCCATTCCTTGATGCAGAGGGCATTTTAAGAGTTGGTGGAAGAATGCGCCACTCAAATCTGCCAACTGATCAAAAACATCCAATGATTTTATCCAACGCATGCTTATTAACAAAGCTCGTCATCAATCAAGCACATTTGGATACAATGCATGGAGGAGTAAAACTGAGACTCAACTACAATCGAAATAAATTTTGGATCATAAGAGGGACTCAAACTGTAAAGGCACTCAACAATAAGTGTATAAAATGTTTTCGTTTCAAAGCGCAAGGGCAAACTCAATTAATGAGACAACTTCCACAGCCCAGAGTCAACTTTTCAAGACCTTTTACTCACTGTGGTGTTGATTATGCTGGACCATTGCATATAAGATGTTCACAAGTTCGGGGAGTCAATCGGGCAGTTATATTGCAATCTTTGTGTGCCTCTCAACAAAAGCAATACATATTGAACTGACTTCAGACCTAACTACGGAAGGATTTTTAGCAGCGCTTCTACGAATGATTAGCCGAAGAGGAGCAGTACATCATATTTACAGTGATAATGGTACAAACTTCGTCGGAGGGAATAACTTACTTAAACATATTCAAGATAAGAATGCTATTGCTGAAAAAGGTATACAGTGGCATTTTATTCCGCCTGGCTCACCACATTTTGGAGGACTTTGGGAGTCCGCAGTAAAAGCAGTCAAGTATCATCTTAATCGCATTGTTGGAGAATATAAAATAACTTACGAAGAAATGAATATAATACTTGTGCAAATAGAAGGAGTGTTGAGTTCACGACCAATATGCGTACTATCAAATAACATAGAGGATCTTGATGTCTTAACAACAGGACACTTTATAGTTGGTTCAGCCATCATAACACCTACAAACGATAGTGTTATCAACATGGGAGATGGTAGCCTCAAACGTTGGAAGCATGTGCAAAAGATTAAACAAGATATTTGCAACCGATGGTATCAAGATTACATTAAAAGCCTCCAACAGCAGCGGTATAAATGGACGAAACAGGAAGATAACTTGGAACCTGGTCAACTAGTACTGCTGAAAGATGAGGCATTGCTTCCAACTAGGTGGCCTTTGGGACGTATACTGGAAATTCACAAAGGAGCAGATGGACTTGGTTGAGTGGCCACCGTAAAGACGCAGAAAGGACCAGTAAAACGGTCAATACAAAAGGTTTGCTTATTACCAACTGAGACAATATAAATAATGTCCAAGAAGAAAAGGATAAAGCAGTATCAACAGAAGATCAAGGCATAAAAAAACAACCCGGAAAAAATCTGAAAGATGAGATAGATAAAGTATCAACAGTTTCAATTATTATGCTTTTATTTTTATTGGCCAACCCAAGAGAGGTGACATCAAAACAAACTATTACTCATCCAAGTTCGGGGCTTTTCGTCGAAGGTCTTGGAACAGGGAAGGTGCAACGAGGCATACTCATACATACATGCGTTGCACATCTACATTGCCAATTTTAATGTTTATCACGGATCAAATAGCACTAAATCAAACTATGATTAAAATGTCAAATATGTGTAACTCAGCGATGGAGCTCACACATGATAGTCAATGCAACGAATTAGTTCATCACTTAAAGGAGGAATGGAAAAATATATTCGACATATTCAATCGATTCAATATAATTCCGCGAAGGTGCAACGAGGCATACTCATACATACATGCGTTGCACATCTACATTGCCAATTTTAATGTTTATCACGGATCAAATAGCACTAAATCAAACTATGATTAAAATGTCAAATATGTGTAACTCAGCGATGGAGCTCACACATGATAGTCAATGCAACGAATTAGTTCATCACTTAAAGGAGGAATGGAAAAATATATTCGACATATTCAATCGATTCAATATAATTCCGCGAAGGCAGAACAGAGGAATCCTTGGAACAGTGATGACATCCCTATTCGGAGTAAATGACGAGGTGTACCACGACATCGAGTCTTTGGATAAAAACCATGAAGAACTTATTAAAAAGGCTAAAACCAACACAAAGATTATGTTGTCAACAATGATCGCTGTAAATGAAAAAGAAGCAAGAATAAATGCTAAAATAAATAATTTCGCTAGAAAAGTTAATGAGGGAATACAAGCAATAAACAGCATGAATAAATGGTGCAAAGCAACCGATGCCAACAAGGTAAACATTCATATTCTAAATACTTACTTGGTGGCTACAAGTTACACGAAGGAAATCGATCTAAATTACAACAAATTGCTGAATGCGTACCTGAAACGAAGTCATCTTTATGAGATTATTTCTCATCAACAAGCGAATGAAATAATCGCCAATTGTACAAAAATGTTGGGGACAGGCCTAGAAGTTCTAGCTGAGCTTCTTGATAAACTTGATGTTATTGTAACCTCACCAGAACTTATAATAGCTTGAAATTTTCCAATTACCGATATCGAGGATAACGAGTTGTTAAAAATTAACGCCATGCCAGAAAAGATAACAAACAATGTGTTCGGAGAAGTTCAAATGACGATTTCATTGTTTGGAGTGAACTTTAATATGCAAAGGTATTTCGGATCATCAAACGAAGACATCAATAAAGCCTTAAAATGGAATGCGACGATACACATTTTGCAGCCAGCAATATTTCTCAACATCGACACAAGTGAAAATTGCATCATTCCACAAATGTATAAAAAAATATAATTCAACAGATGTTCATGGCGAAAATTTAGCCTAAGCAACACCATCTGGAAAGAATTGTAGACTTACAACGCATGGATATTTGTCACACCTACTCAAACAACAGTTAACTGCGGAGTTAATCGTGAAGAAGTCGTTTTAAATGAAATTGGAATTATCCACATCACCCCTGATTGCATCATTCAGTCGAAATTTATAAGATTGGAGGCACATCTTAAAGAAGAAATTTCAGCAGCAATACACTACTCTAAACCACTGGCAATGATTAACAGCAGATCTATTAGCAGTCAAGAGCCTGTTCAAATATTAAATGAAACTGTTATTCCGCTTACAGCAGACAATTCGCTTATTGTTGAAGTCTAAAGAAAAGCAATTAAGTGAATCTCTAAGGAATCTGCACTTCACCAACTGGAAAACAATTCAAAAACATCAACACTGGATGAATATCATCGTAGCTACTATTGCAGCAATCATGCTTTTGGGTATCCTAGCGGTTATCATTAAGATTCGAGTATGCCGAAATAGCTTCAAACGGTCTGACGACTAAGCATCAAAACGACAAGGGCAAGAATAACTCAGCATTCGAAGTAAAATGGTAACCTTATTCCAACCAGAAGACCAATTTGTCGGAAGTGGCAAAATGTTGATGAGATCAACAAAAATATTAATAACTAACTGAATACCCGGCTTAACTCGGGAGTTGATATAAATAATTTTCGACTTCATTTGTCGATTTGAAAAAAAATTTCACAAACTTTAGAAGGAATTTTGTGTGCATTTTTCAAACCGGTAACTTTGGCGAAATGAACAAAATGCAGCTTCAACATCTGAAAATGATGACAAAAACTTAGGGGAATGGTGATTTAAGTCTGCGTATCGCCAATCGCCTGCAAAAATATATTTTTAAGTTTTATATTGTACTCGATAGATTGCACATTAAAAAAAAAAAATCAGAGCAAAAACGAATTTTTGCCAATTCGCGAGGAAACTGAACAAAAATTAAATAAGTATTGAAAATAGAAATTGAAATGTCAAAACAACGCCAACTTACGACGCGCATATGTTAATGCGTACTCAAATACCACAGAATTCGGCATCAGCTGTCCTGTTTTGCGGAAAAAGAAAGTGGTATATAAATACACATAAAGAAGATATTTATCACCCTTCGCGCTTTGCTACGCCTTACTGTCTTTTGTAGTACAGCGCCCTCTGGTGTTCAAGATATAACAAAATACATAGCACCAAAAGACTCACCGCACCCGAAAACCACTTATAAAAATCATACTTATCGGATGATTTGTTTTGAGTTTTTTGCGTCATTTGTACAACAGCACCCTCTGGTTTTCGAGATAGAATAAAAAAATACGGCAAAGCCCTTTCCATTCTCGATAACCAAATCCTATATATCCGATATACACATTTTTATATAAATCGGATGAGCGGTTTTTGAGTGTTTCACGATTTCTTAAGTGATTTGTACTACAGCACCATCTGGTGTTTAAAAAAGCACAGAAAAAAAAGTCCAAGATACTTACCGTATCCGAAAACTCCTATGCAAAAATTATCACGCAAATCGGATGTACAGCTAGGGGTTTTCCGAGATTTTTAAAATATTTGTATTGCAGTGCCCTCTGGTGTTCAATATAGAACAAAATAGATAAGTCATAAAAACGACCGTAAATGAATGATGAATGGTTTCGGAGACAAACTATAATAACAAAATTCTTGGAACCCGATCGCAGCGCCACCTACCGGATCCAATTGCGAATCTGAACCATGCAGGGATCCATTCAAACACACACAAAAAATTTCATCAAAATCGGTGCAGCCGTTTAGGAACAGTTTAATAACACACACACGTACAAATTAACCAATAGCGCCCACTACTTTTCGAGACAGAGCAAAAGAAATAACGCCAAAACAGTTGCCGTACATGAAAATCCTTTAAAAAAATTTTTCATCCAAATCGGATGAGCGGTTTCTACTTTTTCTCTTTTTCTTAAAAGATTTGTACTACAGCGCCGTCTGATGTTCGATACAGTACAAAAAAGATGAGTCCAAAACTGTGACCATATTAGAAAACCCCTATATACCAATTTTCATGAAAATAAGGATAAACAGCTTAAAAGTCTTTTAAAATATTTGTACACAGCGCCCTCTGGTGTTCAAGATAGAACAGAGTAGATAAGTCATAAAATCTCACCATATCCGAAAGCCTCTGTATACAAATTTTCATGCAAATCGGATGAAAGTTTTCGGAGATAAACTATAAAAACAAAATGAATTAAACACGATCTCAGCGCCACCTACCGGGTCCAATTGTGTATCTGAACCATCCAGGGATCCACTCAAACACACACGAAAAATTTCGTCAAAATCAGTCCAGCCGTTAAGGAACAGTTTAATAACATACACATGTACAAATTGGACAACAGCGCCCTCTAGTTTCGAGAATGAGCAAAAAAGATAGCACCAGAACCCTTGCCGTCCTCGAAAATCGCTATTTACGAATTTTCATCCAAATCAGATGAGCAGTTTTTATAACGATTTCCTAATTTTTGTACTAAAGCGCCCTCTGGTTTTCAAGGTAGCAGAAAAAAGATAAGTCCAAAACACTCACCGTATCAGAAAATCCCTATTTTCCAATTTTCATGCAATTCGGATGCACGCCTTAGGAGTTTTTCGAGGTTTTTAAAAATCTTTGTACTACAGCGCCCTCTGGTGTTCAAGATAGAACAGAGTAGATTAGTCATAAAATCTCACCATATCCGAAAGCCTCTGTATACAAATTTTCATGCAAATCGGATGAAAGTTTTCGGAGATAAACTATAAAAACAAAATGAATTAAACACGACCTCAGCGCCACCTACCGGGTCCAATTGTGTATCTGAACCATCCAGGGATCCACTCAAACACACACGAAAAATTTCGTCAAAATCAGTCCAGCCGTTAAGGAACAGTTTAATAACATACACATGTACAAATTGGACAACAGCGCCCTCTAGTTTCGAGAATGAGCAAAAAAGATAGCACCAGAACCCTTGCCGTCCTCGAAAATCGCTATTTACGAATTTTCATCCAAATCAGATGAGCAGTTTTTATAACGATTTCCTAATTTTTGTACTAAAGCGCCCTCTGGTTTTCAAGGTAGCAGAAAAAAGATAAGTCCAAAACACTCACCGTATCAGAAAATCCCTATTTTCCAATTTTGATGCAATTCGGATGCACGCCTTAGGAGTTTTTCGAGGTTTTTCAAAATCTTTGTACTACAGCGACCTCTGGTGTTCGAGACAGAACAGAGTAGATAAGTCAAAAAAACTCAGCGTGTCCGATAACCTCTACATACAATATTTCATGCAAATCGGATGAACGGTTTTGGATTTTTTCGACTTTTTTAAAATATTTGTACTACAGCGCCCTCTGGTGTTCAAGATAGAACCTAGCTTATAAGTCATAAAAACTCACCGTTTCCGAGAACATCTATATGCGAACTTTCATGCAAATCGTATAAGCGACTTAGGATTTTATTGGCGTTTTTTAAAATATTTGTACTACAGCGCCCTCTGGTGTTCAAGATAGAACAGAGTAGATTAGTCATGAAAATTCACCGTATCCAAAAACCTCAATATACCAATTTTCATATAAATCGGATGCACGGTTTTGGAAATTTTCGAGGTTTTTCAAAATCTTTTTACTACATCGCCCTCTGGTGTTCGAGACAGAACAGAGTAAATAAGTCAAAACAACTCAGCGTGTCCGAGAACTTCTACATACAAATTTGCATGCAAATCGGATGAACGGTTTCGGAGATAAGCTAAAAAAAGTATGCCTGGAATTCGATCGCAGCGCCCCCTACCGGGTCCAACCTTTTTTCCTGAATGAAAAATAGCCTATATGTTGACCGGGGATATAAGGAACCTAGATGCAAAGTTTAATTTTAATCCATCCAGTGATTTTCGCGTGATGCTTTAACAGACAGGCAGACAGACAAACACACAGACAGACAGACAAGAATTTTAAAAATGCGATTTTTTTAACTCAGCGCCATTCAAAATGTCCATCGCAAAAGTAATTTCAAAAAAATATTTCATGTACAGATTTTTTTTTTTTACAATTTTATATATATATAGATATAGATAGATAGATAGAAGATAACACATATTTATATAAATAAACTTTTAGCAAAAAACTGAATATTTCAATTTATTTAAATACAGAATTTTAACAAACAAAATAATCAATCAAATGCAAATCTTCTTTTATATTCTTGCAATTTTTAGTATACAAAAAATTCAACACTGTAGACAGCAGTTAACATTTTTTCTTGAAGCGAATGGACATAATAGCATGAAGTTTCGTTGCTTTTGGCGAATGTTGCTCATGCCATGCTTTGTTCGCCATTCGTGTCTCGTAGGCAATCGTTATCTCAGGCGCTCGAACTCTATGGCATTCGTAACCAAAGCGATTGGTGCATGTTTCCGCACATTAGATTTAATGCAGAAGGCACATTCGTAGCTCGTATATTGACAAAACATTCGAAACGCCATTTGAATGCACTTAAGCTGTTCTCTGATTTGTACTACAGCGCCGTCTGATGTTCGATATAGTACAAAAAAGTAAGTCCAAAACAGTCACTATATTAGAAAACCCCTACAAACCAGTTTTCATGCAAATCAGTTAAACAGCTTAGAAGTTTTTTAAAATATTTGTACACAGCGCCCTCTGGTGTTAATGAGAGAACAAAGTAGATAAGTCATAAAAACTCACCATATCCGAAAACTTCTATACACAAATTTTCACGCAAATCGGATGAACGATTTCGGAAATAAACTATAAAAACAAAATGCCTTAAACACGATCGAGTAGGGAGTTTTTTGAAGTTTTATAATATTTGTACTACAGCGCCCTCTGGTGTTCAAGATAGAACAGAGTAGGTTATTCATGAAAACTCACCGTATCCGTAAACCTCTACATACCATTTATCATGTAAATCAGATGCACGGCTTAGGAGTTTTTCGAGGTTTTTCAAAATATTTGTACTACAGCGCCCTCTGGTGTTCGAGATAGAATGGTGTAGATAAGTCAAAAAAACTTAGCGTGTCCAAAAACCTCTACCTACAAATTTTCATGCCAATCGGATGAACAGTTTCGGAGAAAAGCTAAAAAAAAGACCGTCTGGAACCCGATCGCAGCGCCGCCTACCGGGTCCAACATTTTTTTCTGAATAAAAAGTAGCCTATATATTGACCAGAATAGGGGGCGAACCTTCACATGGCAACGTGTCTGACCGCCTCAACCTGTCGAGGCCAGCATTATCCATGTCGAAATCGTCTCAAGTCGACTCAAACCTTCACGTGGTGTTCCCTGGGCAACGGCAAACCGGCATCCGCCAGTTTGACGGCTAATTTGAGCGGCGGGTCGCTTCATAGACCTCAAGCGTGGAATGTGCGCAGGGTTTGGGTCCCGCCACATTACTACTTCCCAATGAAAACTAAACCAGCCTCGGATAAGAAACCCAATTACGTTGACGACCACCGCAAACGAAAAACGGACAATGATTTACGGATATGCACCTGGAATGTCCAGACCCTTTATAGGGAAGGTGCCATTATCCAACTGGCGGAAGCCCTCAAAACAACAAAATCTGACATCACCGCCATCCAGGAAATGCGATGGAAAGGGCAAGGCTGCTCTAAACAAGCACACTGTGATATCTACTACAGCTTCCATGCGGAGAGGCGCGAATTTGGATGTGGATTCGTTGTTATCCGAAAACTACGCCACCTTGTTTCCCGGTTCACACCATTTCAAACCTGGAAGGCACCAAGGCAAAATTTTTCTCCATCAGCCCTATTTGCGCGCACGCCCCGACGGAGGAAAAGGACGAAGCCATCAAGGACTCTTTCTACGCTAGTCTTGAGGACGTTTATGACCACCTTCCGGTCCATGACGTGAAAATAGTCCTCGGCGACTTTAATTCGAAAGTCGGAAGGGAAGGCATCTTTGGCCCCACTGTCGGTCAGTTCAGTCTTCATGAGACCTCCACGAACAACGGTCTAAGACTGCTCGACTTCACCGCGGCGCGAAACATGCTAGTTAGTAGCACCAGATTTAAGCACCTCGACATCCACAAGGCCACCTGGCTGTCCCCGGATCAAAAAACGTGAAACCAAATTGATCATGTTGTAATCGACGGAAGGCATGCCTCTAGTGTTCTAGATGTGCGTACATTTCGGGGGGTCAACATTGACTCCGACCATTATATTGTTGCAGCCAAGATCCGCATGCGATTATGCAATGCGAAGAACATACGGACAGGAATGCAACGAAAGCTAGATGCCGCTAAGCTGCAATTTCAACGGACTGCGGAAGCATACTCCGCTCAACTCTCGGTTAAGCTCAACCAACCAACCTCTGGACTCGACGACGCCGGCGGACTTTGGGCGCATATATCCCGCTCCCTACGCGCTGCCGCTGAAGAAGAGATTGCTTCCCGGCGCCCGCAACCTCGGAACCAATGGTACGATCAGGAGTGTCGCATCGTGACAGCAGTAAAAAACGCCGCATGCAGAAAAACGCTGCAGCCAGCTGCAACGCGAGCCGTGCGAGAAAACTACCGTGAAAAGAGGAAGGAAGAGAGGCGCCTTTTCAGACGCAAGAAAAGAGAGCAGGAAAAGCGTGAGCGTGAGGAACTAGAGGTATACCAGGGCAAGAAGGATGCACGAAAATTCTATCAACAGATTAAGCGTCTAACCCAATGTTTCAAGCCCGGATACAATACGGATACAGTGTGTGCTGAGATTGTGGAGACGGCACTTCTCCAATTTACTTACTGGCTGCGATTCCACCAATGCCGCCCATGGAGAGCGCAGTTCAGAGCCAAAAATCAACGATGACGGAGTGGAAGTATCACCACCTAGCCATGAAGAGGTTCGAGTTGCTATCCAACGACTCAAAAACAATAAAGTAGCGAGTGCTGACGGCCTGTCAGCTGAATTGTTTAAAACCGGCGGTGATGAATTGATAAGGTGCATGCCTCAGCTCATCAGCAAAATATGGCTAGCAGAAAGCATGCCAGACGATTGGAACCTCAGTGTACTGTGCAATATACTTAAGAAAGGAGGCCCAACAATCCACTCCAGTTAAAGAGGTATCAGTCTTATTTCCATCGCATATGAGGTTCTCTCAAGCGTACTGTGTGAAAGATTAAAGCCGATTACAAAAACACTGATTGGACCTTATCAGTGTGGCTTTCGACCTGGTAAGTCCACCATAGACCAGATTTTCACGCTACGACAAATCCTGGAGAAACCCACGAAAATCAAATATACACACACCATCTCTTTGTCGATTTTAAAGCAGCGTTGGATAGCCCGAGAAGGGATTGCCTATACGCAACAATGTCTGAGTTCGGTATTCCTGCAAAGTTGATTAGACTTTGCAGAATGACGTTAAGCAACACACGCAGCTCCGTCAAGGTAGGAAATGACCTCTCCGAAACCTTCAATACCGAAAGAGGTTTCAGGCAAGACGATCCACTGTCTTGCGATCTCTTTAACATCATCATGGAGGGGATCGTACGAAAGGCCGGTGTGCATCGTAATGGCACCATTTTCTATAAAGGTGTCCAGCTCCTTGCGTACGCTGATGATATTGATATTGTCGGCAGAACCAAGAGAGATGTTACTGCTGCTTTCGCCGCTATCGAAAAAGAATCAGCCAAAATGGGTTTGACGATAAATAAGGGTAAAACAAAGTATATGCTGTCTACAAACAAGGGAGCGTGGCATTTAGACTCCCACGTTTCATCCGGCAGCTATAACTGTGAAGTAGTCAAGGAGTTCGTATACCTTGGCACCGCCATTAATACCAACAACGAAATCAGCCTGGAGATAAAGCGAAGAACAATAATTGCTAATAGGTGCTACTACGGGCTCAGTAAGCAACTAAGTTCCAGAGCCCTATCTCGATCGACAAAACTAATACTCTACAAGACGCTCGTTCTACCTTTGCTGCTTTATGGCGCTGTGATGGGTAGTTTCGCAAACTGACGCAGCCGCTCTGGGGGTGTTCGAGAGAAAAGTTCTTCGCAAAATCTTCGGTCCTGTTCGAGTCGGCGATGACTATCGCATCCGAATCAACCACGAGCCGTATGAAGGCATTGACGCAGTTCGGCGTATAAATGTGCAGCGACTACGCTGGCTAGGTCATGTCCATCGTATGGACGACGAAGCTCCAGCGAAAAAGGTGCTCGAGGCGAGAGTCGCTGGTCAACGACGACGAGGGAGACCATGCCTCCGATGGATGGACCAGGCTGAGGAAGCCCTAACCGCACTTGGTGTATCCGATTGGAGAAGGCGCGCGCAAAGCAGAGGGGCCTGGCGAGAGCTGATGATGTCAGCCGAAACCCGTACACGGGTTGTTACGGCCATATAAGTAAGTAAGTAAGACTTAGGCACAAACTCTACCCTCAAACCCTCTCGGAGATAAAAGAGCCCTCTGAGCCAAAATCAATAAGTGCTCTGGCCTTAAATCTGGATCCTCTATGGCAAATATTTATTATCGCGGTTCCCAGCAAAATACTCTTGCTGCTTGAGGAAGAGCACGATTGAATATTGTCGCTAGCGCTTGCAGATGTTTGCGACGGCGCTACGACCTGATTAGTGGACTGTATTACTGCACATGTGCTTGGACCTCCCGCACTGAAATGCCTATTTGCGCCTCGAAAATCTCTATGTGACATCGAATGATGTCGTTGTCCCCAAAAAATTCAGCTGTATCCGCTTTTACAATTTTTTGAAGTATGGCTCGTAGGCAAACAGTTGAGGCAGCAATGCAACCGCCTTGCAGCTGATGATTTTTTATTAATGTTCATGGCCAAAAACTTCGGACAGAACTTCAAGGCATGTTGCTGACTTTTACACAGCTTACAATTGTGGTTCGTCACTTTTGCCTGATATGTGTTGGCTTTCTTCCCATTTCATGAAGGTACAATCGGTTGTTCTCTGAAGTCAGACAACGTTTCTAAAACCTGACAGCGACTTGTTAGAAACTTATCAAGGTCAGCCCATTTAGGGATTACTGCCTAATCTTCAAATGATTGCTCCCATAAGGAGAGCGTTGTTTCAGGCAATTTCGTTGAGCATAAATATGTAAATATAGCATCCCAATTGCTTATATCTATTTTGTGCATTGTAATGGTGAAATGACATTATTGATGTCTCTCTGCAATTTTTTAATGGTACTTCCAAATTCATTTGAAACAGCCGGGAGGTTGAACAAAACTTTAAGTTGGCTATTTACCAAAATTCGCTGATTTTCTCAACAGGTGTTAGCAGATTATTTGAAATATAAATGGCTGAAAACATATCCCTGAACGAAGGCCACGTTAAATAACCACTGTAAAATAAGTCAGTATCACATAGTGCCAAGTTTATATTATAGCAAGAACTTGTCAGCTCAACTTGGGAAACATCAACTTCATTAAGTTTCTTCGCTGTGGACAACTTATCGCTAAGTTCGTTCATCTAGACATTGGACATATGTTTGATAACATGAGCGAAATTTGACTTTCACTAGGGTGACACCACTCGCTGCCACTAATTGCAGCAAGCAAGTGTCATTTGAAGTCTTTAGGTTAGTCCATTGAGACTTCAATTCATTTTCTTGAATTCTCAGAGCGAAGCATTAAAAATTGGTTTCTAATACGTAGAATCTTATCTTATCATATTTAAACTCGAGTTAATGAGATTTCCACAATATTTTGTGAACTGGATAAAGTCGTATTTGAAGGAGCGATCTTATCAAATAAATCAATAAATAAATGAATCAGGTGTTCCTCCACCACCACCTTGGTCCTTTTCTGTTTATTTTAGCAATCAATGATGTAACTCACTTCATCGAACACTCTCATCTTCTTATTTATGCAGACGATATGAAAATATACATAACGGTTGATTCTAAAGACAATTCAGATCTACTCCAGTCTGATCTGAAATCTTTTGAAGTTTGGTGTTTTAAAAATAATATGTTTCTAAATTCAGATAAATGCCAAACTATGACCTTTTCGCGAAAAAGGAATAATTTTATTTTTGATTAATCAAAGATACTGCCTTAAGTCGTGTAGATACCGTCAAGGACCTAGGTATAAGCATGGATTCTAAGCTAGCGTTTAACATTCACATTGGTTATATTTGTAAAAAAGCATCTGAAATGCTTGGATTTATAAAACGCTGGGCCAAAGAATTTAATAACATGATTACAACTACTACGTTGTATTTTGCAATAGTGCGTCCTCACTTAGAGTATGCAAGTCAAGTTTGGTCCCCAAGTTACAATATGCATGTTAATCGAAAAGAAAGAATCCAAAAACGTTTTGTTCGGTTTGCTATAAGGGGCATAAGTGGAACGTACATATTAGACCTTCCTCCATATGAGGATCGTTTGAAAATGTTAAAAATGCAGTCTTTAAGTGATCGAAGGAAATCTGCATATATCGTATATTTACACCAGCTCATAACAGGTGTATTCGATTTTCTAGAACTTCTTTCTCACATAAATTTTAACACTAACCGTAGAAGCAGTAGTAAAGCTAACATCTTAATTTATTTTCCATTTAGTAGAACAAATTATATGGCTACTGCTACTTTAAGTCGGATGAGTTCCTTTGTTAACAATTGTAGCGTTTTTAATGTCAATTTGTCAAAAGGTCAACTCCAAAGTAGATTAAAACTAGTTGTGTAATTAGATCTATGTATACGCATGGTTAGTTGTTACGTCTTGTGTTGTCCTGAGCCCAATCCATTTATTGGTGGGTAAATCTTTCCCACATTAACTTGTTTGTGTTCACTGGTATCCATAATATTGATATTTTTTAATGGTTACTGGGTAGTGGCTTTGGAAGGGTTAATGCTGAGGAAGTGCGATCAAGCTGTAGTAGCTGAACTCTATTGTTAGAAGCTCTCACGATTTATTTTCAAAGAAAAAAAATCGGAAAAAAAATTCCTTATACGTAGAAAACTTTATTAAAATTCGGTAAATATTTAAAAACGTTTACTAATAAAGGGTGATTTTTTAAGAGCTTGATAACTTTTTTTTTTAAAAAAACGCATAAAATTTGCAAAATCTCATCGGTTCTTTATTTGAAACGTTAGATTGGTCCATGACATTTACTTTTTGAAGATAATTTCATTTAAATGTTGACCGCGGCTGCGTCTTAGGTGGTCCATTCGGAAAGTCCAATTTTGGGCAACTTTTTCGAGCATTTCGGCCGGAATAGCCCGAATTTCTTCGGAAATGTTGTCTTCCAAAGCTGGAATAGTTGCTGGCTTATTTCTGTAGACTTTAGACTTGACGTAGCCCCACAAAAAATAGTCTAAAGGCGTCAAATCGCATGATCTTGGTGGCCAACTTACCGGTCCATTTCTTGAGATTAATTGTTCTCCGAAGTTTTCCCTCAAAATGGCCATAGAATCGCGAGCTGTGTGGCATGTAGCGCCATCTTGTTGAAACCACATGTCAACCAAGTTCAGTTCTTCCATTTTTGGCAACAAAAAGTTGGCCATTTTGAGGGAAAACTTCGGAGAACTTTTTAAAAAAAAAGTTATCAAGCTCTTAAAAAATCACCCTTTAGGTAGAAACCTTCACGATTTTTTTTTTTAAAGAAAAACGGAAAAAATTTTCTAATGCTTTGAAAATTTAATTAAAATTCAATGAATTCCCAGAAATGACTTCTAATACATAGAAGCTCCCACGATATATTTTTTAAAAAAAAAAGTTGGAAAAAATTCGAGCACCAGCAAGCTCAAAATCGCTAAAAGTATTGTTTACAATTTGTAGAAACTCCACAAAAAGGATTCACATGGTTTAAATTTTTTGCATGTAAAAACGATAAAAAATCGAAAAAAGGCGAACAAAAATTTTCTAATTTGTAGAGAATTTGCTTTAATACAAGCTTAAAACCACTTTAAGTATTAGGGGTATTCACGATGCGTTGTATTTGCCCTTGTATTGTGTATTTTTGATAAATTTGATATTTGTAGTAAATATTGTAAATTTACAAAAACAAAATACACAGTGTTCAAAATACAACCCTGTCGCAAAAATACAACGACGAAACCCTATTGCATTCTTTGTAAATTGCGTTGTGTATATGATCAGCTGATCGCAAAAGCATTTCAACTCAACATCGAGGAAGGTACCGGCGGCGAAATGAATTTATTTAAAAAATTTAATATTGTTATTGTTTCGTTCAAATTTGTTCATTATTTTGTTGGCATTTCAATTCATATTTCCAAACAAAAGTATAAACACAAATGAGCTGATTTTAAAAATACAAGACTTTATTGAAGGTTCGCTCACAATAAGGTGTAAGTATTGTAAATTTTTTAAAATTTATCACAAATACATCACATCGTGAATACCCTATTGTTTCTAATTTGTAGAAACTTCACAAAAAGAAAAAAATGGATACAAGTGTTGTGGAAAAAAAATTTATTTTTTTTTTAATAAAAATTTATTATGTAAATATTTATTAATAATATATATTAAATTTAAAAGTTTTAAATAAATTTATTACTTTTAAATTTTTTTTTTTTAACAAAAAAATTGTAGAATTCGGAACAAAATTAGTTTATTCTTTAGGAAAAATTCAAAATCCAACGAAATTAAAAAAAATTCCCAAACAAAACCGGGTACTTGGTAAATCTTTTTATTGCCAACTTGGTGATAAGACAAGTTGGAATTTAACTTTAAATAGTTTAAATTCACGAAAAAGTGCCAAATTAAAATCGCAATATGTGACAAATTTCCGACGAACTGGCAACTCTTTTTCGCACTTGTATCAACTTGTCTTAATTGTTGCTTTATGTTGTTCTTCTCGGCACTTTGTGTGTTTTATGCTTTGGATATATTTATTTGGGCTATTCACAGTTTAAGTACGCAGGCCTGTTTAATTTACGATTTGTTATTTTTACGCCAACTTACGTAAGCGTATTTTTCTTTGTTGTTGTTCTGCATGCAAAAGCAAATACGCAAACACGCGTAAATAAAAGTAGCCCTTGGACGTGTTTTTTGTGTCTCGTAATATGCCCTATCTACAGCATATAAGACAGGGTTGCAAAATCATTGAATACGGCAAACACCTACTGAGGTGCTCACAGTTGCAAAAATGACAAATGCTATAAAGACGCTTTGTTAATTTATGTTTAAACTGTGAATAGCCCAATTGTTATAAATTTGTGTGTTGTTTTTTTTTTACTTCGCGAGTATTAAATAAACTACGAATATAAAACACATTAATAATATAACTATAATCAAACATTAAAATATTAAAAAATATAATATTTCATTTAAGCAATCGAGTTGCTTTAAAATGCGTGCGTATGTTTAATGCCAAAAAAAAAGCCGGCAGCAAAACACTTCGCGTAAGTTAACACATAAAAGAACCGACGGCAGAAACACCAAATATTCACCAATAATAATAAAAATATCAATAAAAATTATAAGTTTATTACTTTAATTTTTGTTTATTATAAATAAGAAAACAAAGTCAAAACAATTTCAAAAATTTTCGTAAAAATTGGTAAAATTTTCAATTGCTGAAAATTTGGTGCTAATGAAAAACTTGTTTTAATAAATTGCAGTCAATCAATATGTGACTGATTGCAACAACAATGAAGTGACCGGTTTTCTCATATTCAGAAAAAAACTGAAATTGAAATTGACTTTACAGTGTTCTTGTTCTAAAAACTGCATTAATCACACGAAATCAATCAATATGTGATTGATTGCAACAGAACGCCAATAAAAAATATAATAATTTAATAAAAAATGTTTTAGTAAAATAATAATAAAATATTATTCTCCGTGTAAGTTATAAGTTTTTTAAAACTTAAGGACGGATAATTTTGTTCTTTGATGTCGTTGAACTTATGAAGAAAAAAATTTTTTAGCAATAGTCTGCTTGTGCGTGAGTGTGTGAGTGCTTTTGTTGATTATGTTTGGTTTTTGCAAATTATGCGTAACGCCGGCGGCAAACCACTTATTAGTTGTCTTTAATTAAAATGTCGAATTTATTAAAATTTAAATTTAACTGAAATTAAAATCATTGCAAAGCATTCAAACAAAAACTAAATCCAAAATGTCCCCTTCTTGCAACTTCTGCACAGAAGAAAAAATGGCACACTTAATGGATTTTCAATTTCCTTTTTAAGACTTTTGAACAATTTCGCGCACTTTGCAAAAACCAAACATTTTCTGTTTTTGTTTTTTTGAAACACAAATCGCGCACTTTCACACACTTTTTTTTTCTTTTAAATATTAAACTAGTAAGGAATGGATCTTCGGCAGGGTATCGAAGCTAAAATATCGGCCCCCCCCGCGGCCGAATTAAAGTATATTCGAAGGCTTTAGACATCTGTAAAATTTTTATGTATAATCTGCAAAAATATTTGTGTCATACGCGCTTAATTTAATTTTACCCTTAGCTGCCACATAGAGTAATTTGTAAGCAAAGTAAAATGCCGCGCCCACTTTTCTAGTATAAAGGTCCCACATTTTACCGAAGAGTATATGTATGGGTTGGATAAACGACGTCGGCGGAATTTGGGTACATACAGACACGTTGTCATTCAGTTTTATATATTTACAAAAGTTTTTCAATTTTGATGACGTCACTTTGTATTGAAGGTAGGCGTGGTTTTCATCCGATTTTGCCATATATCAAAGAGTGGCATATGTTAAATATCAAAGTTTGCATGCAAGATTTCAAGACATTTCTGTAATTTTTTCAGATTTTTAAGCGATTTAACGTTTTCAATAAAGCTACTTTGTATGGGAGGTAAGCGTGGTTTTTATCCGATTTTTTCAAATTTCATTGCTCTGATTTATATTCAAGATCAAACCTTACATGCTTTTCGGTTGGAAGAGATTTTTCGGTTAAAATAAAGCTACTTTGTATGGGAAGTGGGAGTGGTTGTCATCCGATTTTGTCATATATCATAGAGATGGCTTACAATAAATACCAAAGCTTATGTGCAAAATTTTAAGACATTTCTTTAATTTTTGTGGATTCTTAAGAGATTTTACGTTTAAATTAAAGACTCTTTGTATGGGAGGTAGGCGTGGTTTTCATCCGATTTTTCTAAATTTCATATCCAGTATTTATATATACGCATACTTACGCAGTACGCGTTGGGGTATAAAAATTTCTCTAATTTTGGAAAAAAAAAACACTTGCACATAAACTATTTTGCGTAACGAGACACTCAAAATCAATCAACAAACCTTTTTTTTTAAGAACTAAAGTTAGTTTTTGACGCTGAGGTGTCTTCAATTATTTCCTTTTTAGGCAGACTCAAAGGAGGCTATAAGGACCAAGGAGCAAGGACCAAGTATCCGGCTCGAAGAACCATAAACAAATTAGGCTTATTTGTTCCTGTGACTATTTGAGTCACCACAAATAGCCACCAACTATTTGCTGCAATTTGTAAAATCGTCAACGCCTAGTTTATACGCAGAAGCTTGGTGAAATTTGTGCTCGAAAGCTTACGGGCAGAAGAACGAAAAAAAATAATAACGCAGTAAGTACATGAGATTATGTATAAGATTATTAATAAAACCTTACGTTTTTCTTCAATAGGTGAAGAGCTGGATATATTTAAAAACTCGCTGTTGAACTCGAATATAAAGACACTTGTTAATTTCAGATAAATTTGTACAGCACATAATCAATTTGTGATTAGATAAGAAGGAGGCAAATCTCGTCGGGCAACCCGAACGAGCGGCTCGTAAGAGGATCGGTACTAGAATATAGATATTCGTGCGAGTCAATAAGTAAATATGTATAAATTATGTTTTAACTAATCTATTACATTCTTCTCCTTTAGGGTGTGACTTAAACACAAATCTTGTACCGAAAAACGCATCAACATTTTTAACTGTGTAGGCACGGAAAAAAAAACCTAAGCAAGTATGAGCGGTAATATAAGGTCAGTACTTCCGACCACGAAGCAAAGGTTTTGTTGTCCTTTCTGCAGTTGAAATTTTGTGTTTTTTTTTAACTAAAATTATTTACAATCATACCGGCAGTTTTTGTTTTTTACTAAGAATAATTGAAAGAAAATTATATAAATAAAGCCCGAGTTATTTGGATAAAATATAAATTTTTTGTCATCAATCCTATGGAATAAATTGGAAGATGTATACTATGCTTACTTTCGGGTTTGTTCTTATTTTGTTCGCTTTGATGCAATGGAGGCAATGGTGAGATGGTAGCACGTTCAACTTGCAGCCGAATTGTACGGGGTTTGATGCGATTACGGAAATGCATTATTCCCAACACAGGTTTTTCGACAAATTTTTTTTTTAAATATTTATAAATAAAAATATAATTAACAAAACATAAAACAGAAACATCTGTCGTCTGTGCTATAAGAATCGAGCCTGGCTACTACTTAAGTATTCAAATTAAAATAATAAATCCTCTTGATGACCAACTGTGTCATGGAAATAAAACAAACTGCGATCTAATTCTGTACGTAAATATTGAACTTTTCAGTTACTGTCCATAAACAAAAGGGACAATTGATATTTCTCATGACATCGCCATTTCTTGAACTACTACCGGTATGAAGGCAGACTGATTTTTAACTATTTGGTTTTACTGAAGGAGGGAATGTTAATAAAATAAATTAGCAATCTTCCAGAAATTCAATTTTTGGGTAAGAGTTTCACTTCTACCGTGCGTGGTGGCGGCCGCACACATATTTTTTTAAATGTGTATTTGGAGCTCCTAAATCTAATGCTGCTTAAAAAATATCGGTCTGAAATGGCTTAGGAGATATCCATATTGAAAGTTTGAAGAATTTATCCTTTTTCGTATAGGAAAATTCCATCGTATGCTTTAAAAAATTTGAAGTATCCAAATGCGATCAGTGAATAATTTCAATGATCATACAAGTGTTCTCAAATTAGAACTGTTTCATTAAAATTGGTGCCAATGACGATTTTACTTCGACTCTTTAATGAAATTTAAAACAATTGGGCAAATAGGGAGACTTAGGCCTATTCCACACTTGGTCAACGCAACTCCAACTCAAGTTGCTAGCCTATGTATTTATACCGGAACCTTCAGATTAAGCAACTTCCACGCAACAAGTTCTCGACATGTTCTCAACCTGTTCAACGCATCTGTTTGTTTGTTTTGTTAATTCAGTTATTTGTAGTGCAGTACGCTATATATTAATCAAGATGAATAAGTTAATTACTTAGTTCTTTTTTTCATTAATAGAATCTAGAAAAAGAAAAAAATGTTTGCAGTATGAATGAGCAAGTGTTAAATTATTAAATTAGTGCAAGAAGTCGAAAAATTTTAATTATTATATAATTACAAACTATCGGAATAGTGCCACTTATTTCTTGTATTAATGCTTTTTCAGATGTCTTACACATGTTGCATGAGTTTAGAAGCTAGCCTGAAAGCATTCGGTGCATAGTTGCATTGCTTTTCAGCTTTTTCGCTGTTGCGTTGAAGTTGCGTTGGAATTGCGTTGACCAATGTGGAAAAGCCCTTAAGGTACAGTTAAAAAATCTGAAAAAATACAGAGTAGTTTTTTTTTTTGTTATTTTGCTTATTTGGAGCCAATCAACAACCATCCATCAATGAAATCCATCAATGAAAAAAAAAAGCCATATAACGACCACCGTCATACTAAAAAGCGAATTTTCAAGAAGTTTGAAGGGCTGTATCTTCCAAACGAAGCAAATATCAAACTTAAAACTTTAACTGCAATATAATGTTATTATGTACTTTATTGTGAATAAATTTAAATTTTTTAGCCCGTGCCCACCAGAGATATTTGACTCCAAAATTCAGCAAAATTTCTCAAAATTTTAATTTTTGAGAGGCTGTGAACAAATAAGGTGATGAGTCAGAATGTTGAAAACAATTTATGTTTAAACAACTTGTTGAATTGTACTGATTGGGAGGGTAGTTAGGTATTTTGGCTGACTGAATACCCTTAGTGGCGGCCGTGGCATAGTGAGTAGAGTGTCTGGCTCATACGCCAGAGAACCCAGGTTCGAATCCCATCTGACACAGAAAGTTTCTTCAATTGAATTCATTTTTCTGTTCGACCGTCACCTCTCTGCAGAGAATGGCAAACATCAGAGAGTAACAACTGCCATGAAAAGCTTCTTGAGAACATTAGCCGTTCGTTCCATTAACATTAGAGTCGGCATAAAGCTTGTAGGTCCAGTTCTCGATCATTTATGTTCAAACATCTCACAACACACACAACACAACTGATCATAAGAAGCTCGGTCAAAGTCCTTTCAAGGGCTGAAATGGCCATTTCGTTCGTCGAATACCCTTAAACACCCTTAGATAAAGTTACTCATCCGTTCGACCAATATAAATATTAATGGCAGTCGTCTTATCGTTCCATCTTTTAAATAAAATATAATACTTTTCTGTTTGAAAATATTTTAAATAATTTATTTCAAATTTACCTCAAAATTACCAACTTCTTTTAGATTTGGGTGTGTTTTATAATCAAAGAAAATCTTTTCTGGCATTTTCTGCGTTTATTAATTTAACTAGTTTCGTTTCCAACATCAATTGTCCGAATTTTACTTCGACATAACTTCATTTGACAGCTTGTTTTTGGACTAAACTTCATTAACTAGATTAAACAATTAAGGGCTCAGTTTGAACATGGCATAAATAACAAAAACATTTAATAAAAATCAAATTGCTACACTTGGTATGAAATAGAGCTTTTAAATGATATAAGTTTAATTTTAATTTATTTATTTATTTATTTGTTTGTTTGATTTTTATACAAATCTAAATGGCTTGAAATTTGGTTAAAGTCACAAAAACGGTGTAGAAAGAGTTCGGTTAGATTTAAATTGACACGCCCCTTGTCCAATCCTATCCACATTTGTATGCTTTAAACTTTTCATTATACTAAAGAATATATGTGCGAAACTTGGTTAAAATCGGAGAAACGGTGTATATGAAAATTTATTAAAAATAAAGTGCCACTACCCTCTCTAGTATGCCCACTTTTATGGATTACAGACTGGTTCTTATGCCAAATAATATGTGAGCAAAATTTGGTTTAAGTCGGACAAACGGTTTAGATGGAATTCGATTATGATTCAATTGACACGCCCCTTGTCCAATCCCATCCACTTTCTAAAATTTCTCATTATGCTAAAGAATATATGTAAGAAATTTGGTTGAAATCGGACAAACGGTGTAGATAGAGCTAGTCTAAAAATAAAGTACCATGCCCCCTGTATTTTACCACCCAATTTTATAAACTTAAGATTGCTCAAATTACCAAGGATTATGTGTGAAGAATTTGGTTAATGTCAGACACACGGTGTAAGAAAAGTTCGATCAAAAGTAAAATGCCACGCCCACTTTTTTAATGTAAAGGCTCCATATTATACCAATGAATAAATTGATGGGTTGAATAAACGATGTGGGCGCAAAAAAAAAAACATACAGACCCGATGTCATTCAGTTTTATACATTTATGAAAGCTTTTCTATATTGATGACGTCATTTTGTATGGGAGGTAGGCGTGGTTTTCATCCAATTTTGCCAAATATTATAGAGATATTTCATGTTATACATCAAAGCATATGTGCGAAATTTCAAGATATTTCTTTAATTTTTGTGGATTTTTAGATTTTACGTTTAGAATAAAGCCACTTTGTATGGGAAGTAGGCATGGCTTTCATACGATTTTGCCAAATAGCATAGAGATGGTTGGTATTTTATATTAAAGCTAATGTGCAAAATTTCAAGGCATTTCATTAGTTTTTGTGATTCTTAAGAGATTTTGCTGTTAAAATAAATTCACTTTCTATGGGAGGTAGGCGTGGTTTTCATCCGATTTGGCTCATTTTCGATCTTGACCTTTATTTTTCAAAAATAATCTTATATATTAAATTTTTATTGCGATTACTTTAAAATTGCGGCTGTAATCGTGATCACAGACGGACACTCAGAAATCGACTCAGGAGGTGATGCTGATAAAAAATATATATACTTTTCTATACCTGCCACGCCTCTTTATTGGCGTTACAAACGGAATGACTAAGTTAATATACCACCTACGCAGTGCGCGTTGGGGTATAAAAATTATCAAATTAAAACATCTTTAAAAAATAGCTTATAACATTATGGAAAAGACGGTCAAAAACCAAAATTTTTAGCCAAAAACTTAAAATTTGAATTTTGATTTACATATCTCAGAGAAGAAATATGACATACATATGGCAAATACAGTATTGGATAGCTTATTTAATTATCTGTCAGATGACATACAAGTAATTGCTTTATAAAGAACAATTTAGTTTCTAGAGAAGAAAGACAGGATCGAATTCTAAACAATGCAAATCACCCTGTTTCTCAAAAAATCGACCTATTAGGGGAAAACTGAGTATAGACGTAGAATCAGCGTAAAACGCTCTTCTAGAAAAGTATTTCATGTCTCTGGATAAAAACCTTGTAGACTAGTGTTATTATGATATCAACTTTATTTTGTAAATATTCACCGCAACAGTTGTCACATACAACTCAAAATATTTATTCAAATAATTATGAATGCATCAATGAGGAAAATGAATTATGATCCAGCCTTAGTATTTCGGCTAAATTAGGTTAAACATAAAGCATACAATGTACATCTTTGTTTGTCTACGATAGGTGCAGAGGACAAGCCCAAGGTGTTAAATGTAAATAAACTCATTGTAAATAACTAGATAAGAACGGCTTATGTATACATACATTCATACAGGAACTATATTGGATAAGCTCATTATCATTTAATTAGCACAGTTCATATCGCATTGCAAGACGTTTCGGCAAACACCTACTACTTATGTAAGCAAACACACGTTCATAAATAAGTACCCTATAGGAACAAACTAACTCGTTTTTTAAAAACAACTAATTTAAAAACTAACTTAAAATAAACTAGTATATGAACTACTTTGAATTATATTAAGGCGGCATCCACTTCAATTTTAAATAGTTTTTATTGCATTATAAATGAAGTAATTGAAATACTACTTAAAAACAAGTGATTGATAAGCTACTTTAAATTATATTAAGACGGCACCTTCTCTGATTTTGACATGCTTTAATTGCAAATTTTTATTAGATTACAAGTTGATATATATTTAACCATGTTATTTCATCAAATATTATTAGCTTTAGGCCATCAGTAATAGTTTTCAATTGGTTATTTTTAAGTAATTAAAAAAAAGTTTAAATATAACTAATTTAACAAGTAGTTGAAAATATATGCAGACGAAAGTCAATTGACTTATTTAGCGGACATCACCATACAAAATATGTTAGTTCGTTCTATGGAAAAAAGTCAGAATTTCAACTAGTTGTGGTTGACAAAAAACTACTTTATCTACTACTTTTAAATTAGTTGATTTTCCTACAGGGTATCTACACACAATTTGCATAAACAACCGCACATTCTCACACTTGAGCAAGCCAATTATAATTTTTGTCTTTCAGTTTTTCAGCTTGAACAATGTTGACATACTGCGATATTTACCAGTGGTTATTTTGGAGTTAATTGAAAAACCAACTAGTTCATTTCTAGTGCAATTGCAGCTGGCCTTGAACTAGTTCAAAAGACGTTTAGCTTCGTTTGACTACGTTTTTATTGGCTTCATTCAGCGGAAAATCTACTGCGTCGCTGTTGCACAACTTTCGGGTTGAATAGTATGTGGACTAAAGCGCTCACACAACATGTTCCCGCGGTCGCCATCTTAGGTAGCGAAACTATTTTATGCTACTTCAGTTGAGCGGTTTACGCTCACTTTATTTTAACAGATAACAATGCTAAATATTAAAATTTATTAATTATTAAATGGCTTAATACGTGTGCAAACAGAACATAATAAAAAAAATTTTAGACAGACAGCTGTATTGAAAAAAAACCATATACAGAAAGTATCACTTTATGCTACGAGTACTTAGCTACCTGGGGGTCAATTCCTGTTCTGCGTTATCGTCATGTGAAATATGTTTTCAGCTTTACACGGAAAATGCGATTCCCGTTGTGTGCTAAAAGGGCAACAGCTGTTTATTTTTCACTGAAATGGAAAGAAAGTTAACGCCGGTAGCAAACGCACGTTATGGACAGAAAATGACTTTAAATTAAAAATAAATAATGTTAAAAGAAAAGCAGCTTAGGAAAAAAGGACAAGCGTTACGCAGAAACAGTATCTTATCAACTATTTATAGGAAAATGTTGATATTGCCAATAACAAGTAAATACTATTTGCTTTACTACTTTTGGCTGTTTTATGCTGTCGCAAAACTTATCTTGTTCATATTTATTTATTTCCAATATCTTCTGCGCAAATGAAATGAAATTTATGATGAAGTCATTTTTGCTAAAGTTTCCTTCTTTCTTATACATTGTTTACATTTTTCCATAAAAGCTTTGTTTAATAGGCATTCAGCACCTCTTATATGCTATTCAGCAACTACTTTCCATTAGACGAACAAGAATCGCGTTTTTGTGCGTAGTGAAGTGAAAAAGTGAAGACGTCAAATGAAAACGATTGTGAAAAGTTTTTTTCACTTCACTTTAACGCAAAACGGGAATTGACCCCTGAGCTTCCTTTCGGATTGAATGCAGCCATTGTCCATGTTTCTTAAAAAAAAAAAAAAAAACGGGCGCACCAAAAGAAATATTTTTTTGTAATGTTTTATATTTTTATTTAAAGACTTATTCATATTTTTTTATTCATTAAGGCAGTATTCTAGTGTAGCAATATAAAAAATCGATTTCTTTTTTGAATATATTTAAAGATTAAACCTTTAGAATATATCCTCCAAAGGATTTTTTAAAATTTCAATTAATTACTTGGGCCCTTTATTAGATGTCAACATACATTTTTATACCCCAACGCGTACTGCGTACTGGTTAAAACCACGCCTACTTTCCATAGAAAGTGACTTTATTTTAACAGTGAAATCTCTTAAAAATCACAAAAATTAAGGAAATATCTTGAAATTTTGCACATAAGCTTTGATATATAACATAAAATATCTCTATGATATTTGGCAAAATTGGATGAAAACCACGCCTACCTCCCATACAAAATGACGTCATCAATATAGAAAAACTTTCATAAATGTATAAAACTGAATGATATCGGGTCTGTATGTACCCAAATTGCACCCACATCGTTTATTCAACCCATACATATATTCTTCGGTATAATATGGAGCCTTTACATTAGAAAAGTGGGCGTGGCATTTTACTTTTGATCGAACTTTTCTTACACCGTGTGTCTGACTTTAACCAAATTCTTCACACCAAATCTTAAGTTCATAAAATTGGGCGGTAATAGACAGGGGCGTGGTACTTTATTTTTAGACTAGCTCTATCTACACCGTTTGTCGGATTTCAACCAAATTTTTTACATATATTTTTTAGTATAATGAGAAATTTTAAGCCTACAAAAGTGGATGGAATTGGACAAGGGGCGTGTCAATTGAGTTATAATCGAATTCCCTCTACACCGTTTGTCCGACTTACACCAAATTTTGCTCACATATAATTTTTCATAAGAATCAGTCTGTAATCCATAAAAGTGGGCGTACTAGACAGGGGAGTGGCACTTTATTTTTAATAAATTTCCATCTACACCGTTTTTCCGATTTTAACCAAGTTTCGCACATATATTCTTTAGTATAATGAGAAGTTTTAAGCATACAAATGTGGGTAGGGTTGGACAAGGGGCGTGTCAATTTAATTCTAACCGAACTCTTTCTACACCGTTTTTGTGACTTCAACCAAATTTCGCAAATATATTCTTTGGAACTATGTGCAGTGATTAGTCTAAAACTATGAGCGGAATTAGACAAGAGCGTGCCACTTTAATTTAAATAGAACTCCTTCTATAGCTTTTGTCCGACTTCTTCCAAATTTTCCATATTTCTTGAAATAATGAGCAGTCAGTAGTCAAGATATTTTGATGGAATTAAACGGGGTAAGTGGCACTTTAATATTAAGCGAAATTATTTTTCACCGTTGGTATGAATTTGCACATACTACCAATAAAATTTTGCACATATATTCTTTAACATAATGAGCACTCTACAAATTATTCTATGTGGCAGCTAAGGGTAAAATAAAATTAATGTATAAAATTAATGTATGTATGACACAAATATTTTTGCAGATTATGCATAAACATTTTAAAGACGGCTTAAGACTTTGAATATACTTCAATACGGCAGCGGGGGGGTATTTTAGCTTCGGTACCCTGCCGAAGCTCTATTCCTTACTAGCTTTTTTTTAGATTTGTACATCCTTGAAGATTGGAAATAATTAATTAAGAAAGAAAAAATAATTTTCATAATTTGTATAAGTTATAGAAGGTGCCAAAGTAAAGTGTTCAAAAATCCAGTATCCATATGGCGGACAGTTAATCTCTGGAACGGGTTTTTTAATTCTGAAAAAAAAAACAAAAAATATTCTCAAAGAGATGCCTTCCTCTCGGAAATGTAACAAAATATTTGAAAAATTGAAGAAGGAAATTGGGAAATATTAAAAAAAATCTACCACATTTTTGGACCTTTTACCTTTGCTTATACATTTTTTTTTAATTTATTTAAGATTTTTTGGTCGATTGCCTTAGAGAATATGTTAATAAAGAAAATAAAACAAGGTTTTTCCGAATTCGCCCGGCCAATCCTAAGATTAACTGTCCGCCATATGGACACCGGATTTTTGACTTTGGCGCCATTTATAACTCATACAAGCTATGAAAATTAGTTTTATACCTCAACGCGTACTGCGTAGGGGGTATATTAATTTAAGGAGGCGTGGCAGTATAGAAAAGTATTTATATTTTTGATCAACATCACCACCTGAGTCTGTCTATTCGTCTGTCCGTCTATCTTTCTGCCTGTCTGTCCGTCTGTGATCACGATTACAGCCGTAATTTTAAAATTATCGCAATTAAATTCGAGAATGACCCAAATCGGATGAAAACCACTCCTACCTCTTAGGAATAAATAAAAATAAATAAAATGCCTTGAAATTTTGCATGTAAGCTTTGATCTTCAATATTAAATCTGACCATAAAATTTGGAAAAGTCGGATGAAAAGCACGCCTGCCTTCCATACAAAGTGGCTTTATATTAACCGTAAAATCCCTTAAAAATCTGCTCAAATTTCAAAAAAGTCTTGGAATTTTGCATATATGCTTTGATGTATAACATATACCATCACAATGATATCTGGCAAAATCGGATGAAAACCACGCCCATTTCTCATACAAAGTGGCTTTTTTTTAAACGTTAAGTCTCTCAAAAATCCACAAAAATTAAAGAAATGTCTTCAAATTTTGCACATTAGCTTTGATATATAACATGAACCATCTCTATGATTTTTGCAAAATCGGATGAAAACCATGCCTACCTCCCATACAAAGTGACGTCATTAAAATAGATAAACTTTCGTAAATATATAAAACTGAATGACATCATGTCTGTATGTACCCAAATTTCACCCACATCGTTTATTCAACCCATACATATACATTATACCGTATTATTCGATATAATGTGGAGTCTTTAGACAAGGAAAGTGGGTGTGGCATTTTACTTTTTTTCCAACTTCTGTTACACCATGTGTCTGACTTCAACTAAATTTTGCACAAAAAATCCTTGGTCATTTGAGAAGTTTCAAGTTTGGCGGTACTAGACAGGGGGCGTGGGTGACACTTTATTTTTAAACTAGCTCCATCTACGCAGTTTGTCCGACTTCAACCAAATTTCGTACATATATTCTTAAGAATAATGAGAAGTTGTAAGCCAACAAAAGTGGGTGGGATGAGACAAGGGGCGTGTCAATTTAAATCTAACACAGTACAACATTTTTCAGCTCATTGATTTGGCTAAATCGGACTAGTGGTTCTCGAGTCCCAAAATCATGTGTTGTACTGAGTAATCGAACACCCTCTAAGCCGTTTGTCCGACTTAAACTAAATTTTGCACATATATTATTTGCCATAAGAATAGTCGTTAGTTTATAAAAGTGAGCGGTACTAGACAGGGGGCGTGGCACTTTATTTTTAATCTATTTGCATATACACCGTTTCTTCGATTTCAACCATATTTCGCACTCTCGCCTACATAAGTGAGTGGGATTGGACAAGGGGCATGTCAGCTTAGTTCTAATCGAACACCCTCTATACCGTTTGTCTAATTTTAACCAAATATTGCTAATATATTTTTTACCGAGGGCGTCATACTTATATTTGAATGGAACTCCTTCTACAGGATTTTTCTGACTTCAACCAAATTTTGCAAATATATTCCTTGGAATAATGAGCAGTGATTTGTCTAAATAACTGGGCGAAATTAGAAAGTGGCTGCTTTAATTTTAATCGAACTCCTTTAATAGCCTTTCTCCGACTTCTTCCAAATTTTCCACACATATCCTTTGGAATCATGAGCCGTCAGCAGTCTAGAAAATTGGGCGGAATTGAACGGGGGCGTATCACTTTTATTTTAATCTAAATTATTTTACAGCGTTGGTATGAATTTGCACATACCAATCCAATTTTGCACAAACATATATTCTATATCATTCTATAGCACTCTACAAATTACTCTATGCGGCAGCTAAGGGTAAAATTAGATAAACGTATGACACAAATATTATCGCAGATTATACATAACAATTTTATAGACGGCAAAATACTTCGAATATACTTCAATTCGACCGCGGGCGGTATTTTAGCTTCGGTAGCCTGCCGAAGCTCCATTCCTTACTAGTTTTTTTATCATTGAATTATAGCTGAACTGGAATATTGATTCTATTTCCTCCAGTTTTACTTCTTAGGCATGTTTTGAGTCTTCGTAGCGACGAAAACGAACGATCGTTCGAAGTGACAGTCATTGGAAAAGTTTCACCTATCTGTAGAAATTGACTGATAGTTACAAATATCGCAAAAATTAAGAAATTGGATAACAATTTTTTGTCCGAGTTGTCTGATTTACACTATTTAGCTAATTTTAGAACAATATTTTTATATTTTAAAAATAAGTTTATGTGTCGATATGCATAACGAAAGCCCCAATATTACTGTCATTACGTCATCACACACAGCCATACAGGCCGACATGGATAACGGGTGGTGATCATTGTGGTGAACATTGCTGCTATTTTGGCACTAAACGTGCCAGTTTTGGCTCTTTTTTGTTTTAAATTGCACCTTATTTTTTAATTTGGCACAAAGTTTCAAAATGGCACTTTTTGAAAAATTGTTTCATTTTCCTCCAGACGTTGTTAAAATATGTACAGGGTTGCCCATATTCGACGGACCCATGTTTTTGTTAAAAAAATCAAAGAAAAAAATAAAAATTTGGCGGTTGGCAATCTTAATCATTTAATTTGTTCCAAGTAAATTTGTTTACATTAATTTTTGAATATGATATCTCTCAAATGGCCGCCTCTGGCGTTGATGGCGTATTGTGCCCTTTTTGCAGCATTTTCCATCGTTTTCGCCAACATTTCGGCCGGAATAGCGGCTATTTCTTCACGAATGTTGTCCTTGAGCTCTTCTACGGTCCTTGGCTTGTTAACGTAAACCTTTGACTTCAAATATCCCCACAAGAAGAAGTCAGGCGGCGTCAAATCGGGCGAACGCGGTGGCCAGTCCAAATCACCACTTTTCGACATCAAACGGCCCGGAAACAAATTCTTCAGAAAATCGATTGTTATGCGACTTGTGTGCGGTGGAGCACCGTCTTGTTGAAACCAGAACTGCCTCATACGCTTTCGACGAATAATTGGCATCACAAAATTGGTCATCATGTCGCGATAACGCTCCTGGTTGATGGTAACAGCATGGCCATTTTCATTTTGGAAGAAAAACGGCCCAATGACCGTTTTCGCACTAACGCCGCACCAAACTGTGACTTTTTCGTCATGAAGAGGCACTTCTTGAATCTCCTGAGGATTTTCAGTGGCGTAAATACGGCAATTTTGCTTATTTACGGTCCCATTCAATGTGCACTTCTCACATTTTTTAATATTTTAAAAGCACGTTGAGTTTTCACAATTGACTTCTTCTGTTGAATGTAAATTTCAACTATTTCAGAGCGCTTGCGTGGCGTGTATTGTTCCATGGTAAAAATCTGCTTGGACTGACGCTTCAAACGCGGTATGTCATTAAGCGATCTGACATCTCTGTCAAAAGTTATGGCGTTGCCAGATGGGTCCGTCGAATATGGGCAGCCCTGTATTTACATTTAAATACATTTTTGTGCAAACTATAGCTTTTACTACTTTTTAAACAATTTTTTAGCTTTTCTTTTTGGATTCGCAATGGAGGTAAGAAATCTTCTAAAGATACATATAACCCGTGCTAAATGCATGCACGATTCATATTCTAGATCCTGCCCGGATCAGCCGGGACAGACAGAATGTGCCTACATACGCGAACTTTTTAATTATAATAATTTTTAAGTTAAACCAAAAACCGAACGACCATAATGTCTAAAATAATGAAAAATAATCAATAAATGTCCGAAATTACACCCTGAGTTCAAAACAAAGAATAACAAAAAAAAAAAGAAAAGAAAACTATATCTTATTGCCATGAGTTGGTTTGCGGCTACTGTCTAACCTAAAAATAAACTACGTGGGAAGAGATTGAGCTCTTATTCACAAAACCAAATCCAAACATAACGCAGATATCTTATCTCATCTCATCTTATCTTATCTTATCTTATCTTATCTTATCTTATCTTATCTTATCTTATCTTATCTTATCTTATCTTATCTTATCTTATCTTATCTTATCTTATCTTATCTTATCTTATCTTATCTTATCTTATCTTATCTTATCTTATCTTATCTTATCTTATCTTATTTTATCTTATCTTATCTTATCTTATCTTATCTTATCTTATCTTATCTTATCTTATCTTATCTTATCTTATCTTATCTTATCTTATCTTATCTTATCTTATCTTATCTTATCTTATCTTATCTTATCTTATCTTATCTTATCTTATCTTATCTTATCTTATCTTATCTTATCTTATCTTTTTTTTTTTTTTTTTTTTTTTGTCTAAACCAACGCTCAGGGGATGCCCCCTTTAAATGCGAAAGCATTGCGTTAATTCGGAAGACGGGTGATAGTTAGTTGGAGGGTGGAAAGATGGAGTAGTGACGGTGAAGATTTGCTTTAAACTGACACAGATCAAAACTGCCGGGGAACACGCTCACAGGGAGATTATTCCACAATCTTACCGTGCGACCAAAAAACGAATTATCTCGGTAATGCGTGGTTCTATTGGGCACCGATGCAATGGTAAAGGGATGGGCTTGGAAAGCTGCCCGAGTAGACCTAGGAAATACACGAACTGGTGGCGTCAGGCCATGTACCTCTCTTGAACATTGCCCATGGTAGAACCTATACAAAAGGCTTAGGCAACCAACATTACGCCGATGCCCAAGAGAACTCAGGGGAGATAAAATATTTTCGTATCCTATCATATATATCGCACGTCTTTGAATTCGGTCCAGAAGCTCCAAATAAGATCTAGAAGCTCCTGCCCAAATGTGCGAATTGTACTCCATTTTAGGCCTTATATAAGAGGCATAGATCATTCGAAGATTAGATGGGGTGAAGTATCGCTTGCACCGTTTTAAGAAACCTAGGCACTTGGCCGCTTCTTTCGACACATGGAAAATGTGATCATTCCAACGAAGGTCTGATTGTATCGACATGCCCAGAACGTCAAGAGCATCTGACTCCAAAAGATCCACACCATTCATATTCAAGGGAGCTAAGGGACAGTTCATCCGCTTGTGGGTTAACAGGCAACACTGGGTCTTGTTTGCATTAAAATCTACTCTATTAGCAAGACCCCACTCGGAGATTTTTTTCAAGTCATTAAGAAGTGTGTCATTCATATTTTGCCTCTTACTCTCAATCTCCAAAGAACTCGGGCGTTTTTTGAAAAAATATGAATGACAAATGCTGCTGTCGTCCGCAAACGAATGAATTGGGTTATGAGTCAACGACAGAAGGTCGTTGATAAAAACCAGAAACAAAGTTGGCGATAGAACTGAACCCTGCGGTACTCCTGCGTTGATGGCGTGCTCACTGGACGAAATGCCGTCGATTACGACACGAATAGTTCTATCCTTAAGAAAGCACGTGATCCACCGAGCAAAGTTACCACCGACACCGTATGCAATTAGTTTGGAGACGAGTGCTTTATGCCACACTCGGTCAAACGCCTTTGAAATATCCAGAGCAACAACCCTGCTCTCACCGAACAGGTGAACGCATTGGTTCCATTTTTCTGTAAGGAACGCCATAAGGTCACCAGTAGACCGAGCCCTACGAAAACCATATTGACGGTCACTTAGCAATTCGTTGTGCTCCAGATAGTTCATTAGGTGGAAGTTTATTACGCTCTCCATAACTTTGGAAAGCGTAGAGCATATCGCAATGGGTCGGTAGTTTGCAGGATTCGTGGCATCGCCCTTTTTAGGTATCGGCTGGACATTTGCGACCTTCCAACAAGATGGAAATACTCCTGTCCTGTATGAGATGTTGAAAAGGTTGCGCAAAGGCCGAGCCAGTGTAGAAGCACACGTTTTAAGCACAATTGGTGGTATGCCATCAGGACCAGAGGCTTTGTTTATGTTAAGATTTGCAAGGACTCTTTTGACTGCTCTCGTTCGAAAATATATCTCCTTCATTAAAGAAGAACTAGTCCCAACAAAGGGCAGTGGCTGACTGCTATCCGAGATTGTGGAATTGAGTGCAAACAATCCAGCCAACAGGTTCGCTTTATCAACCGAGTCAGTAAAGATTTGGTCATCTTTTAAAAGAGTCGGAATCGACGAAGACGTTTGATTTTTAACTCTTTTAACAAATGACCAAAAGTTTTTGCTCCCTTTAGGGCAGAGAAGAACCTGTTCTCTAATGCGAGTTTCGTGAAGAAACTTTTCGCGTTTTAAAATTGCGTTACAGCGATTCCTAGCCTCGATGCGAAGTCTATTAGTATCAGCATTCTTGTCAGATCGCCAATTCTGATAGGCTTCCTCTTTGGACCTGACTGCAATCCTGCAAGTCTCATTAAACCATGAGTGGTATTTTGGTTTAATGCTTTTCTTCTTATTGGGGATAAAAAACCGCATACCCAATAAGATAATTTCTTGTACCATGACAGCCGCGGCATTCACATTTCTATCAGCGAAACATAATTTCCAATTGAAGTTGCGACAAAAATTATTTAACGCATTCCAATTTGCTCTTTCATAAAACCATGCAGTCCTTTTCGGGGCTTTAGGCGTAAAGGTGCGAAGGTCAGAATATGGAAAAACAGCGGAGATGGTACAATGGTCCGAATTACCAAGAGGTGCATTGACACTCACATCATATTTTTCATGATGAGAAGTCAGAAAAAGGTCTAAGATATTATGGCTTTGCAAATCATTTCGTGGGAAAAATGTTGGTTCCTTCACTAGTTGAATCAATTGGTTTGATTCAGCAAAAAGCTCAACATATTGTCCTTCAGGTGTGGTGTGGCTTGAGTGACATAACCAAGCCGAGTTGTGGACATTGAAATCACCGGCAACAACGATTTCGCTGTCAGGAAACAACCCCAAAATGTGCGTAATCGAATCAGAGAGAGAGTCCAATTTGTTAAAAGTGGGTTCTCTTCCTAAATTCGGACTTCTATACACGAAACAAAAATGTAGCAAGTGCGAACGAACTCTGAACCTCACCCACATGGAGCTGAATTCCGGATCTGTGACGCTCAGACCCCGCTCGAACTGGTATGCCACATCTGTTCTTATAAAAAGAGCGATGCCCCTATGCGAAGAAAACAATGGCAGTAAGTGATACCCAGGAATATGAAAATATCTGAGTCCTCCGTCACCTGGGTCTCACTTAGTGCCATTATTTGAGGCCTATAAAGAGCACAATATGCATAGACCGAGAAGAAATTCGCTCTCAGTCCACGGATATTGCAAAAGTCTATGCGAAAATGTCCCGACATTTAGGCACAATGCAAGTCTCAAGCAAATAAGGGTAATAAGGTAATTAGTTACTTCCACAAAAAAGATTAAACACAGCGGACATAGGCAAAAATGTACTGAGGCAAGTGTTATGCCTTTGCTCCAGCACAAATCAACCCACTGTGCAACCCCCCTCGCAGACGTAACTAATTGGAGAGGATGGTGGAGTTGACGGACACGAAAAAAACGATTACTTACGCGGCGAGGAGCATATAAAAGCCCCTCGCGTGGTTAGCAAAAAAAGCATAGCTTTTGTTGTGGTTGTTGTTGCTGGTAGCTCTCTGCAAACTCGTTTCTGCTGTGTTTGTTGTTGTTGTTACTATATCAGTTTTGTGTTCATTTATTCTATTTATTTAATTTAATTTATTTAATTGTTTGTTATTGGTTTTGTTTGTGATTGGTCTATTATTGGTTTGTTGCGGTTATATATTATTTTTTGGATTTTAGTTTACTATTAACATTTTTTATTGATTAATTGCATTTATTTTGTTTTTAACTTTATCTTTTTTGCTGTGTTTGTTGTTTTATAATAATGTTGGAACACTCGTTTGGCGACGGACATTTTAACACATAACGAAATGAAACGAAGACACGGGTTTTTTATTATATATTATTTTTTTAATATTATTCTTTGCACTTTGCGGTTAATCAACAATTAAAAAGCCTTTATTTAAAGTTTTATTTAACTATAGACATTTAAAGTACAACATCAAGATTCACGACGGTAATATATATGTATAACGACGGAACACAAACAAACGACTTTTAAAATGTAACAAGGGGCTCTCGGCGGCACGTCTATGCCCCTTGAATGCACGATGTCAACTCCATCTTATCTTATCTTATCTTATCTTATCTTATCTTATCTTATCTTATCTTATCTTAACAAAACCGATTTTGTTTCTGGAAAATTCCCATGAAAGGTGATGTCAATACAAAGGTTTTTACGTAGAAATGGTCTTTGTTTGTGTATTAGTTCATGAGTTATAGGCATTTGAACATGTATTTGTGCGTATATGGTGTATATGGGGAAATATTTGTAAATCCCTATATCTCGGTAAATATGGGTACTAAGGTATTGCAATTTGGTAAAGATGTGGGTAGGATAATTTTCAAACACAGTGGAAAAAGTGGGCGGAATAAGTCAAAGGGGCGTGTCACTTTAAATGCATAACTATATCTCGGTAAACTTTAGTAATATATATAGTAATATATAACCGCAACTAGAGTATTGGAAGAAAATAGCAAGAGATACACAAGAGATTTGAACGCAAACAACGAAATCTGTTGCTTTATTAAAAAAAAAGTTTAAAAGCCACACCCCTTATATTGAGAAAACAAAATAACTCGAGAACGGATCAGCCGATTTGAAAGAAAAAGGTATTAAATTGTTTTGTATTAGATTTAAATGAGAAAAACAAAATTTTCTATGCCTACCTGCGAAGCAGTGTTGCCAGTTTAGCGATTTTGTAGCTAGTTTCATTTTTTTTTTCTCACTTAGCTAAAACTATTGTGTTTTAGCTCCCCGCTAATTTTTTTAGCTATTTTTTATTTTCCTAAGCTTTTTTTAGCTACAAAATATTTATTTGAATTAAACATATTGCATATAGTTTTTGTGAATTACATTTCACCCTGTGAAAGCTTCGATGTAAATGTGGAAGTAAAACTTAAAAAAATTTAATAAATGTTGTTTTATTTTTTCATAAAAAAATTCATAATTAAATTAATGAATAATAATTGTGATATTTACAAACATACTAACGAAGACTCACCTAGTGATGAAGAAACAGAAGTTGAATATGCATAAATTGTTCCCTTAATTTAATAGAAGGTATTTATATGTACATATATAAAACTATTTTGTATTATTTAAGTTATACTTTAGTTTGTTTTTTGTTCTGTTTGTGGAAATGAATTTATTGTTTTATGTTTTATGAATTTGGTTTTTGTTTTTAAATGAAGTTTTTGTTTTTTAATTAAAAGTTCCTATTATACTCTTATTACAATTTGTAAAATGTACATAATATTATATAAATAAAAGTTTGAATATTTTATATGTTATCATAAAAATATTACCTCTTTTTCTTGGCTACAATGCTACAATAAAAATTTTTAGCTTTTTTTTAGCTACTTTTTTTTATTAGTTTTAGCTTTTTCTAGCTCCATTTTTTATCAGTTTTAGCTACAACCTTAAAAAATGTTTGGCAACACTGTTGCTAAGCCTACTAACATTGAAAAACAAAATTAGAAGTGTACGTCTGAATCGATTTGAACAAAATATGAATCAAACAATTCTGATTGCATTTAGATGACACTATGTAAAAACGCTTACAATATTGAAAAATGTATCAAGAAAAGAACGGCTTAATCGATTTGCAGTTTGCAGATTTTCAGTTTACCAAGTCTGCCTGCCCCGCTCACCTTATTTAAAAAAAAAAAAATAATAAGACGTGAACAGCTGAGCTGATTTCAGCTAAACTGAAATCAATTAAGTCTTTGTCATTGCGTCATCCAGAATGTTTTCAAATGAAGATTTCTTTGAGGCATTCTATGGAAAAAGTAATTCTTGCTATCAACCGATCGAAGACTTTTGTTGAGTATAATCTATCTATATACATAAAAATGAATATATTTATGTATGTGGGCGTGTACGTTAGATATAAACTCTGAAACTGCTATGCCAATTTTTTTGAAATTTTCTGGGAAACTGTAGCAAAGCCTCGAGAGGGTCTTGAGTTTGGTGCCGATCGAACTAATGGGCAGGCATAAGACAAGAACATGCCACCTCCCTTTGGAGTTGTAGGTCGCACAACCTCGGAATTCGGTATTTGAATAAGGGAAAATCCGCCCTTCATTAATAAATTAAATTGAATTCAAATGCAAATTTCAATTTTGGCCTTTTTGCAATATACGCGTTATTGCATATAGCTGATACGCGGTATTACACGCCCAACGACGATATATTGTTCTTTCCTTGCCTCAATCATTTCATTATTATCTTTAGCCGGTACCTTCCATTTTTAATAAAACAAAAACATTTACAAAAACTACATTTGTGAAACAGTGCGGGTAATTTAATCATCATGGTAAATAAATTAATGTATACATTGCTTCATTTTGATAAGAAAATAAACATAAAATTTAAATGTTTCTCTGAGATAATATTGTAAAATCATAAGTTTCTAATAAATTTCATTTTTGAACTGTGGTTAAATTTTCTGGATTTGCCAATATGTAAGCCTGTTAAAAAAGTGCCTGCCGAAGCGGTATAAGCATAAAAATGCACAAGCATAAAAATATAATACACTATATATTCGGGTCGCTAAGCAATTTAGGAGCACCGTGCTATTGTTATTATTTAGACAAACGTTTGGGCCAACGCAGGCAAGAAACTTGCGTGGAAAAGAGATCTACTCTGGCCCACAAACCAAGTGAAAAAAAATATTTGGTGTAATTATAAACCAAACCAAATATTTGGTGTATCAAAACCCAACTCATTAAAAAATGACCTGAATTTCTAAATAAATCTGAATTTCTTATAGCCAACCAAGTATAATTTATTTGAGATAGAAATTAAATTAAATTAATTGTTTAAATGTAAAATTAATTGACGTTTTATTACATCCACCGAGTCACAAAAATTAATCAAATTGTAGTTACTATTGAAATCACTTGAAAAGGGTCTTGAAGAGCGTAATTTGAGCTGCACTGACTTAACTTAAAAAACGAAATGTCTAGATCTTTTCCTTGGAACATTAAAGTTTAGTGATGAGAGGAGATATCGGGATTCGATTTTACCACAAAGTTATTTATTTATAAAGGTGACACTAAACATAATTCTCCTGCTTCTTAGGGAATGCAGTAAAATTAGCCCAAGTCGGGTCTCATGCGAAGGAAGAACAATGTTTGGGTTCCAACGTTGATGACGCAAAGCAAAAAGTTAGAACTGTTTTTGAACCGATTCTATTGCGTCGATGTGAACCAGGGTAGCCAGGATTTACCTTAAGGGCGGGGAGGGAGGGGGGGGGAATTTTGATAAAAAAATATATAAGTAGATACCAGTAAAAAACGAAACGCAAGGATATGGAAATTTTTCTTAACAAATCCGTGTTCTCTTGAGACTACTCGTGAATATGCCCGTTTAAAAATGATCATTAGAGAGATGACAACAGTTTATTGAATTTTTTTATCAAATTAGTTTTGAGTATAAAGATTTCGATTTTTGCCTATGGTTTTTTTTCAAAAGTAGTTCAAATTGAGAATATTTTATTGCCTTTTAAAAAGTATTATTAACGCTGCAAGTAGAACCCTTTAGGAAATCTAATGTTTTCAATCTCAGATTTGTTGAGATTGAAAACGTTGAAAATAGAAATGAAAAGGTCGGTGAGAGGTTTGGATTTTATGTATGTTTAAGTTTACTTGTCTTACCAGCTTCAAGGTTTAATTATAAGTGTTCTTAATACTAAGTAGCTAGAAATTAGGTAGCTTCGTTATAAAGATAGCATAAAGGAAAATTTGAATTAATAACAAGATAGGATTTTTAGGACAGCATTTAACGCCATCTAGTAGGAAATAGTAACTACAATTTGACGTGAACATTGTCGCCCGCCTTGCAGGATTGCTGCAATTGAATCCAAAAAGAAATTATAAAAAAATACTTAAGGATTAAATTCAATAGAATTACAGTTTTAATGTCAATTCAATTCATGATAAATAAATAAATGTTTAATGCATTTGCATTTTAATTCAGTTTCTGTTAGAGCAAGGTAGTGCATATTGAATAAAAATAGTAAACAAATAGGTTTTAGTTAGCGCATGAACCGGAGAGTATATAACCAAAAATGGTGTTTTGTGCTATAGGGAGACCATTGTGGCTCGGAATAATCCCTGGTAGCAGAATCTTGGAATATAAGTCAGCACCCAGTACCAAGGATATGGCACCGGAGCGAAAGAAAGTTGAATCTGCTAGTGTAATGTTATGAAACGCGGCAAGGATTGCGGAATCCACAGATTTTGGAGGAACTCGTTTTGCTAAGCGATCTTCGACTTTCATGATTGCTTCAATCTTAACATAACGATCAGAATGAGCGCGTATCATTAGTGAGCAAATGGTTTCACTACCGATTGTTGTGGTTTTAATCCTGAAAGACTGCACCATCGAACTGGAGATACGACTGACAGAAGTGCAAGGATCAATAAGTCCCCTAGCGGTATGAAGTTTTCCATCAACTTGGAGTTTAATCACAGCTGTAGGATATAAAGTAACTGCGCGTTGTAGCAGTATGGAAGAAAAAGTGTTGAGCAATTTAGGAGCTAGCGTCGATAAGCTCAAACCATTATTTTTTTGTGGACGATCGTGGATATGTAGCAGCGTATGGGGGTCTGACAGTAATGGTAACCGGATTTGGAAATGCAGGAACCTCGAGAATGTTTGTGTGCCAGACAATTTGAACAATACTTATTAAGAAGAACTGTTCGTAGTCGCTTTTCAGTGTTCATTGCTAGGAACTTGTTGCAATTTCGGAGTGCATGATAACCCATGTAAACTTTACAATGAAATGACATCCTTTTGTTGAATGAGAATTTTAATTTTTGTTGGTACCCTTTCTCATGCTTGCATCTGGTTGCAACTTCTTGCTGCTTACTTTGGGCATAACGGGCGCTAAGAAAAGAGTTTTTTGAAATATGTAAAGTGGACCGGATGTAAAAATTGAAAATTATTTGGAAGGAAGAACGACGAGCTTTACTATGGGTCTAGTAATTGTACCACGGGCAGTTAGTACATCAACAACTCTAACTTTTCCGTCACTGCCTGGATAAACTTTTGTCACGCGACCTAGTCGCCATTCATTAGGAGGCAAGTTTTCGTCGCAAATAACGATCATAGAATTGGTACTTAGATTTTCCTAAGATGTCTTCCACTTGTTTCGCTTATGAAGTTCCTTTAGATACTCGTTTTTCCAACGAGTACAGAAATGTTGTTGGAGGGTCTTAAGGCGTTGCCAACGATTGATTACAGAGACTGCTTCTTCATTTATTTTCGGTTCAATCGGAGCAAGCAGTAGGCTGTCAATGAGGAAATGGCCAGGGGTTAGTGCATAGGTATCGGTGGGATCCTCTGCCATCGGGGAAAGTGGGCGGGAATTAAGACATGCTTCGATTTTTACAAGCAAAGTCAAAAATTCTTCAAAGGTGTACCTGAAGGAACCAGCAACCTTACGAAAATGAGTTTTAAATGCTTTCACACCAGCTTCCCACAACCCTCCCATATGTGGAGCTCCAGGCGGAATAAATTGTCAGGATAAGTTCTGATGGCTAAGATTCGCTGATAATAAAGATCGTGAAAGATTGAGAAAATCGCGCGCCAGTTCCTTTGACGCACCTACGAATGTCTTACCATTATCTGAATAAAGTTCACTAGGACAACCTCGTCGAGAAACGAAGCGACTGGAAGCGGCGAGGAATGCTGAAGTTGTGAGAGCAGTAGTAGCTTCTAAGTGAATAGCCTTCGTTGAAAACCAAACGAAGACACATACATATCCCTTAGTTATGAGGCAAGCTCTACCTGAGTAGTTTTTGATTTCAAATGGACCAGCGAAATCGAGTCCGGTGCGAGCAAAAGGACAAGTAAAAGTTGTACGCTCAGCAGGTAAAACTCCCATTAATTGTGTTCGCAATTTTTGTTTGTAAACCACACATACCTTGCGCATATTAATAGTGCTCCTTATCATTTTCTTTACCTATGGTAACCACAATTGTAAACGAATCAAGTTTAGGACAAGTTGGTTACCTCCGTGAAGCTAGATATGGTGGGTGAACTGGACTAATAAGCGTGATAACTGGCAATTATAAGGCAGGATGTTAGGGTGGCGTTCATCGTACGATAACACTGGTGAGGAAACAAGCCTTCCTTTGACTCGGAGTACTCCCGTATCTTCAAGGAATGGATTCAAATTGAGTAAAGAGCTTGAGGAGAAAATTGGCTTATTTTTTAATAAACATTGATATTCCTCGGGATATCCAACCTTTTGGCAAAGAATAATAAGACTTTTTTTAGTATTAATAACTTCAGCACTAGTTATGTCTACAGACAAGTGAGTAAATGTTGTCCTTTTAATTGGATGAGTTCGATTATAAAACCTGAAGAGATAAGAAATGACTCGAACTGGTCAAAAAAGTTCTTCAAACTGGTCAAAAAAGGTAAAGTGGACCTAACGGTTTTAATTTCTTCATGGGTATTAAAACTTGAGTCTTCGGACACCTTTGGCCAAAGTGGAAAGTTTAAACCAACTTGGGCCATGCCACCACAACTCGTTATCAATGAGATCCTGAGGTTGCATGCCTCGGCTCGCTATGTCTGCAGGATTGTTACTGGATTCAATATGATGCCAATTTGTTGGACCAACACTTTGTAGTATTTTCGAAACTCGATTAGCTACAAAGGTTGTCCATTGACATGGTGGTTTTTGAAGCCAAGCAAGTATAATTGTTGAGTCTGTCCGCTTTGAACTCGTTAATATAATAGAATAAGAGAATCAAACATGTCAGCCAAGAGAACAGCACCACATAATTCTAATTTCGGAATCGATATAGTTTTCACTGGCGCAACTTTAGTCTTTGACATGAGTAAATGCGTGGAAACAGGTCCAAATTTTTTAATAATACGAACATATATTGTGGCGGCGTATGCTTTCTCAGATGCATCACAAAATGAATGAATCTCCAAATCGCAATCTGGACTATACGCAATCCATCTCGGAATTTTGATGTGATTGATTTGTGGAAAGTTTTGAAGGAAATTTTGCCATATTTGAAGTAAATTTTCAGGTAAGTTTTCATCCCAATCAATTCGCACTAACCAGATTTCCTGCATGAGCATTTTGGCTAAAACAATGCACGGAGCAAGCTAACCTGCAGAGTCGAAAAGTTTGGAGATTTGTGATAAAACTTCGCGTTTTGTAAATGTGGACCCTTGCGGAAGTGGCTGTATAAGGAAGTAGAATATGTCAGAGCATGAGTTCCTTTATCAGAGCATCATCAATTTGAAGGAAATCTTCATTCAGAAGATGTTCTCGTGGAAGGCTTTTAAGTAAATGCTTGGAATTAGATGCCAATTTGCGCAGCGTGAACCCTGCTGAAATAAGAGCGCTTTTTAGCTCATCTCGGCAAAGAATGGCAGAATGCAAATCATGCCCACCTGCAAGCACATCATCTACGTACATGGACGTACGTAATATATTGCTAGCTAGTGGGTAGGACTGCTCAACATCATTTGCAAGTTGGAGAAGAGTTCGAATAGCTAAATATGGAGCGCAATTAACACCGAATGTGAAATTTTTTAGCTCGAAATCTTTTATTTTATCTTGAGAAGAATCTCGAAATAGGATTCTTTGAAAAGGAGTATGGTTAGGGTCTACAAGAATCTAACGGTACATTTTTTCAATAACAGCATTGAATACAAACCGGTAGAAACGCCACTTAAGAATCAAAATAGTGAAATTAGTTTGTAAAACTGGACCTACATGAAGTAAATCGTTTAAACTATTTCGATTTGAGGAAGGGCTTGAATCATTGAACACCACTCGAACTTGGCCTTGATAACTGCATGGTGAGGCAAATAGTAGTGGGATGGAAAATTTGTGAAATTTGGACTAGGAACACTTTTCATATGACCGAGGTCAATGTATTCTTGGACAACCCCATCATATTTGGTTTTGAAATTCGGATATTTGCACAGTCTAGATTCATTTCTAAGAAATTGTGCGAGAGCTATGGATCGTGAGTGGCCCAGTTTCAAAATATTTGGGAAATTATCCTTGAAAGGAAGTGTTACAATGTAACGGCCATCTTCACATCTTTTCGTAGTACGTTAATAGTTTTCTTCACAATAACGATCTGAGTCGTTCAGAAATGGTTTTTTAGGAAGATGTTCCATCGCACAAAAACGAGAAATATCTTTGTCAAGAGATACGTCAGTGTAGAATGAAACGATACTAGATGGAATTGATTTGGCTTGATTTCTCACTGGACCGGTTAAAATCCATCCAAATATGGTCTCTTGAGCAATCAAAGAGTCACATATATTGTGTTTGATGCCTTCGAGCTTAATGGATGGGAAAAGATCCCCACCAATTAAAATGTCAATATGTGAACTCTTGAAAAACACAGAATCTGCTAATTTAAAATTTGGAAGATTGGCAAATACCTTCGGATCAATAGAACAAGTTGGAAGGTTTCCAGTGAGATGTGGAAGAACTAGAGCAGTCGCCTCGACAGAAATATTATGATCATTAGGAGAGCCCAGATTAAATGAGCAAACTTCTTGAGATTTCGCTGAAATAGCGTTGTTTAATCCAGAAATTTGAGCTTGCATTGCTTGAAATGGAAGTTTTAATAACTTGTATAGCCTCTCGGAAATGAAAGTTCCTTCAGATCCAGAATCAATTAGAGCCCAAGCAGAATATGTGGTACCTAAGTGGTGTATGTGAATCATTTACTTACTTACTTACTTACTTAGTTGGTCGTAACAACCCGTGTCCGGGTTTCAACCGACCTCATCAGCTCTCGCCAGGCGCCTCTGCTTTGCGCGCACCTTCTCCAATCGGATACACCAAGTGCGGTTAGGGCTTCCTCAGCCTGGTCCATCCATCGGAGGCATGGTCTCCCTCGTCGTCGTTGACCAGCGACCCTCGCTTCGAGCACCTTTTTCGCTGGAGCTTCGTCGTTCATACGATGGACATGACCCAGCCAGCGTAGTCGCTGCACAGTTATACGCCGAACTAAGTCAATGTCATCGTAGAGCTCATACAGCTCGTGGTTCATTCGGATGCGATAGTCATCGCCGACTCGAACAGGACCGAAGATTTTGCGAAGAACTTTTCTCTCGAACACCCCCAGAGCGGCTGCGTCAGTTTGCGAAACTACCCATGCCTCAGCGCCATAAAGCAGCACAGGTAGAACGAGCGTCTTGTAGAGTGTTAGTTTTGTCGATCGAGAGAGGGCTCTGGAACTTAGTTGCTTACTGAGCCCGTAGTAGCACCTATTAGCAATTATTGTTCTTCGCTTTATCTCCAGGCTGATTTCGTTTTTGGTATTAATGGCGGTGCCAAGGAAAACGAACTCCTTGACTACTTCAAAGTTATAGCTGCCGGATGAAACGTGGGAGTCTAAACGCCGAGCTCCCTTGTTTGTAGACAGCATATATTTTGTTTTGCCCTCATTTATCGTTAAACCCACTTTGGCTGATTCCTTTTCGATAGCGGCGAAAGCAGCGGTAACATCTCTCTTGGTTCTGCCGACAATATCAATATCATCAGCGTACGCAAGGAGCTGGACGCCTTTGTAGAAAATGGTGTCATTACGATGCACACCGGCATTTCGTACGATCCCCTCCATGATGATGTTAAAGAGATCGCAAGACAGTGGATCGCCTTGCCTGAAACCTCTTTCGGTATTGAAGGTTTCGGAGAGGTCATTTCCTACCTTGACAGAGCTGCGTGTGTTGCTCAAAGTCATTCTGCAACGTCTGATCAACTTTGCAGGTATACCGAACTCAGATATTGTTGCGTATAGGCAATCCCTTCTTGGGCTATCGAACGCAGCTTTAAAATCGACAAAGAGATGGTGTGTGTCAATTTGATTTTCGTGGGTTTTCTCCAGGATTTGTCGTAGCGTGAAAATCTGGTCTATGGTGGACTTACCAGGTCGAAAGCCACACTGATAAGGTCCAATCAGTGTTTTTGTAATCGGCTTTAATCTTTCACACAGTACGCTTGAGAGAACCTTATATGCGATGGAAATAAGACTGATACCTCTATAACTTGCGCAGATTGTTGGGTCTCCTTTCTTAAGTATAGGGCACAGTACGCTGAGGTTCCAATCGTCGGGCATGCTTTCTTCTAGCCATATTTTGCTGATGAGCTGATGCATGCGCTTTATCAATTCATCGCCGCCGGTTTTAAACAATTCAGCTGACAGGCCGTCAGCACCCGCTGCTTTGTTGTTTTTGAGTCGTTGGATAGCAACTCGAACCTCATCATGGCTAGGAGGTGGTACTTCCACTCCGTCATTGTTGATTGGTAGCTCTGAACTGCGCTCTCCATTGGCGGCATTGGTGGAATCGTCGCCAGTAAGTAAATTGGAGAAGTGCCGTCTCCACAATCTCAGCACACACTGCGTATCCGTATTCAGAACTCCATTTTCGTCTCTACAAGTGGATGCTCCGGGCTTGAAACCTTGGGTTAGACGCTTAACCTGTTGATAGAATTTTCGTGCATCCTTCTTGCCCTGGTATACCTCTAGTTCCTCACGGTCACGCCTTTCCTGCTCTTTTCTTGCGTCTGAAAAGGTGCCTCTCTTCCTTCCTCTTTTCGCGGTAGTTTTCTCGCACGGCTCGCGTTGCAGCTGACTGCAGCGTTTTTCTATAAGCGGCGTTTTTCTATAAGCGGCGTTTTTTACTGCAGTCGCAATGCGACACTCCTGATCATACCATTGGTTCCGAGGTTGCGGGCGCCGGAATCCAATGACTTCTTCAGCGGCAGCGCGCATGGAGTGGGATATATGCGCCCAAAGTCCGCCGGCGTCGTCGAGTCCAGAGGTTGGTTGGTTGAGCTTAACCGAGAGTTGAGCGGAGTAGGCTTCGGCAGTCCGTTGTAATTGCAGCTTAGCGACATCTAGCTTTCGTTGCATTCCTGTGCGTATGTTCTTCGCATTGCATAATCGCATGCGGATCTTGGCTGCAACAAGATAATGGTCGGAGTCAATGTTGAACCCCCGAAATGTACGCACATCTAGAACACTAGAGGAATGCCTTCCGTCGATTACAACATGATCAATTTGGTTTCGCGATTTTTGATCCGGGGACAGCCAGGTGGCCTTGTGGATGTCGAGGTGCTTAAATCTGGTGCTACTAACTACCATGTTTCGCGCCGCGGCGAAGTCAATCAATCTTAGACCGTTGTTCGTGGAGGTCTCATGAAGACTGAACTGACCAACAGTGGGGCCAAAGATGCCTTCCCTTCCGACTTTCGCATTAAAATCGCCGAGGACTATTTTCACGACATGGACCGGAAGGTGGTCGTATACGTCCTCAAGACTAGCGTAGAAAGCGTCTTTGACGTATGTGAAAGTATGTGAACCACTGCTGTACCCAAAAGAACTTCTTTTGATCCAGAAGTGAAGCAATTTTGAAAAGAAGTGGAAGGAAGTGATTCATGAGTAGTGGACTGTATTTGTGTAGCAAGTGCATGTTGTATGCTAGAATTTGTAAAAGTAGAACTATGAGGGTTTTGCGAGAGGTACTCTGAATTTATACGAGAGATATTTGTTGAATTTATACTGGAAGAATTAGAATCCTTGACAAAGAACCGATGCAGAAGCGTGTTGCGTCTTTTGCTGCACGGAAACCAATTAAATACGCTTTTACAATCTTTAACTGCATGAGCCCGCACAAAGCAATTGATACATAGCCCATATTTTTTTACACTTGCCAATCTTTCATCAGAATTCATTTGTAAAAACTTGCTGCTCCTTGGTACAGATCTTGCATGGAGGATTTGCAACACTGGAATGATAAGTATTTAATTTGCTTGGAGAACTTCGAGCCTTACTTTTTGGCTCAAAAGGTTTTTAATTCGAGGAACCAGAAAGCCTGATCGGACACTGTTTCTTGCGTTTGATAACGGCTGGTCAAGAAAGAATCCAGCTCAGCCCGTTTTGGAATTTGAATTTTGTTTTGTAAAGACTGCTCCCAAAGAGCTAGAGTGGCATCCGGAAGTCGAGTAGAGCAAAGGAAAATGAATATAGAGTCCCAACTTTTAATATCAATATCATAAAGCTTAAGTGCAGAAATGCAACTCTTGATGTCGCGTTGGAGCTTTTTTATTGCACTACTGGACTCAGAGGATACTGATGGAAGGTTGAACAAAATTTTTAGTTGACTATTAACTAGAACTCGTTTATTCTCAAACCGATCCTTCAGATTCTGCCAGGCAATTGGAAAACCTTCATTGGTCAATGGGGATTTTTTGACTATGTCACGGGCTTCACCTATCGTCTTTTGGCTTAAATGGAATAACTTTTCCACTGGACTTAGACGGTTACTGTTAATATAAATAGCCGTGAACATATCACGGAATGAAGGCCATGACAAATAGTCACCACTGAAAATTTCAGTGTCGCAAGGCGGCAGGTGAAAACTACTTAAAGGGAGAGATGTTGTTAATGCTGATGGAGATGGAGCAGTAAGCTGCTGGATGAATTCACCCATTTTTGCAAAACAGCGAACATAAAACACAGCGAACTATAAATAAGTATGAAGAAGCAGTAGCAAATGAATATTGGGAAATTTGTTCTGTTGAAAATATTTTACTTAGAACAAGCAAGAAAAAAATATGAAATAAACTTATCTTTACTTGACTTATTTTATTTCAGAATTTCACCATTATTTAGGAAACAAATGAAAGAAACAAATCACAGGAACAATAAAAAAAAACAATCAAATGGAAGAAACCAATAAATGCTTCATATTCAAACACAAGAATGTATAAATATATGAAAGAATGAAAAAATTAATAAAATCAATTTTAATATTAGCACCGACGAAACTTTTGAAAAATTTGGCGAATACCTTTTATTTTGATTATTGGCTGGAAAGTAATTTAAAAAAATTTTTTTTTAAATTTAACGAAGTGTTACCAATTATGTAGTAAAATGTTTTTTGTTCCCAACGTAATGTCTAAGTAATGCGTACATATTATTAGAATAAATGTAATGGGTTGGCAATGTGTTAGAAGGTGTTAATATTCGCGATGTAATACCTTAGCAAAGAATAAATGCAAACTCTTCTTTTCTCAATTCTACAGAGCTAATGCAGAGCTCTGCATGCAATGCAAACCGGGATTAAGAAATAACTATTAGAATTAACACATATGGATGAAGCTATGTACATTAGAGCGTATCATCAAAACTAACCTATTTTTGACACCGACTCAATCGCTAGACATTCAAAAGACATTTTCAAAAAAAAATTTTTTTTTTTTTTTTAAGTGGTCCCTATGGTGCTATTTTGATTTTTTCGTTATATCTTTGGTGTTCCGATCCGCATGCATTTGCATTTTTTTTTCCTCAAATGTTTTTTTTTAGACTTATTGCACAATCTATCTCAGTTCCTACTATGTCATCATGTTCCAAAAATACCAAAAAACGAAAGCTTACAAAAAATCATTATAACCATGGGAACAAATGAAATCGAAAAAATGCATTTTAGAAGCACTTCCGACCGATTATATGCAAATAATAACACTTTAATATCATAAAAAATTGTTTTTAATCTTCCAAATCTTTTCGAGATTCAAGGTAGCTGTAGCGCTCGCAACTATCAAGCTTCGCGAAAATGTGCCCCAAACGATTTTCGTCAGTGACTGCTGTAGCTGACTAGTGCACAATTTGAACGAAACGTTCCGTGTTTTGCGAGTGGCAAAGATAATCTGTTGAAAATATAACATGAAATACGATTTAGATTTTAAAGTTAAATACGCATAGATTAATTTATTATACAAGTCTGAAAGTGTATTGCAGTGCGTACCTGGAATTTTAATCAATTGATCAGAATATTGCATATCAGACAGTTGGTCTTGGGTGTGAAATTGAAGGCATGGTGGCTCAGTGATCTCAAATTGTGTCCAATCAATCATTTCGGTGTAAATGTTGCTGCTGTAGTTGATGTAGGGTTGGTGCTTGGGCCCACGAAATTGCCGAATTCGACCTGGCGCGTTTAAACGTGCTTGCAAAATTTTGCTGTATCCATCTGCACCGGGCTGTTCGCTGGCTAAATTCTTACCACAGTGGCCACTATCAACCGCAAGAACCATGCGGTATAAGTAACTTTGATCACTTCGTATTAGCCACGTATCAATGTTTGAAGGCATTTCACCCATTGATATTGGCTCGAAATTCGGTAGCGGCTAAGAAAAAACATAAACAAAGCATAAATAAAAATTATACAAACAGAATGTTATTGAAATTCAATTTCAAACATACAGGAAAATCCATGCAGCAATTTATTCCAACACCGATATCTCCTGGCCACAGCCCAGGACCCTTCTGTTTTCCAAGCCATGTTCTAAGCAGAGCAGTAAATGGCAGCTCGTTGAAATGGAACAGACAGATGAACCATTGCAATGGTCTGCGCAAATACGATTTGTTTGAAAAGACGATTTCATAAGCAAGTCTGTAATCATTTTACGATTATATGTTCTGGACACTATTGGAATTTTTGCGTAACGCCACAATTTGGACACTTCTCCGAACACTTTTTCGGTGAATGCACTGCGTTTGATTTTTGAATCTTGCTGTAAAAACAACGCGTATTCCACAACATTTCTTTTTGTTGGCAACTTTGTTTTGTCAAGGTCGTGCATTTGGAAATTCATTTTGCTAAAACGTGATTTTTTTTTTGTTCACAATGTACGCGAATGAAAATTTGAATTGAACATGCCGCAAAGTTCAGTTGACTAATTTTTCGTTTCATTTATTGATATTAAAGTCTTATTCTTTGCATATAATTGGTCGGAAGTGCTTCTAAAATGCATTTTTTCGATTTCACTTGTTCCCATGGTTATAATGATTTTTTGTGAGCTTTCGTTTTTTGGTATTTTTGTAACATGATGACATAGTAGGAACTGAGATAGATTGTGCAATTAGTCGAAAAAAAAAATCATTTGAGGGGAAAAAAAATGCAAATATATTTGCATTACATCAACAAGCACACACATAAATTTTTCTCCGGATCGGATGATAAACACCAAAGATATAACGAAAAAATCAAAATAGCACCATAGGGACCACTTAAAAAAAAAAAAAAAATTTTTTTGAAGATGTCTCTTAAATGTCTAGCGATTGAGTCGGTGTTAAAATAGGTTAATTTTTCTTCCATACAAGGTGATACGGTCTAATGTACATACCTTATATATAACTGCAAGAAAAAGAGGTTGAACGGTTATACGTATGTTGTTCTTGCCATGCCCTTGAAATTTTAAGCAAGCTTAAAATTGAACTAAAAATAAATTTTTATGCTTGTTTTTTTTTCTTAACACTTTTCTATTTTTTTTTTCAATGGGTTGTTTTATATTTTTAGCAAAATCTTTTATGCTTCTTTTTCACTTTTAGCGACTTTTCATCTATTTTAAATTAATCGTATGCCCTTTTTCTTTCTTCTTTAAAGCACTTTAGGGAACTTATTAATTTTTCAACAAATGTTTTTAACACTTTTTTGCGCTTTTAGCAAATAAATTTTTAATTTTAGGAAAAAAAAAGCACTTTTTGCACGAAATTTTTGGTAGTGGTTAGAATTCTTTATCATAGAAATTAAAAGGAATTTTATTAATAAACAATAATTTTTGCAGTTTTGTTAAGCCTTTTCTATTGAATTATTATATGTTTTTTATTATTTCTATGCCTTTAATTTAATATTAAGCAGAAGAGTTTTGGTTTTTTTTCCAATTTTTACATTTGCCCTCGCACTACTCTCACTGTTCTAATAAAACTGAACTGAATGTAAACTAGTAAGGAATGAAGCACCGAAGCTAAAATACCCCCCGCGGCCGTACTGAAGTATATCCGAAGTCTTTCGACGTCTATAAAATTTGTATGTATAATCTACAAAAATCTTTCTGTCATACGCTTAATTTAATTTTAGCATTAGCTGCCACATAGAGTAAATTGTAAGCAAAGTAAAATGCCACACCCACTTTTCTAGTATAAATACTCCACATTTTACCGATGAATATATGCATGGGTTGGATAAACGACGTGGGCGGAACTTGGGTGCATAAAGACGCGATGTCATTCAGTTTTATATATTTACGAGTTTTTCAATTTTGATGACATCACTTTGTATTGAAGGTAGGTGTGGTTAAATCCGATTTTGCCAAATATCAAAGAGTGGCCTATGTTAAATATCAAAGTTTGTATGCAAAATTTCGAAACATTTCTGTAATTTCTGCAGATTTTTAAGCGATTTAACGTTTTCAATAAAGCCACTTTGTATGGGAGGTAGGCGTGGTTTTCATCAAATTTTGCCAAATATCATAGCGATAGTCTATATTATGTATAAAAGCCAATGTGCAAAATTCCAAGACATTTCTGCAATTTGAGCCGATTTTAAAGGGATTTTACGGTTAATGTAAAGCTTCTTTATATGGCAGGTAGGCGTGGTTTTTATCCGATTTTTCCAAATTTAATTGTCAGGATTTATATTGAACACCAAAGCTTATATGCAAAATTTCAAGGCATTTGATTTATGTTTGTGGGTTTTGAAGAGATGTTACAGTTAAAATAAAGTCACTTTGTATGGGAGGTAGGCGTGGTTTTCATCCGATTTGGCTCATTCTGGAACTTGATCTTCCTTTTTTAAAAATAAGCTTATATTTTGAATTTCATTGCGATAGCTTTAAAATTACGGCCGTAATTTACGTTGAAAATAGAAATGAAAAGGTCGGTGAGAGGCTTAGATTTTATGTATGTTTAAGTTTATTTGTCTTACCAGCTTCAATGTTTAATTATAAGTGTTCCTAATATTAACTAGCTAGAAATTAGGTAGCTTCGTTATTAAGATAGTATAAAGGAAAATTAGAATTAATAAAAACTAGATAGGATTTTTAGGACAGCATTTAACGCCATCTAGTAGGAAATAGTAACTACAATTTGACGTGAACAAGTATAATTCCGAAAACTAGCACAAAAAGTAAAAATTTTCATGACAAAATTTTACTAATACAACAATATTAGTTTGAAAGATAAGAATGGGTAAGATTTCTTGCAGTTTATTAAGATAGTATAAAGGAAAATTAGAATTAATAAAAACTAGATAGGATTTTTAGAACAGCATTTAACGCCATCTAGTAGGAAATAGTAACTACAATTTGACGTGAACAAGTATAATTCCGAAAACTAGCACAAAAAGTAAAAATTTTCATGACAAAATTTTACTAATACAACAATATTAGTTTGAAAGATAAGAATGGGTAAGATTTCTTGCAGTTTATTAAAATCGAAATTAAAACTAGCTATGAAAAATGAAGACTTTTTTTTAAAAAGTTCACCTGTTAAAGCTTGATTCGCAACTTTTACAGGACATTTTACATAAATCCCCAGCTTGTGTACAAGTATTTGGACCTGAGTTCGAGTTATCATTAAAGGACAAAATATTACTGCTCTCGAAGACGATTTCAACAATTGAAATTATATTCAAAAGAAAATATTTTATTATCTTTAGAAATTGAACTGTTCCATTTCCTCATAAAAAATTGATATCATGTCTGACAAAATCATTCAATTCCAATAACAATTACCATATATTATTTTTTTATTAAAATTTTTTGAGCAGAGCCATCGACTCCGATAACAGTCATATTTAAATCTCAGATTATTTTTCAAAAGCCGTAATTCGAAAAACAGGTTTTTGCATAGCACCAATATCTTATACCCAATATATTATTAAAGTTATCTCATCAAAATAAGTATTTCTTTGAAAACCATACTCCTCAGCTGGATAAATTTTTACTATACCCTAACTTTTTCTTGGATATTTAAGAATTTAATCAGTCGTGGATTTATATTTAGTCTATTTGTAAATTAAAAAATTTAAAATTAATTTGATCTTCTAATTTGTTATTTAATATTTTCACATAATAAAAAATAATTTTAAAAATGCCGAAGCTTGAAAAACTGTAATTGTTAATTTTTCTTATGAGAATTTGGTAACATAATTAAAAAATCATCAAATCCCCATAGAATTGAACGTTATAGAATTTGTGAATCATCCTTTTTCGAAAAAAAGGATATTTAGATTTTAGGTGATTTTTCAAAACCTGTAATTTGGAAAAGAATAAAAAAAAAGTTTGAGATTTTACATATCTTATACACCAAGAAAACAACAAAATAGAATGGACAAACTTTTTAGTCATCCGCCTTACGTGGAATACGCCATAATGTGTTAAATTTTCTGATTAATTTTTTTTGCATTATACAGCTTTTAAAAATGAAAAAAAAAAACATTCAAACCAATGTTTTCTCAAAGGTTTTTGGTACAATAAGCTTAGATATTGCATAAAAAAATTCAACCTAATTTTCTATAATTTTTGAAATTATATTCGTTCTAGGTATAATTCCAAATACAAATTTTTCCGGATATCAGGGCCTTTTTGAACATCAAAATCCATAATTAAAAACGGTTCTTTAATATACAAACGCCTTGCAGCTAAATTCCAATATGATGATTATGACTTGTAAAAGCAAAGTGAGTCTTTAATTTGGCCACACACATTTTTCATTAATTAAGCGAAGTTTTTTAAATTGGCTTTGAAAATGTTAAAACTTTTGCATCTTCAAGTAAAATAACATTTTGAATTTAATAGTCTCATTTCTGTTATTTTTTTCATACTTTCTGGACCCTAAGGGAGGGTTTGAACACCTAAACTCCCCCCCTCTGGCTACGGGCCTGATGTGGACATTATATTGTGGACTCCATATAACACACTCACATTCGAGAATTGGCCTAACGAGAAATGTATTGAGTAATTTAGTAGCAAAGGGATCATTGAGTTCTTTACCCTGCTTTTATGAATCCAAGGACACCTCTAGTCGTATGTACCACCATATTAATGTGGAGATTGAAGTTCAGTTTTGAGTCCTAATTACACTAAAATTGACAAAAGTATGTACAATGTCTAATCTAATGTGATTAATAGAGTTATTTATGCTATGAGGGGTTCAGCGTGAGAATGTCATTTGTTTTAATTTTTTTAAGTTTAGGTTTAAAATGTTAAAGTTACATCAGTCCCCTAGACTATTAAGATCAGATTGTAAACGATGTTGTTCATTATGTTATTTGTAAGTAAAGCCTGGTTTTCACTATGTCAGTTGTATGACGACATAAAACTTAATCAATTAAAATATAACCTAAATAAAATTATTCTATATTTTTTTTATAGCTCAATTCGATAATTCAGTGATTTTAAATTTTTCTCCATTGCCAAACATAGAAAAAATGCCAACGTGTTGGAATTTTTCATTTGATTGACAGCAATTGACCATTGAAATTGACATAGTGAAAACCAAGCATAAGAAAAAGCTTCACGTCTTCAGCATACATTAAGATGTCACTGTGTTTAATTACCGAAGAAAGGTCATTGATAAATAGCAAAAATAAAACTGGTCCAAGATGACTACCCTGCGGACCACCTGAGTTGGCCAATATATGTTTTGAAAGAGGGTTTTTATATAAGGCCCTTTGGGTACGTTGCGATTAATATGATGTAATTCACTTTAACAATATATCAGGAAACCCAATAAGATGAAGCTTTTTCATAAGAAGATTATGATTGACACTGTCAAAAGCTTTGCTAAAGTTCGTATAAATAATATCGATCTGTAGTCCCAAAGTAAAACCCTTTATAACACGCGTAGAAAACTCTAAGAGCTTTGTTGAAGTAGACCATCTCTTTAGAAAATCATGTTGTGCGATAGAAATGGTTGAAGATACAAGGTGGGTTATTTGATCAGTTACGATTTTTTCAAATAACTTAGGGATTGCGCTTAATTTTGCGATGCCTCGATAGTTTGAAACTTCTATTTTGGAGCCAAATTTATGAAGGGGTATAATATAAGAATTTTTCCATATGGTGGGAAAATGACCACTATGCAAGGAAATATTAAAAATTTTTGAAAGAGAAGCGCACGGGTTGCTGGCACATTGCTTTAAAATGCAACTCGGGATTTCATCAGGGCCTGTCGAAAATGATCTTTTGACTTTTCGAAGGTATTGCATAACAATATTTGAGACTATTACGGGGGATACAAAGCAGTTGACTGGCAGTGAGTAAGGATACTGAGTACTCATGTTAAATGGTATATCGGAGTAAGTTGATTGAAATAAGTATGCAAACATGTTGGAAATGGCATAGTCACGAGACGACTCTACCTGGTGAAATTTCATAAGGGGTGGAAAGTAGGAAGTTTTACGTTTGAGTTAACAAAAGAATTCAAAAGTTTCGGGTCTTTAAATTGAGAATTCATTTTGAATATATAATCAGAATAGCATTGTGTATTTAATAGTTGATATCTGAGACGACAAGAAGAAAAGCAAGCAGTCTAAATTAGAACCAGATAGTTTATATTTTTTAAATAAGCGATTTTTTAAATTTTTAAGTAACTTAAGTTCTTTTGTTATCCAGGGTGGGTTTAAAAGTTTAAAATTATTTCTAATCTTTGGGACGGACAATAAGAAACACCTTTGCAATGTATCATTAAAAAACTGTAGAGAAGATTCCACGTCATAGTATGAATACGATGATTTGCTTGATAATATTAGTGACTAGTCTGTCTGCGATAGTAAGGCATTAAGTTTAACGTATTCTGTTTTTTTAAAATTATATATTTCTTATTTCGCGTTTCGGGAGAAGAACTGTTTTCATTTTCGTAGGAAAGTAATAACGTTATTTCAAGAGATGGGCGATGTTCATCTTCTGGGAGAGATACAGGGCACGAACGTTGGATATTATCAGTAGTGCATCTATCTACAAATACAAGGTCTAAGGTTCTATGATTTTTGTTAAAAATATTATTGACTTGTTGAAGACACAGATTAGATCATATTTTGTTTCATATGATTAAATATTTTTCTTCATACAATCAAATTATTGTTCAGACTTCTTGTGTACCGATAATTTTTTGAGACAGTGCATAAGTGTTCATTTTGAAATTGTATTTATTATATCTGTGGTCACAAGGAATAACGACTAACCCAAAAATATCGTAAAAAGCTTTATAAAAAAAAAAAACGAAATGGTCGTTTCAGCCCTTCAAAGGACTTTGATCGATATCCTAATGATCAATTATGCTGTGCGTATTGTGAAATGTTTGAACAGAAATGACCGAGAGCTGGACCTACAAGCCTTATGCCGATTCCGAACGGCTTATGTTCTCAAGAAGCTTTTCATGGCAGTTTTTAATCCCTGAGGCTTGCCATTGTCTACCCACTGCGCCACCACCGCGATATGGAATTTTCTTATTTGCCAATCTTTGGAAAGATGCAGAAATCCATTTTTTGCACAGAATAGATTACCACTTATGTCTGCATATATTTCGTTTGTAACGATTCATATTTTTCAGAAAAAACGGTCATAGTTAGTACAATTAAAATATCGGTTCTTACGATGCATTGAGTTCAGTCATTATTCCTTGTGGCCTCAATTTTTTTTTTATATTTTGTTACATATTTTCATACAAGTGCTCATTTTAAAGTTGTATTGATCATTTTATGTTTTGTTTGTTTTATAAAATAAGTGGAATATGTAATATCCCATAATTTTCAAAAAATTGGCTCGTTTTTTGGCACTTGTATTTTTTCATTTGGCACATTTTGCCACTGTTTTATCCCCAATATGGCAATGCTGGTGGTGATGCTGATCAAGAATATATAAAGAGTAGGGCGGGTCGATTTAAAAATCGCTCAATGCTCTGTGGAAATCGTATTCCAGGGATCAAAATAAGAAACTTTGCCGAAGGAACCATACCTCTAAAACGAATTCTGATGTCCCCCAATTCGGGTCGAACTTTTGGGTAGAGGCAAATTTTGAAAAATCCCACTTTGACCCATTTAGAGTGCTCCAATTGAGTCCAAATGTGTGACCGACCCCCCCTAACTTTGGAGGCTTGACCCACCCATGCCAGTGGCACACCCCCTGGAACCCCCTGTGGGGTTCCCCATACAAACATTTCAAAAAATCACCAGTTTTGGCACTTCTTATGAAAAAATCAGCGAAATGGCTATGTTTTTTCTTTATTTCTATTTATTTATTTATAATAATATTTATTATTTATTTATAATAATATTTATTATTTATTTATAATAATATCTATTTTTTCTCTTTTGAGATTTATTTAGTCAGAACATATGCAAATGAAAAAATTAATTTAAGTTAGTTATAGAAAAGAAACTAAAAAAATTATTGTTTGAAGTCCTTTTTACTTTCAAGTCTGGGCAATTTCGCACGGCTCTCTAATGTCGTCGCCATAACAGCCTCCACATTTTTCAGAACAAGATGAGGTTCTTTTACCATCCTAGTATGATACTTATCATCAACTTTAGCTGTCGTTAAAGTATCATCTTTTCTGCCATCGAATGAAAACGCTAACAAATTGGTATGATCTAACCGTTTGCGAACCACTTCTTGTCTGCATTTCTCATTTTCTCTGCGAACTTTCGATTTATCCATGATGAGAGGTTTGCCATGCTTATCTTTCATTTTAAAATCTTGGAAAAGAGCTGTTCCCAATGCCGATGCTACTCTATCAGGCACACCAAATCTGTCACATACCAAGGCAAAGTTAAAACAATCGTATCTCTCTGTGTATTGTGAACTTGTGCTTCTATCCAAATCTTCTTGAACCGGTGGCGGTGCGTATGTTGAATCATCGGGATCTTGGTAGGTTGGCATTGATGACATAGACGTTGCTCCTTGCTCTTCAGTTTCCATCACAATTGCATCCATTGTTAGTCTTCTCTGATTATGTTGATCGTGCATGAACTCTTTGAGGCGTTCGGGAACCCAGCCGCATGCACATGGAGCTGCCTTCAAATCGCATTTACATGTTCCAATGTAAAAAATTGTTTCCAGAAATTTCACATACTCTGTAAATTGTTGGGTTTTGTTTCTTCTCTTGATTTGCTCTTGATACTTGTCAAGCAATTTATTCAATTTATTAAATACACTTTTTTTCAGCATTATTTCCATACCAAGTTTTTCCCAAATTCCATTCAACTTATCTTGTACTTGAATGGTGAATGATTTATGGGAAAACTTTTTTTGCACTGTTTCAGCACGTTCGCTTAAGTAAAAATAATATCTCAAGATATCCAGATGGGTTGGTAAATTAAGATCAGTCAAATCAGTAGACACACCAAAAACAGTAACATCGTGCTTGGGTATATGACTCATTGGGTTTTCGATAGTTGTTGATGTTGTTGTTGCTTCATCTTGCGGTGTAGAGGATGGTGGATTCATTGTAAACTTTTTGATTTGGAATGGTCAACTTCACTTATTATTTTTTTTTTAAATATTTTTTTATCTGAAATTAGCACTTCACACTTTGAGTTCTTCACAACGACTTAATGCATTCACAAAAACTGTTGCGTTATATATGGTCTACGAGACGAGGTAATAAGAATGAAATGGTAATTTCAATTCTACCTGATTTGTCTTGTGGTGGCTTAAAAACGCACACAAGCAATTTTAGGATCTGCAATTGTGTCACAGTGATACCTTAATTTTTTAAAAGGGTTGCGGTGCATTCCAGTGATACCTTAATTGTTAAAATGGTTGCATAAAACGCGCATTTCTTAAGAAGGTGCCATAAAATACCCACAAAAAGGGTTGTAAAAACAACCTTCATTTCTTAAGTAGGTGCTATAAAAAAACTACACAAGTAAGTTTACGACATGCAGCTGTGTCTTGTGGTGCCTTAAAGAACGCACACAAGCAATTTTCCGATTTGCAATTGTGTTACAGTGATACCTTCATTTTTTAAAAGGGTTGAATAAATTTCTAAAGAGAAAAAGAACTCCAAAAAGAAAAAAACATAGGCATTTCGCTGATTTTTTCATGTAAAGTGCCAAAACTGGCGATTTTTTGAAATGTTTGTATGGGGAACCCCCAGGGGGGTTCCAGGGGGTATGCCACTGGCATGGGTGGGTCAAGCCTCCAAAGTTAGGGGGGGTCGGTCATACATTTGGACTCGATTGGAGCACTCTAAATGGGTCAAACTGGGATTTTTCAAAATTTGCCCCTACCCAAAAGTTCGACCCAAATTGGGGGACATCAGAATTCGTTTTAGAGGTATGGTTCCTTCGGCAAAGTTTCCTATTTTGATCCCTAGAATACGATTTTCACAGAGCAATGGGCGATTTTTTTGCCTCCCCACAAATCGACCCGGCCTAATAAACAGTGAGCGACAAGAAAGTAGGCCGATATGATTGGCTATTTCCAAACCATTGACTTAAAGATTTTGGTCCAATTTTTGTTCATAATAGTGCCAATATATGTTCAAGAAAATGGCCTTGGCAGTCCGTGGCGTGGTTCGATGGGGACAGATTAAGAATCGACTTTATTTTTTTATAAACTTTACTCTGACTTGACTAATTCTATTCATTTCACAATTTGTCATTTCAAAATTTGCGTATGACAATTGAACTTTCCTTACGGGATGACATTATATGAGCATGACCAATTAGAAGATAACTTGAAAAACCACTTCATTTAGGTAAAAATTCCGCATTTTAATGTAAAGTAAAACAATTTTAAATATATCGCTTTTCTTAATCGAGAGATCGCAGCGTACTGTATGCAAACTTTTGACGCCATAAGTTTTTCGTATTATTGTCAATATTTTAAAGATCATAGTTTTTGTTGCTTTTTTTACTAAATAATCATTTCAATAAGTAATCATAATCAAACTGCATCTTAACTTTTCATTAAGACTCTTTAGTTTTGTAGAAATCAAAAATTGTATGCTGATTTCTGTTGGCCCCTGTATATAATTTCCTATAGAAAAAATCGTCAGTTCGATCAATGTAAAACGGCTTATAGTGGGACCAGTAGAGGCCATTTTTGGAACTAGTTCAGAACTATTTTAAATTTAGTCCATTTTACGGCAGGGTTAATATCAGAGCTGGGACTTCACTTTCATAATTGATTACAGGTAAATCACAATTACAATTACAAATTAAAGCCGTAACCTTAAAAAAAATAAAGATTGTGATTACTGTCATAATCGAAATGTTTTTTATTACAATTACCGTTACCGTATTTAATTTTATTACCATTATAAAAAATTACGATTACCGTAGTCATAATCAAAATATTTCTTAATTACGATTACAGAAACTGTAATAAATGCAAAATTATAATTGCGACTACTGTTATCGTAATCACCGTTTTTGTTTAATTGAATTAATGAATAAATCATTATATATCATGATGCTTAAGGGATTCTTAAAGGCAAATGCAAATTTTTCTTCTTATTAATTCTTATCAAAGACGAATATTGATATTTAATGTTTTCAACAATCTATATATGTATATAAAACAAAGTGGAAACAAGCGTTTATTCCCTTTTCTGCCCGTAGTTTTCAACCAATTTTGTTGATTTTTTTTTTAAATGAAGATAATTATGATGAAAAGATTTTAGGCTAAACAAAAATTAGGATTGTCACCTAGATTTTTTTTTATTTTACGAATTTGGTGGGAGAACACTAGGTAAAAATGGGTGACTGAATTCGAATCCATTGTCAAAATTTCAAAAATGATGTAATTTTTTTATCAAAGGACTGAAATGATGTAATAATTTAATTTAGTTTAATTTAATTTCTTATTTATGTGAGTACACTAAGAACTATGTTCTTTTAAGGTACAAAGGTGGAAGATTTCACATATTGAATATATAAGTGATTATTATTAAAATACTATATTAAATCAAAAACTAGAACATGATTCAGAATATTGAGACATAAGTAATCACTATTATACAATTATCGTTTGAAATTATATTGCTTATATTAATTAATATGTATTGATACAAGAACATATTGTTTATAGCTTATAAGGAGTGAGTTGAGTTGAGATATAAATGAGAGAAAGAAAATTGTTTTTTTATTTTTAGGAGTAGTGTTTGGCCCGTTTGAAGCTTGTTTCTCCGAATATTGATTTAAGTTTGGATGGTAAAGCATTCCACAATCTGCTGACGTTAACAAAAAACAATCTTGTTGAGTTTAAAAAGTTAAAATTAGGTACTAAAAGCATTTGACTTCTTTGCGACTGACCAAATTGAAATTTTTTATAGAGATATGTTGGCGTCTTCTTTTTTATAAGTTTGTGAAGAAATACGCAATTACGAGCATTAAGGTAACTCAGTTTGTCACAACCAAGTATACAGTTCTTCAACTCGGCCAAGTGATCAAACTTGCGTAAGCCATATACATATCTTGTAGCGTGATTAAATGCAATTTGTAATTTAAGTTGGGACCTCGAGTCAAGTTTACTGTATACAACTTCGGAATAAGTGATCACAGGTAGAATAAGTTGAATTGCTAATTTACTTCTAGTAGCAGTTGGTGTAAACTCGGCCGATACTCTCAGATTACGTAGAATAAAATATATTTTACGAATTACATCATTAATATGGTCCGTACACGTCAAGAAGCAATTGATTATGAACCCTAAACTTTTCACCTTGCTTACAAGCGGAAGCCTTATATTATTTAGACATATGTCAGGAATATCCACAAGAAATATTCTGTTTTTAGAAATAGGCAATATAAAGGTCTGCTGAGCATTTAATTGGAGTTTGTTTTTTTAAGGCCCATTGACAAATAGAATTTAAGTCTTCATTCAATTTGAACGCTAAATCTTCCATTAAATTTTCTCTACCTGTTAGATAGACTTGAACGTCATCGGCATACGCATGCATTGAAGAGTATTTGCAGCACTGAAAAATGTCATTAACAAATATTGAAAAAAGCAGTGGGCCGAGCACCGAACCTTGGGGCACACCACTACTTATAATCTTACACTGCGAAAAATTATTTCCAACCTTTACCTAAGAAAATTATTTGCATGTTCACAAAAACCTTAAAACAGTTATAACAGTTTATAACAAAAATCCAGTAAGCAGAGCAGCGTTAATTTTCCTTCATCATAAGATCCTCTTATATCATCCAATACCTTTACAGTAGAAGTCGTACAACTATGGCCAGCGCGAAAACTAGACTGGAGCGGAGACAAAAGTTGATATGATGTAAGAAAAGTAGAGAAACAAACAAACTTTAGACAAACACGGCAGAATGCTTACAGGCCTGAAGTCCCTGGCCTCACAAGCTGTAGTTTTTTTTTTCAATTGGGATAACTAAGGCATTTTTCCATGATGCAGGAAAGGAAGACGTAGTAAACCAGTGACTAATTGTGTGTGGTATAGAGCTAAGGATATGAGCTAATATAATTTTTTTGAATTTCATATTTACACCGTCTTCACCAACAGATTTAATGCTCATCACTTTCTTTGCAACTTGATCTTCCGTAACCGTGGAAAATTGAAATGTTGGCTGAAAAAGAATGCCTAAAAATTCCATTGCCACCTAAATTTTTAAATTTTTACGAGTTCGGTGCAGGGTGGTGGTGCGCGTTGTTTGAATTTAAAATTTAAGTAGTTTCCCTTACCATTGGGATGGCAACTAAATTTTTCTACTTTTACGAATTCGGTGCTGGGGTGAACACTAGGTAAAAATGGGTTACTGAAGCCGCATCCGTTGTCAGAATTTAAAAATTCTGTAATTTGTTATCATTGGCTTGCCAACTCACTTTTGTTACACAGTGCAACACGAAAAAAAAATAACCATATACGGACACCACTACGTGATAACAGACCAAAAGAAAAAAAAGACCCCTGTCTCGCAGTTTTGCCCAAAGTCCTCCAGGTTTTTTTTTATGGGCCCCCAAAGAAGTGGGGCCTCGGTGTCATTTTTGAAAAAAGTGATAATTTTCTCAAGCTCATATCTTGCAAACCGTTCGGAATTTTGATTTACTCTCTGAGGCAAAGTTGTAGCTCTCGTCACAAAGAACAAAAAATTGTAAACATATAAAATCAAAAAAAATCTTCATCTTCAAGGGCAAAAATCGCAAAAAACTTTAAAAAATGAGCGGAAAATGGACCAAAAAGCGGTTTTTTATTTTCCACTTTTACGAACAAATTTACTTTATGAAAAATGCTCAAAATTTTCTTTGGCCTGGTAGGGCTTACAGCGCTGATTAAAACCCCAAAGTTTTTTTAAGGAGGCCGATCCAACTTCTTGAGATATAGGCCTTTATAACTTGAATATATAATCGCTTATATCTCACCCATTTCTTATCCGATCTGGTTGAGATGGGTATCATTGAGAAGACCTTTGAACATGCTATAAATCTGTATATAAATATGTTAATTTTTATTAACTCATTGGGGCAAATTAAAAAAAAAAATTTAACCTCACTTTTTTATTAAAAATTTGGTTTTCTCAAAAAACAGCCCTGGCAAACTTATTTCTTTCTAGACTCAGTAAAAGACAACACTTCAAGCTTTTTTTAAGGTATAATACTCCGCATTAACCCTTCTAAGACCGGAGATAGTGAGGTTTTTCTAACAAAAGTACTTTCTGTGAGCCAAAATTTGGCTTAAAAACAATTGAATTGTAAGAAAATAAGCCATTTCTTAAAAAAAAATGTTGATTTCAAAACTTTGAACGTAAATAATTGTCAGTCAGGAGGCCGAGTGTGTGAGTGCACTGTACCTCCACTGATAGTAAGTGCATTCTAATAAAAATTCTCAAGCTGGTGGGTGAGTTCCCGTGCCCAAACTATCAAACAACTACCTGGAAGCAAACATCTGCATTGAGTTTACATAAAAACAATCCAAAATATAAAAAAAATACCTGGAAACACATAGGTCTTGGACCTGGAAGCAAACATCTGCATTGAATTCACATTGAAGCTCTTTTCATGTTTAATGTCTTGTATGTTTAATTAACGCTCAAAAATGAAATATGCCTGGCCAGAACCATGTGTTTGTCCAAGGGTTAACACCGTTTAACACGCGATCACGCACCGACCGCAGCAGCACAGGCAATGCAGTTAGCTTAGCACACGCAACAAGGGACGCAGCACACAATATAAAAGCGACACGACGCTCACATCGAGAGATTACACAGCGCGACGTCCACGAGAGCTCACCGGTGAAAGTAAAAAAGTGAAAGTGAAAGAAAAAAAAGTGAAAGTGCTACAGCACAATTCGCACACAACATTGGCAACTGACAATTTCAATATGCAGTGTGAAATATTGATTTATTTTGCTACGTTTGCGGCCATCAAATCAGAAAAGAAAGTTCTACAAAATTTCAAAACGAAAAGAATCTTTTAACTAGTGAATTCAAGAGAGCATTTAAGTTATTTTTCGACGAAGAAGACTTGACCGGTGAAAATTACACACCTTATACAGGGTGTCGCCAATGTTATAACTATCTCATGCCATGGTTGAGTGGAGGCAAACATAGTATGAAGTATTGTAAGCCGGTAAACTGGATCAATCTCCCAGGTGATCATGATGAAACCAGTTGATATGCATGCGTAAGTTACACATGTGGTCTTAATCGATATGCTGAGAGGAACAAAACTTATAAAGCAACTGTAACAGCCACACTACCAGTGCTTGCACCTGAAAATTTTGTATCACCAAGGCCGCCAACTCCAGATCGTAGTACAGAATGTACAGGGATGACTAGAGCAAGTGGTGTTACTTATGAAGATCCATTTGATACTGATTATGAGCCCCAACAGGGAAGAAATGGACCACAACTAATAACACAAATGGAAATGGATTTCATTGTGGCCATATTGGGACTATCGCAGCGACTTGCCATATTTTTGACAGCGTTTTTAAAGCAAAGACAACTCACACATGGTAATGTGAACTCTACGGCGCACAGTACTTTGAGCCCATACAAGAGTGAGGAATAAATACAAGGAGTTGTTCGATCTTTACGAAATTTGCCATGTTTATTAATTTTTGGCTGCTGATTTCAAAAATCGAATCAGATTTTATGTATATTAAGTATTTACGCCATAAATGAGGTTTAAAAATTAAAAAAACTGAAATTTCCCTATTTTCAATTAAATATTAAAATTATAAAAACTTTTAAACACAAAAATAAAAATATATTTTTGAAAATTTTAAGGTCTTTTAAATATCTTTTTTTTAAAAAAAGACTTTTTTCACCACTTTTTTCACGAAAATGTTACTTTTCATGTAAAAAAATATGTTTTTGCAAAAAAAAATATTTTTTGTAATTCTAAATTCACTTTGTATTATTAAATTAAATATTTTTTGTTTAATTGATTAAAAGAATAAAAATTAAAAACAAAATAAAAAAATGTATGCCAAAAAAAAGGTATTTAAGTAATATAAACCTAAGTACCCTCGGTTCTTTCCGTTTCAATATAATAAAGCATATACGTATCTTCCTCATATAACTTCTTCTTGTATTTGATTTTTCTTTGAGATGATAAGAAAGGATCTGATGAAATCAGCAGGTATGTCATCAGATCTCTATTTGTATTTTCCCGTGAGCTTTTCCTCGTATGGCTAAGACGAGCATATCGAATGTGTTTGTGGGAAGCCTCCAATGCTTCTTCTGATAAATTTCCTACAAAAATTAAAAAAAAAAATGTTATTTATTTCTTAATATTATTAAAGTTAAATATTACCTATAGGTAAATCGAAGAATTTTAAAACTTCACATCCATGCATTAAAACTTTGTGGACAGAACTAGGCATATAATACCAAGGGTAAAGATCTAGGTACAAATTCCTGGTATCAAGAAGGAGCTTACTAAACTCATCAATTTTAATGTTTTTTCCACACGACAAAATCCTCAATATTAATGAGAAGTTATAAATTAGATCTTTGTTAATGCCAGTTATTTCCGCTGATACTTCGTAGTTAACAAAAAACTTCCGTGCGGTGTTTCCGTCATTAGTGGTTCCAGAACCCTGTTTAACAACGTCTATTAACAAGCCCATTTTTTCTCGAAAATTTCGTTGGATGCGGATTTTGTTTTCAGAGAAAATAGCTTTGTTCTCTTCTCTTACTTGCCATATTTTAAATGGCAAACGATATGCTATGTGTATTAAACATTCGAAAAACCGAATCCAGCAGTGAAGCGTTGACAGTCCATATTTATAGGTATTTATATTTGGAGGCTTATATAAATCCGTTTTATTCATTTCAACCGAACTAGCATTGCAAATGAAGCATCTGCTTGCAGAATTTGTTTCCGTTAGCGTATTTGCAACGGATCCATCGATCATTGTGCAGTGCATTTCATGTCACCTTAAGAGATTTTTCAGTTAGTTCAAAAATATCACACTCTAAATGGCTTATTTGTCTATTGATATCTTCATTTTCTTTCACAACTAATGTCCGGTTTTCTTTTGCCAATAATATTTTGATGGGTTGACAGAATAAAGTAGAGGAGGGCTTACTGTTAACCCAAATTTCCTCTTTGGATGCGGAATCAATTAACCTTAATATAAAAATGGTCGTTTGTTATGCAGAATTATATAAATGTCGAATTTCGCGTGGACCGGCAGAAATCCAACAATTAAATAAATCGTTATTAGTTATAATTATTGGCATTTTAAATTAAAAATCTTTGTAATGTTTTCGCTGAGAAAAATACGGTAAAAACAAATATGTTGGCATTAGTATGCATTAGAATGCCCTACATTTTAACATAAATAGTCATTATTTATTTTTAACCTGTATTTAAAAGCAGCATTTTAACAAACAATTACAAGAGAATATTTCATACTCCAATTACTTTTACAAACATAATAAGTTAAAATCACTATTTAAAGTACCTATTAAAAAAACCAATTTTTTGCAAACTGATACGTCTTACTTTTGAGCGTAGAGTACAATTCATACAGATTACTTTAAAAATTATCTAAGTCTTAATTTTTTTAAAAGTAAACATTTAATGATTTAATAGAAATAAACATACTATTTTTTTACCTAATGAAAACGATTATAAAAAAAAAAATGGACTTAGGTCATTTTCGAAATTAGTCACCCATAAATATGTTTGTTTACATTTCAAAGGAGTAAACTCCTCACTACATGCTACGTTTATTAGAGGAAAATATGATTTTTAGACCATTTTTCAAAATACGATAACTCTAAAAGTCGGATAAAAAATGTTAATATGTTTTGGAATTTTGAAAGAAAAATACATATATAACAATATAGTTGAAAATAAAAGAGATGTTTTTAGTTGTTTTTTTTTTTTAATTTGCTCTCATAAATTGGAAATTTTTGGAAAATATTTTCAAAAAAATTTATTTTTTGGCGAATTTTAATTTTTTGACTTTCAGCTAAATTTTAAACACATTAAAATTTATTTATTTATACAGTATTTATCTTGAAGAAAAATCAAAAATAAAAAGAATTGGGCCAAAATTGCAATTTTGGTAATTTTTTCTTTGTAAGATGTGCAAATTATTAATTTCCATTAATTAAAAGAAAATATGATTTTTAGACTATTCTTCAAAACGTGATAACTCCGAAGGGCGGACGCAGGCGGATATCAAATTTTGGAATTTGAAAGATAAATATGTATATTAAAATAAAGAATCTTTTAACTAGTGAATTCAAGAGAGCATTTAAGTTATTTTTCGACGAAGAAGACTTGACCGGTGAAAATTACACACCTTATACAGGGTGTCGCCAATGTTATAACTATCTCATGCCATGGTTGAGTGGAGGCAAACATAGTATGAAGTATTGTAAGCCGGTAAACTGGATCAATCTCCCAGGTGATCATGATGAAACCAGTTGATATGCATGCGTAAGTTACACATGTGGTCTTAATCGATATGCTGAGAGGAACAAAACTTATAAAGCAACTGTAACAGCCACACTACCAGTGCTTGCACCTGAAAATTTTGTATCACCAAGGCCGCCAACTCCAGATCGTAGTACAGAATGTACAGGGATGACTAGAGCAAGTGGTGTTACTTATGAAGATCCATTTGATACTGATTATGAGCCCCAACAGGGAAGAAATGGACCACAACTAATAACACAAATGGAAATGGATTTCATTGTGGCCATATTGGGACTATCGCAGCGACTTGCCATATTTTTGACAGCGTTTTTAAAGCAAAGACAACTCACACATGGTAATGTGAACTCTACGGCGCACAGTACTTTGAGCCCATACAAGAGTGAGGAATAAATACAAGGAGTTGTTCGATCTTTACGAAATTTGCCATGTTTATTAATTTTTGGCTGCTGATTTCAAAAATCGAATCAGATTTTATGTATATTAAGTATTTACGCCATAAATGAGGTTTAAAAATTAAAAAAACTGAAATTTCCCTATTTTCAATTAAATATTAAAATTATAAAAACTTTTAAACACAAAAATAAAAATATATTTTTGAAAATTTTAAGGTCTTTTAAATATCTTTTTTTTAAAAAAAGACTTTTTTCACCACTTTTTTCACGAAAATGTTACTTTTCATGTAAAAAAATATGTTTTTGCAAAAAAAAATATTTTTTGTAATTCTAAATTCACTTTGTATTATTAAATTAAATATTTTTTGTTTAATTGATTAAAAGAATAAAAATTAAAAACAAAATAAAAAAATGTATGCCAAAAAAAAGGTATTTAAGTAATATAAACCTAAGTACCCTCGGTTCTTTCCGTTTCAATATAATAAAGCATATACGTATCTTCCTCATATAACTTCTTCTTGTATTTGATTTTTCTTTGAGATGATAAGAAAGGATCTGATGAAATCAGCAGGTATGTCATCAGATCTCTATTTGTATTTTCCCGTGAGCTTTTCCTCGTATGGCTAAGACGAGCATATCGAATGTGTTTGTGGGAAGCCTCCAATGCTTCTTCTGATAAATTTCCTACAAAAATTAAAAAAAAAAATGTTATTTATTTCTTAATATTATTAAAGTTAAATATTACCTATAGGTAAATCGAAGAATTTTAAAACTTCACATCCATGCATTAAAACTTTGTGGACAGAACTAGGCATATAATACCAAGGGTAAAGATCTAGGTACAAATTCCTGGTATCAAGAAGGAGCTTACTAAACTCATCAATTTTAATGTTTTTTCCACACGACAAAATCCTCAATATTAATGAGAAGTTATAAATTAGATCTTTGTTAATGCCAGTTATTTCCGCTGATACTTCGTAGTTAACAAAAAACTTCCGTGCGGTGTTTCCGTCATTAGTGGTTCCAGAACCCTGTTTAACAACGTCTATTAACAAGCCCATTTTTTCTCGAAAATTTCGTTGGATGCGGATTTTGTTTTCAGAGAAAATAGCTTTGTTCTCTTCTCTTACTTGCCATATTTTAAATGGCAAACGATATGCTATGTGTATTAAACATTCGAAAAACCGAATCCAGCAGTGAAGCGTTGACAGTCCATATTTATAGGTATTTATATTTGGAGGCTTATATAAATCCGTTTTATTCATTTCAACCGAACTAGCATTGCAAATGAAGCATCTGCTTGCAGAATTTGTTTCCGTTAGCGTATTTGCAACGGATCCATCGATCATTGTGCAGTGCATTTCATGTCACCTTAAGAGATTTTTCAGTTAGTTCAAAAATATCACACTCTAAATGGCTTATTTGTCTATTGATATCTTCATTTTCTTTCACAACTAATGTCCGGTTTTCTTTTGCCAATAATATTTTGATGGGTTGACAGAATAAAGTAGAGGAGGGCTTACTGTTAACCCAAATTTCCTCTTTGGATGCGGAATCAATTAACCTTAATATAAAAATGGTCGTTTGTTATGCAGAATTATATAAATGTCGAATTTCGCGTGGACCGGCAGAAATCCAACAATTAAATAAATCGTTATTAGTTATAATTATTGGCATTTTAAATTAAAAATCTTTGTAATGTTTTCGCTGAGAAAAATACGGTAAAAACAAATATGTTGGCATTAGTATGCATTAGAATGCCCTACATTTTAACATAAATAGTCATTATTTATTTTTAACCTGTATTTAAAAGCAGCATTTTAACAAACAATTACAAGAGAATATTTCATACTCCAATTACTTTTACAAACATAATAAGTTAAAATCACTATTTAAAGTACCTATTAAAAAAACCAATTTTTTGCAAACTGATACGTCTTACTTTTGAGCGTAGAGTACAATTCATACAGATTACTTTAAAAATTATCTAAGTCTTAATTTTTTTAAAAGTAAACATTTAATGATTTAATAGAAATAAACATACTATTTTTTTACCTAATGAAAACGATTATAAAAAAAAAATGGACTTAGGTCATTTTCGAAATTAGTCACCCATAAATATGTTTGTTTACATTTCAAAGGAGTAAACTCCTCACTACATGCTACGTTTATTAGAGGAAAATATGATTTTTAGACCATTTTTCAAAATACGATAACTCTAAAAGTCGGATGAAAAATGTTAATATGTTTTGGAATTTTGAAAGAAAAATACATATATAACAATATAGTTGAAAATAAAAGAGATGTTTTTAGTTGTTTTTTTTTTTTAATTTGCTCTCATAAATTGGAAATTTTTGGAAAATATTTTCAAAAAAATTTATTTTTTGGCGAATTTTAATTTTTTGACTTTCAGCTAAATTTTAAACACATTAAAATTTATTTATTTATACAGTATTTATCTTGAAGAAAAATCAAAAATAAAAAGAATTGGGCCAAAATTGCAATTTTGGCAATTTTTTCTTTGTAAGATGTGCAAATTATTAATTTCCATTAATTAAAAGAAAATATGATTTTTAGACTATTCTTCAAAACGTGATAACTCCGAAGGGCGGACGCAGGCGGATATCAAATTTTGGAATTTGAAAGATAAATATGTATATTAAAATATATTAAAAAATTAAAGAGATATTTTTTTTTATTTTTCTCTCAAAAATTGCAAATTTTTGAAAAATATTTAAGAAAAACTTTTATTTTTGGACAATTTTCATATTTTTAGTTTTAGCTTAATTTAAAATATATTAAAATTGATTTATTTTTACAATATTAATCTTGAAATAAAATCAAAAAACAAAAGAATCGGGCAAAAATTGCGTTTACAGCAATTTTTTCTTTGCAGGATGTCCAAAATCAAATATTCCACAATAATCAAAATGCATAAAAATGGTTGACTTTAAGGAGCTGTAGAGTCTACACAAATTGTTCAATTGGCAAAAAAAATTTGGATTCTTCTTAGTGGAAGTATTTCCAAAAAAACGGTACCAATTTTGTTAGGATCTGCCACAACAAAAATCTTGATTTATTCCTATGAGACAAAGTACTGTGCGGCGTACCGCAAACTTACTTACTTACTTAGATGGCCGTGACAACCCGTGTCCGGATTTCGACTGACCTCATCAGCTCTCGCCAGGCGCCTCTGCTTTGCGCGCGCCTTCTCCAATCGGATACACCAAGTGCGGTTAGGGCTTCCTCAGCCTGGTCCATCCATCGCACAGTGCGCTTTTTTCAAAATAAGGATGACATCAGTAAATTTTTTGATTTTGATTTTTCATAAAAAAAATTATTTTTGCAACAGAAAATTAAATGACTAAAATGAAAATGATAATAAAAACTTGATGCTGTTTTTGAATACTTTTACATAATTCGCCAAAGTTGAAACTTTTTGATAACAAAAATAAGTGCATTCAAAACAAATAAAAGAAGGGCAATTTCAAACATTTATAACTTCTAGCGAAAAGAACATATTTCAATTCGGTTTTTTTATGTTTATTAAAGCTTTAACAATAATTAAGCTTATTATAAAATAATAAGAATATAATTATAAACATAAAATAGAAAAATCGCAGAAATTTATGTTTTAATTTTTCAAGGAATATTAATTTAACAAAAATAAAGTGAAAAAAAAAGACTTATATCACCTTATATTGGGGGGTCACTTATACTTCCATTAAATATAGTACTTCTACTCTATGTTTCTTGAAAAACCTGCTGCGGCTAGCTGCGCATAAGAAAAAACACTTTAAATCAAAAAACCCTTAAAAAATGCAATATTTGCACTAAAACGCATGGATTTGCAAGACAATTTGTTTTATGTCTATTTATAATTTGCTTTAAAATTAAAATTAGTCATTTTTGATTAACTTGGCGTTGTTGCTTATTAAATTCATATTTTTATTTGAAAAAAAAAATTTTCGTCAAAATTTTTTTTTTCAATATTTTGTTAATTTTGGGCAAAAATTTGCAGTCACGAAGAATGTATGTTAAATAAAAACCATAGTGCTATGGAGGTTTTAAATTGTTTTGTATATTGTCTTGATTTTAAAATAAATATATCTAAATTAAAAATCGTTTGAAATTATTACGTTTTTCCTTGCGTTTGAGCTACGGAAAACACTAAATTGGAGTTTTAAGTTTTCCCCTTCTAACTAAACAGCCTTACTAAACTTTAAAGCATCACATCTCAAAAATAGCTATATACTATTGCCTTTAATATTAAATTGATTTATAAATAGAATGCTAAGAAAAATAAATTAAGCTTATGTGAACAATTTTTAACTTTGGATTCGACGATGCCCATGCATATGATATGAGAATATGATAAATAATATCAGTAGTTCTTTGGTACAGTCTAGTTGTATGGAAGGTATACCTAAAAGTTCACCGATCTTAATAATTTTTGGCGGGGCGCTTTAATGTAGTTAAATAAACTTTACTTCTTTATTTCAGCTACTTTCGTTTAGTTCTAGCAAAGTTATGGAGTTTTTTTTCTTTAAAAAGGAGGCGTAATACCCGCATAGCTAGAGGTAGGCGTTGCAGTTGACCTAGAATTCTGATTTTTTTGTCACATTACTAATATTGCCTTAAAGATAATTGGTACAAAATTTCATGACTCTAGCTCTTATAGTTTCTGAAATAATAGCAATGTCATCCTAAAATTGAAAAAAGCGCACTGTGCATCGGAGGCATGGTCTCCCTCCGATGGTTTGCGTACCGCAAACAGCAAGCAAGGGAATGAACTAAACAAATGAAACAACATAAACTGAGGAATGCACCTTTAATAGACAATACTCAAGACATCTTGCTGCCACCGCTCCACATAAAATTGGGAATTGTTAAAAATTCATCGAAGTGGCCGTTGTAAACTGTCCAAACGCATTTGACTATTTGAAAAGCGTTTTCCCAAAGCGTAGCGATGACAAAATTAAAAAAGGTATTGTAGTAAATTTTGAACGAATTTTTGTTCACCTCATTGTACTATTTTCACTTTGTTAATGTTTTCTTTGCTGTCTTTATTTTTTGTCTTCATTTAACAGGCGTACTTAATGGTCCTGACATTGAAGAGCAACTTTCAGGTTTATAATCATTTAATGGCATGGATTTACCTTCAGCGTGTATGCACCAGAGTCTTGGGAGGGGATCGAGACGGGGAACCGGAATTATTTTGCGAAATTTTTTTTTTTTTTTTTTTTTAGTTGTATTTATTCAACGTTACGTTTTACAAAACAAAACTTATAGTAAAATTTACAGTATATATTAAATATTGAAAGTTGAAGAAAGACTATGATCTGTAACTCCTAAGAGCTAGTGGCGATCGCAGACAATTCTACTAAAATTAGAGAAAAAAAAATATATACATATCTTATCACAATAAAAAATAATAATAATCTAGAAAATTATAAGTAACAATTTAATTTTTTAAATTTTTTATTCAAATAAGCTAGCAGATACAAGAGTGCTTAGCACTAAAAATACAAGATATAAAATTTAGGCTACTAATGCCGATAGTAAGGTACAAAAAGTAAAAAACAGTTTATTCAGAATTTATTGCATAACTTCCAGAATATTGCCTAAATCTTTATACTTAAAAATAAATAGCCAGGATTTTATGCTTTTGAGAAATAAGGCCTTATTGTGTATAAGCCGTAAATAATCCGGTAATCGATTAAAAACTCTTGGTGACACTGAAGAGTAACAATTTAAATAAATTTGCAAATTATGTGGCGGACCTTGAACAAAGTTTTGCGAATTGGCTCTTAAATTATAGCGCATCGAATGTCTGTTAGACAAATGACCAGAGTTATTAAAAAATAGTTTAAGAACTTTGTAGTAATACAAATGCTTTAGCGGCAATATTGACAACCTCTTAAAAAGACCAAAACTTCTATCGTAACTTCTATTTATTACACATCAACCGAATAGCAGACTTTTGCAAGGTACCGTACTCCAATTTAGAATTAAAAAGAGAATAATACATACATTTCAAGAGATCCGGGGAACAAAAATTCTTAAGTTCATAAAGTTGTCGAATAATGTTTCTAAAGTACTTTCTTAACTCACTACAATGCAAAGACCAATCTAGCTTATAATTAGGCCAAACACCAAAATATTTATAAGAATCCACAACCTCGATCACAAAACATTGAGAAGAACATTGCACATTCTCAATATATGTTATGCTGCTATTATCTGTACTACATGAGAAACATACCTTAGGATATTTACCGCAATATGGACCATGATAGGGTATTTGACCAAAAGGTTACTTATACCCAGAGATATTAAAAAGTATGATTTTAGTTTTATCACTAATAACAAGTCTGTGTGCTTTGAACCATCTTCTCAGTAAATCCACAGCATGATTCAAATCCGAGCAAAGATCAATAAGAGAATTGCATGAAAACGAGCACGCCATATCGTCAGCAAATGCAGTTATAGAGCTTTTCAATTTCAAGGAAAATAAGGAGTTAATATAGATGAGAAACAATATTGGTCCCAAAACAGAACCTTGTTGGACACCTAGGCTCAAAAACATATTAGAACTAACACTACCAACAACTTTAACTACTTGCTGTCTATTTGACAAATAAGAGGCAAGCCAAGAAAACATGAAGCCTCGGAACCCACATTTATAATGTTAGTTCAACAATATTTCAGGATGTACAGTATCAAATGCCTTCGTAATGTCTACAAACAAAGACGCAATTGTCTTACCCTCATTCACACCATTATACATATTAGAACAGTAACTCTGCAACGCATCTCCTGTCGACATCCCTGCACGAAACCCTAATTGGTTTCTGTTGAAGAAATTAATTTTGTCGAGAAACAATATGATTCTACTTTTCATAGTTTTTTCAAATAACTTGGAGAAAACTGACAGAAGTGAAATTAGTCTATTTACCGAATATAATACATGAATAACTATTCATGCAAGATCGGACACCTTTCTTGAATAGTGGCAAGACAACAGCTTTTTTTAAGAGCTCAGGAAAAACGACAGAGTGAACGCTGAAATTAAAAATATACGCTTAAAAATCCGAAATATTAAAACCAATTTTTTTTTATAACGTTACTTGAAAAACAATCATAAGTAGAGGAGTTAGAGTTATTGAGAGATAAGATGATTTTATATATTTCAAATAAGGAAATCTGAGAAAACGTGAAGCTGTTTGGATAAAATCTATCACTAAGAAAGCAGTTACAGGAAAAGCGATCAATATTTACAAACTTAGCAGTTTTTTCACCAATGTTAGCGAAGAAGTTATTAAAACCAGGGATCACAAACAAACACTAAAGAAAAGTATTTTTGTGTTCTTTTTGTTTCTTCTTAAGATCACAACAAGTATTTTTCTTTTTTTTTGTTTTCGCTCTCCGATTCAAACAGTAACACAAACCGAAGCAAGCAGAGATGGAGAGAAAAGCAAAATGCAATGTTTTGTTTTTGAAGTAGAAAACACTTCCTCTCACTGTTATGCTTTTGAATCGCGGACACAAAAACAACGAAAGAAAACTACCTTTAGCGATCTTTTGCATGTTGCTGACGGAACACAATGCACGGCTGCGGACAAAAGTCGAAAAATATTTTTTGTTGGAATTTAAAAAAACTAAGTATACTGAATTAATACAGCGATAATTCTCATCGTTTAAATATATATTTTCGGATCAACGAAGCATGCTTTCTCCGTCCAATTTAGAAAACATTTTGTTAGTAAGAGTAAATGGAGATTTTAATTATGAATAACTTGAAATAATTACACTTACGTGTTATTTAACCCTAAACAATGAATTCTTTAGTTTTGCTTATTTTATGTTCCTTATTATTTACTTCTAATGAAAAAAATTTTTGTTATCAATAAATTTTAACTTAAAATTCTACAATTAAACAATTTAAACAATTAATCTAAAGAGTTTTAATTGTTTACATTCGTTAAAAAAAAACTGCTCAAAACTTATAAGTCTTTTAGAATTTCCGTAGTTAAACGAAGGCAACATTTGTTTCTTGTTGTGTTTGCGATTGTGACAACAAAATCTAAAAAACGAAATACATGTTGTGTTCGTATAACACCAACGCAATAGTTTTCTTTCCGTTTCTATTTTCTGCTCTCTTTGGTACGCATTTCTATATGTAGCAAAGAGCCAAACGTAAGAAGATAGTGATACTGTTTGCTTACGCAGCTGTAGGGTTGGTTTTTTCGTACAGTTTGTTTCCAATCTCTGATTAAACCCCTCAGCCATTTCTCGTGTGCTAGAGGTAGGGACATCATGAAAAATAACATTACTAATGTTATTATTACATACTTCTCTACCCAATATTTCATTAATAACATTCCATTCTCTCTTAGAGTTACCTTTAAACCTATCCTAGTAAAACACAGTTTTAGCTTTGAAAACCTCTTTTTCAATTTCTTTGCATGCAACCTTGTAACGGAGTCTGAGTCGTTCATTATTTTGGTCCTTTTTTAGTTTTTTGTATAGATTATTTTTCTCATTTATTTTGCGAACAAGATCATCTATTATCCATGGCTTCAGTTTTATTATTCCCTTCTTCCTGGAAACATATGAACGAGAACACTGATCAAAGTGCATTTGTAAAGTGCTAAGAAAAGTACTAAAAGCTTCAGAAGGGCAGTTGCAATTGTAGACGTCATTCCAGGATTCCATCAAAATAGATCTATTCAGAGCCAAAAAGTCAGTGCGCTGGACAATTTTCCTATGACTAGTATCAGCGCAACCCTCAATGCTAAAGCATGTAAGACAGTGATCAGAAATTGTAAAATCAACAACAGAACTCAGAGAGCTCAATCCATAACTTAAACGCGCAAAAATATGATCAATGCATGAGGCTGATGTACTTGTTACTCGAGTCGGAACATTTATGCAAGAATCAAGGCCCAAGCTATTAAGAAAGCCCAAGTAGTTGTCAACCAATGAATTATCTTCTAAAATATTCAAATTAATATCTCCTAAAACAATTAAATTACTTGACGATTCATTACATAATAGAAAATCTATATCCTTTAAAAAATTGTCAACATTGGAAGAATGAAATCTATAGACACAAAGGAAAGTTAAATTCTGATCGTTTATCAAACACTTAATCTTCAAAGCATCACAACTATGAAGGTTAAAATTATGATGGTGGAAAGACAGATTACTCTTTAAAAATAAAGTCATACCACCAGAGGAATAACCATTATTGTAATAATTATAACCATTAATAATTATAACCATTATAACCATTGTAATAATGGTTATGGTAATGCCATAAGTCGGCACATCGATGACATTAAAGCTGCATTTTCTTCATTTTCATTTTGACGATTTTATCAAACAACTCCCTACCGAATCCGATGAGCAAGAAGAACGGTTTCACCAAACCACAATGCCCATGGAAAAACAGTACAAAGGCAAAAAACTCGACGCATTGCTTGCAGAGGTAATATCAATTTTATTGATGCATTGTTTTGCATTCCTTTTTTGATTTCTTTTCTAATTCATTTCAGGTATGTTGGTGGAGTCACAAGATCACCCTGTATGATGTTAATGAAATATCTGAAGAAAAAGCTGATGATGGAGGGCAGTGTGGAAGTAACGTGCCTGTGGACACCATAAGTTCTGAATCAGAGTCAGATTCGGACGATTCGGACGACGATTTGGATCCACAACTTAAGAGAGTGCGATTTGCAAGTCCAGGGCCATCAACATTATAAACATAGTACGAATATTTTTTTTTACAATTTTTGTAATAGATAGCATAGTATTGTAGTGACATCCCTACTGAGACTACTAATCCCTACAACACTGAATCATTATTACTAAATATCCATGCTACTACTCTTTGTTACAACCCTAACTCTAAATGTCAACCCATACCATCTAAGAACTAAGATTAATAAAATCAGTAATAGTATAACAATGAAACCTGCAACATGCTTTTTCACTTACGGGAGAAGGCTTTATATTTAGTATCTCAATGTTGAAGTAAAGGAAAAACAAATGAAATTAAAAAATTTTCGGGAATTTTTCACTTTTGCGGCTACCTAAGAGCTACCTGCGCTACGGTGTTAAGAATCATTCCTAGGAAGTTCATATGCTGTAGAAAGTTGTTTATTGAGATATTAGGCTCATTTTTGTAGTTGATTAATTCCTTGAATTTTGAACGGTTTGCTACCTATGGACCTGAACAGGGGAAAAAAGTAAAAATAAAAATTGAATTTTTTAAAGTTTTTGCGATTTTGACCTTGAAGATGAAGTTTTTTTTTATTTTATATGCAATTTTACTACAATTTATCAAAAGTTTTATATATTTTTCTTTAAAAAGAGGAAATAACCTTTCCAATGATATTTTATTTACGAAAATCAAATTTAAATTGGCTGTGCTACGTTGTCTCAAAATACACCCTATTTTGGCATTCGCATGGCTGTGGGCCAGCGGAAAAGTTCATGAAATCTCAACCTCTGCATTTGGTTTTCTAAACAATAAACCAATCTAAGAACAAAATTTGAGCCAAGTCAAAAATGGTCAGTGCAAATGATTTTATACTTCAATGTGAAATGGGCTTTATATAATTGAAAAAACAAATTGTTCAAAATAAAATAGTAGCGGAATAATTTTTTCTGCAATTTATTTGTTTTTTTTTTTGCTAAGGGGAAAACTAAGCAACATTTAAATTAGACTTTCACATGAACAATTTTTTTTGAGAAGCTATCATTTATGCAGTAAGTAATTAAATAAAAAAAAATTATTACGATTACAGTAAACCTAATTGAAATTTTTCATTAATTCTTATCAATGTAATTGTAATCAACAGATTTTTCTATTAAACTTACAGTAATCGTAATTGTAATTTTTGTGTATACCGATTACAGTAAAATAATAATAATACCTACCTTTTTAACATTAAATTAAAGTCATTTTTACAGATAACGATTACTAACTAAGGTGGCCGTAACAACCCGTGTTCGGGTTTCGGCCAACCTCATCAGCTCTTGCCAGGCGCCTCTGCTTTGCGCGCGCCTTCTCCAATCGGATAGACCAAGTGCGGTTAGGGCTTCCTCGGCCTGGTCCATCCATCGGAGGCATAGTCTCCCTCGTCGTCGTTAACCAGCGTGCCAACGCTTCGGTGCTCGCTTCGAGCACCTTTTTCGCTGGAGCTTCGTCGTCCATACGATGGACATGACCCAGCCAGCGTAGTCGCTGCACAGTTATACGCCGAACTACGTCAATGTCTTCGTAGAGCTCATACAGCTCGTGGTTTATTCCGATACGATAGTCATCGCCGACTCGAATAGGACCGAAGATTTTGAGAAGAACTTTTCTCTCCAATAACCCCAGAGCAGCTGCTTCAGCTTGCGAAACTACCCATGCCTCAGCGCCATAAAGCAGCGCAGGTAGAACAAGCACCTTGTAGAGTGTACGTTTTGTCGATCGAGAGAGGGCTCTGGAACTTAGTTGCTTTCTGAGTAGCACCTATTAGCAATTATTGTTCTTCGCTTTAACTCCAGGCTGACTTCGTTGTTGTTATTAATGGCGGTGCCAAGGTATACAAACTCCCTGACTACTTCAAAGTTATAGCTGCCGGATGAAAGGTGGGAGTCTAGACGCCGCACTCCCTTATTTGTAGACAGCATATACTTTGTTTTACCCTCATTTATCGTCATACCCACTTTGTCTGATTCCTTTTCGATAGCGGTGAACGCAGCGGCAACATCTTTCTAGGTTCTGCCGACAATATCAATATCATAAGCGTACGCAAGGAGATGAACACCTTAATAGAAAATGGTGCTATTACGATGCACACCGGCCTTTCGAACGATCCCCTCCATGATGATGTTGAAGAGATCGCAACACAGTGGATCGCCTTGTTTGAAAACTCTTTCGGTATTAAAGGTTTTGAAGAGGTCATTTCCTACCTGGAAGGAGCTGCGTGTGTTGCTCAACGTCATTCTGCAAAGTCTATCAACTTTGCAGGTATACCGAACTCAGACATTGTTGCATATAGGCAATCCCTTCTCGGGCTATCGAACGCAGCTTTAAAATCGACAAAGAGATGGTGTGTGTCAATTTGATTTCCGTGGGTTTTCTCCAGGATTTGTCGTAGCGTGAAAATCTGATCTATGGTGGACTTTCCAGGCGGAAAACCACACTGATAAGGTCCAATCAGTGTTTTGGGAATCGGCTTTAATCTTTCACACAGTATGCTTGAGAGAATGCCATTCCATTTTTCCCGACGTTTCGGTAGTTATTTTCTACCTTCTTCAGGGCTTATTGAATCTTAAGTAAGAAAATAATTTTTTATAAACAACAAACTTTACATGATATTTCTCTAATCAACTCACTTTTATTGTAATCGGAAAGCAGTTGCAATCGCAAAATGCCTAGCTCAGGTTAATAAAGCTACATACTGAAAGATTTATTAATATAAATAAACCAGAGTATCTAATTAAATCAAATTAATGCAGTATTCTTTGATATTGGCTGATAACCTATGATTACACTGTGCAACAATTAGAGGGTCATGAAATCTAGTGGCGTCCGTGGCGCAGTGGTAGGGTGTGTGGCCCATACGCCATAGAACCCTGGTTCGAATCCTACCTGACACAAAAAGTTTTCTCAATTGAATTAATTTTTCTGTTCAGCCGTCACCTCTCTGCAGACAATGGCAAACCTCAGAGAGTAAAATATCCATGAAAAGCTTCTTGAGAACATAAGCCCTTCGGAGTCGGCATAAAACGGCATGATCATTTGTGTTCAAACATTTTACAACACACACAACACAATTGATCATATGAAGCTCGGTCAAAGTCCTTTCAAGGGATCAAATGGCCATTTCGTTCGTTCGTTTTGTTCGAAATCTAACGGAGAAGCGACCAACAGAGATCGACAGTACTTGTCTAGACCAAGAAAACCAACTAAAAGGGCCTTGCAAAGTTAGCTCGCTTTTAAATGTTATAGCCTTGGAAAGTTAAGTTTTTTTAGTGTATTTTTCATTAAATTTTTTTGCACAAATGAACAAATAAACATAAATACAACAGTGCTTGCTGTTGAACTACATAACGGGAGGTATAACGCTGCTTAAAGCATACAATATGAAGAAAGTTATTTTCTGTCATAACAGAATAGCAGTGCGATCGGAATTAAAGTTTTAAGTTTGTAAAAATGAAGTGCAAAGGAAATATCGATAAATTTGGTTATGTTTGTGGTTGTTTCACGCCCGTAAAAAATGTAGTTTCATTAGATCATTCACAAAATATTTCATAGAAGCGTACAAATCATAGTTTAATCAAAAAGCCATTTGTAATGTACCGTGGGCTCCGAAAAATGTGTGCAACACATGTTATGCTAACATTTTGAATTGGAAAGCAAAAGAGATGTCTCATTACGTTTTGGTGTACCTACTTGTCTATTATGGTTCGACCCGGGAATTCACTACTCAAAAAATTGTTATGCTTGCGCACATTGCGTAAATGGAATGAATAAAAATACAAGAAAAAGTTTATGCTGCAGTTCCTTTTTTATTTTTTTTTTTTATAAAAGTCATGAAATGGATAGTTTAAACTTCTTAATATGGAAAATTCATAAAAAGTTGAAATTATAAATGACATCATTATTGTTATTCCTCCGAAGAAAGTTGTAAAAAATATTAAATATCATTCGAGTAGTGAGCACTTAATTTTTTAAAAATACTTTGCAAGAGGCCAACATTCAACGCTTATATCTCATAAAAGCGAGGTAACTTTGCAAAACCCTTTTAGGGTTTTTTTACTGTATACAAGTACTATCAATCTGTTTTGGCCGATTCTCCGTTAGAAAATTTTGTTGCACATTGTAATTGAAGGACTCAGCAAATTCCCGAAAGCAATAATTTATTTATTTTGGTTCGTCATCTTAAAAATACACATCCACTGACTAATCAGATAAAATTTAAAACTTAAGAAGTTAAAGAATAACCAACGGCTGTTGCACCTTACTATTAGTTATCAATTATTAGACAAAAACATATCTTAACTCATTCTTTGGACGTTTTTTGAAGCTAAATACTCAGCTCTTAATTATGTACGAACACTTTGGAATTGTGTCGAAATATAAACATATATTTATGTATAGACTATTAAGATTCTTTGTGAAAGATAAATCTTCTCATTCTATGAAAACTACTTAGAACAGTGATTGATAGGGGTTAAGTTCATTGGAATTGCTTTCAAAGTTAAATAAGCAACGATAACATTCATAAACCTGCTTAGAGGCATGTCGCGATATATTTTCTTCATAAATTCATTTCTACAACCGCAAAATTTTATTTGTAGGGATAAAAGAATCTTAATGTTTTATAAACTTAAAGAGTGAAAAGGGAAGGAAAGGGAACTTAAAGGAAAATTAAGTGATTTTTTTGACACAGTGCTCGTTCGTGTTCGTCTTGTGGTCAGCACGTACAAAATGTTGCTCCTACTTGTTTCAATTATTTTATTAACAACAAAAACTTTAAAATACCCTACTTTGCTTAGCGGAAGTAGAAAGACATCTTGATGATAAAAAAAATAGAAAAATAGAAAATGATGCTTGCAACGTGAATTTTCACTGCTAGTGCGTTCATTTAAAAAAAGGAATTATTGAATTTATGTTATTTAAGTGGAAAAAAAGTTAGGCAACTCGACGCGCTGCGATGCTTTTGTCACCAATTGGGATCCCCAAATGAATTTATTATAATTCCCGCTTTTGAAATGCAGTAATATTAATTTTAACAACACTACCAACAATCCAAACATTAGAAGAGATGTCTGTAAGAACCGGAACACTTTATGTTAATATTTAGAGGTCGCACATCGCCCTTTTCTATTTTCCTTATAAATTGCCTAGGAAAAATTATTTTTCAAATTCTGATTCTTATATCTAAAAAACCAATTGACGGATGTAAATGACTGAAACGTATTTTATAGGAAATTGAACGCTTTACATAAGTGCCTCTAATCATTTTTTTGAAAAATCTACTCGTTCAAAAGTTATCCAAATTCAAATTAAAAAAAAAAAAATCTAAATGGCCATTTCAGCCCTTGTAAGGACTTTTACCGAGCTTCTTATGATCAATTGTGTTGTATGTGTTGTGAAATGTTTGAACACAAATGATCGAGAAGCTTTTCATGGCAATTTTTACCCTCTGAGGTTTGCCATTGTCTGCAGAGAGGCGACGGCCGAACAGAAAAATTAATTCAAAGTTAAATGTATGTTATAATTACAATTTTTTCTCCAGTTTCCAGTAAAATCATTAAAATTATCATTAAATATTCTAAAACAAAAGGCATTCAAAAATCAAAATCGACAAGTTTATCAAGTCTTTTAAAGTAACTTGACTGCAAAATCTTATATTTCTAGGAAGAATTAATGTAAAAGCCTTTTTACTGTATTAAATAATATTTAAGAGGCCTGTGATAAACAGACTGTTTAACTCGACAAGAAGAAGAATATTTTTAATAACCTTTAAGAATATTTTAAGAATAATTTTAATAACTTTTTCTTAGAGGAAATCACGATCCATAGAATTTGCAAGGATGATTTAATAATATTTAATGATAACTTAAGTGATTTTACCGGAAACTGGAGAAAAAAGTGTAGTTATAACATACATTTATGATAACTTTGAATTTGAATAACTTTTGAACTAGTAGATTTAACAAAAAAATGAATGGGGACATTTTTGTAAAACGTTTAGATTCCCATAAAATACGTTTCAGTCATTCACATCCGTCAATTGGTTTTTAAGATACAAGAATCAGAAGTTGGAAAATAATTTTTCCCATGTTATTCATATGGAAAATAGAAAATCGGGATGCGCAACCTCTAAATATTAATATTAAGAGTTACGGTTTCTACAGGCATCTCTTCTCACCTCCCTGAATCTATTTCACAGGGGATTTTGAAAGAAAAATAATCCAAGTTTTTGAATCATCCTAATGCATATGATATCTTTAACTTGTTTTTATATACTTTCATTTTTTTTCTTAAATTTTTATACTTTTTTAATAATACCTATCTTCACTATAAACATAATGAACATGCTTGCTTCATTTAATGCTTAATTCATTTAATTCATGCACCTTCAATAACAAGTCAAAAATTAGCTGAATTTGAATATTGCCTGAGCTTTTTAATTTACACTTTTTATGATTCCTGATCTAAGGATATCGGAAAGTTCCGAAGATGACTGCATCGAAATGATTCGAGTTTTATTAATACTCCGTTCCTCGTGAACAAAATAGATGAGTTAAGATACGGAAACGTAGTTCAGATTTTAAAAATTTTGAATTGTATTAAAATATATAATAAAAAAAAGAAAGCAGCAAACGGAGCTAAACGTTTTATGCTGAACTGAAGTGAAGCCTTAAAAATTTAAAAAAAATAAAAGTGTTACGTTACGTCGGAGGGGGGCGGGGAGGTTCAAGTCTTTGTGGCGAAGTCTTACATAGGGACGGTGTCAAAAATTGGTCAAAAACGTAATTTATGAACATCCCCTTACTGTGGGCGTAAATAAATTCTCGTCGCAAGCATATATAGACCAAATAGGAATGTAGACACCGGATCTTTAGTTGACGTTGTTGAATAAGTGTGTTTTACATTACTATTGCAGTTGAATTCAAAAGCGACAAACTAACTGAAACTCATTTACTTCACAGCAGGCAATCTCTCGGTTTGTTTCCAGCTAATTAGAATGCACCTATCCACTTTACTATGACAAATAATACGGTGCTCGATTTACTATTTCATCGTCCGGAGATTAATGTGCTCCATACGCTATTTTGACAATTTTAAGTTAATGGTACCATACCGGGTTTTTGATAACAAATTTTTCCAGAAGTTATCGCTTCCAAAAAATTAGATATTTCGTGTCCATTTTGCTCTATATCCCTTTAAACAGAAATTTTTGGTGACATCTTGCGTATAGAGCAAAATTTCAGTTCAAAATTTTGTTCTTGATAAACGAAAGCCACTTCGCTCTACGTGGATTTAACTAACATTGTTGTGACTAGGTACTTATTTTTAATTTACCATTTTGTGCTTTTTTTTATTATTTTTAGTTATTAAAATTGAAAATGTTGAAAATAAGAGGCATGCTAAGAATGGCGAAGAATTTGCGTACATAGCATGATTGACATTATTGTCATTTTTATTATTAACAAAACATCTTGCTGGATTTTAAAGAAATTTGCAATTAGATGTTAGAAAATATTTAGAGTGAGAAAAAGTTTTCGGAAAAGGCGAAAGTCCAGAAAACTTCTGACTTATTTTTATATTAAACTTACTCTATAGTCTACTAAGTTTACATATAGATAATACATGCCAAGTTTTCTGAAATTGAAAATCAGTTATCCATTGCATACATTTTCATACCGACTATATGGAAACAATTATAGGAAGGTGCTTAAAACTGGAAAATAAAAAATTTTTGTCATCAAATTTGTACGTGGTAAGCAGGCATTATTTAAAATTTTAGGTTTTAAGTTTTTCCATTGTGTACAAAGTGCCTAAGGCAAATATTTAAAACATGAATGATTGAATGAATGATTTTATTATGAAAAATAGCTAATAAAAATTGTTACAACTTTTAGAATATAACTATAATATAATAATATTTCATAAATCTGCATTCTGTAGCTCGAGAGCTAGTGGCGAATGCAGGTATACGACTAAATAAATACACAATATCATTTATGGGGTCTTAAAGCTACATGCACATATTTTTAATTTATTAATAAGATAAATAAACATTTGTTTTTTTTTTTTTTAAATTGATTAATGGATGGAAAAAATAAATCTTAAAAAAATAAATCTTAAAAAAATAAGAAAATACAGAAGAAGCACGTGTAACAATCATATTTGCAGACGAAGTATTAAATTTAATTCCTCATAGTTGTGTAAAAACAGCCAGGCTTTTACTTTTTTAAGGAAGGAATGCTTATCACGTATGCAACGAATAGTATCTGGCAAGCTGTTGTACAATCTCGGAGCTATCGAACAATGTGAATTTAGAAAAATCTGTGTACTATGCGGTGGAACTACGGTTTGATTGTGTCTATTAATTCTTAAATTGTAGTTTGGGTTGTTCCTGTTTGTTAGAAAACCACTGTTACAAAAAAATAGTTTAAGGGTTTTATAAAAGTACAAATGTTTACCTGGAAGAATTTCAAGGTTTTTAAAAAGTGGAAAGCTGTTTTCAAGTCGACTTTTACCGCAGATGATACGAATAACGTGGTTTTGAGCGATAAGCAGTGGGGTGATTTTATAACGATGAGTACCGCCCCAACAAGCCAGTCCATATTCAAGTTTTGAGTGTAAAATACCGTAATAAACACAAGTTAATAATTTTTTCGAACAGAATGTCTTTAATTGATAAATTTGTCGTATAGCCGACGACGCGTATCTCTTAAGCGCACTCGTGTGTTCTGACCATGTCATCTTCGATTCTAAGAAAATCCCTAAATATTTGAAAGTTGTAACGCAATCAATATTAAAGCAGTCAGGACAGCAAGCTACACGGTCATTGAAAGTTTGCAAATTATTTGATGTGGCACAAGTGTACTTATCGAACATAAATTTATTGCAGTTTGGCTGATGATATATAAACTTATTGCACTGGAATTCTCTGCCCGCCGCGTTGAAATACATTATTTTAGTTTTGTCACTTAGGACTAGCTTATGCATTGAAAACCAATGTCTTATAATGCCTAGGTCATGGTTAATGCTTGCTGTTAGATCAAGAAGAGAATTTCTCGAATACGTACATGCCATATCATCTGCGAAAGCTACAGAAACACTTTCAAATTTTTGATTAAAAAGTGAATTAATATAAATTAAAAAAAGGATAGGTCCTAAAACCGAACCTTGTGGCACACCTGTGTCAATTGATACGAATGAACTAAACACATTTGAAAAACACAAAATTTTGTCGCTCATAAATTATCTTAGAAACTTTAAGTAAATTAAAATAAAATTAAAAATTACTGCAATGAAGTCCAAAGATTTCGAAGGTTTCGCAAAAAAATCTCTCATTTAAATTTTCTTATTATTCCATATACTAAAATAAAAGAGTTGCAGTATCTTCCAAATAACCTCCGCTTGTATGCTTTTATTACGTTAGCAAGAAGTATAATTTAGTAGGTAGTGTTTAAATTGCTGCAAAAGAATAAACAACAATTGCAAAACAATTGCAACAATTGCAAAACAATTGAATAAACAACAAAACCAAAAATTGAGCGTGAGTACGCAGTAATAGTACTGATCATGCTTTCTTTCACAGTGTCAGAATTGTCAAAACCAATGCAACAATTTTTCGAAGCGAGAGTTGACAAAAAGCTGGCAATACTTTTTGTGTATTCTATTAATAGCTATACATGCTCAAGCATAAAAGAAAGAAAAGAAGAGCTGATTGTTGATTTAATATGAGTATGAGCTACTCTATTAGGTATGCTTTCGTGGCCGAGTGGTTAGAACAGCCAACTACGGATGGATTGATGGTTGTGAGTTCAATCCTCAGTGGAAGCAAACAAAATTAAAACTCTTAAATAGCAATTTTTTCGTTTTTATACAACTAGCGTGGAGAATGTGTTGTTGCTTTCATACGAACCATTTCGTTACATTGATTTTGCCCCCCATCTAGCTCGCCGTATTGTTGTGTACGCGGCTATTAAAGTTTCACTTAAAAAAAATCACTTTACTAATAAGGAAGAAAATGAGAAAACCTTTCACTTACAACATACAAATTTACAACGCCTTGTGAATTGCCTAATAGTAAATAGTTTTTAGAGAAGGGAATATTTTAAACATGCAATAACAATAGAGTTCAGCTACTACAGCTTTTAGCACTTCCTCACCATTAACCCATCTAAAGCCACGACCCAGTAATCATTGAAAAATAACAATGCTATGGATACAAGTGAACACAAACAATTTAATGTGGGAAAAATTTACCCACCAATGAATGGGTTGGGCTTATGGACAACACAAGACGAAACAACTAACAATGCGTATACATAGATCTTTTTACACAACTTTTTTTAATCTACTTTTGAGTTGACCTTATGGCAAATTAACATCAAACACACTACAATTGTTAAGAAAGAAACTGCTTCTACGGTTAGTGTTAAAATTTATGTAAGAAAAAAGTTCTGGAGAATCGAATACACCTGCTATGAGTTAGTATGAATTGACGATATCTTCAGACTTCTTTCGGTCACTTAAAGACTGCATTTTAAACAGCTTCAAACGAACCTCATAAGGAGGAAGGTCTAATATGTTCGTCCCACTTAAGCCCCTTAGAACAAACCGAAAAAACGTTTTTGGATTTTTTTCTATTCGATCAACATGTACATTGTAACTTGGGGACCAAACTTGACTTGCATACTCTAAGTGACAACAAAAGTTGTTTGTTTACAAAACAAACTAAGTTTGTAACAAAATCGGATTCTGAAATCAGAAAGATTGTGAAATGTTTGTTACGATTGCGTTTAGAATATTTCGAAATCGTTCCGATTTCGAAATCCAATTTCGTTGCAAAATCGTTACACATAACGGGCCGCATAGTTTAACGCTACTTGCAGTTTATGTAACGAATGTGAATCAAGATTACTAAAAACCACTTCAAAATAATTTATAAAAGGCATAATCAACTGTATTACTAGTTTACGGCGAGTTTCTGTTGGTGTGATCTGAGCAGTCATTCGCAGATTTCTTAAGACAAAGTTTCTTAACCATATAAACTAATCTACCAAATTTTATTCTTTTACTGTAAATTTTGATTTATATACTTTTTACGGATTTGTGGGCGTGACAAAATTTATATAAAAAGTGACCGCGACTTGGACCCATAGCACCTACATACCAAGTTTGACTATCAAAATGTTCACATCTCAGGAATTAAAATTATTTCTAACCGATAGCCCTGGCAGCTAGTGCTTACTTAGTTATAATTGTTAAATTGTAATTAACTATAATACATAAATAAATAAATAAATGAAATAAAATTATTTCTGAAGGGTGGGCACAGATATAGTTGCACCATGCACATTTTTTGCAAAGCTGTCGAGAGTAAGCGTATGAACTTAATTACCAAATTTTAGTATTTAACGATGAGAATCGTCTGATTTATAGAAGTTCTATTGATTTGTGGGTAAAAAAGTGGCGGCCGTGGCGTAGTGGGTAGAGTGTGTGGTCCATATGGAAGAGAATTCTGTTTCGAGTTCCACCTGACACAGAAAGTTTTTTCATTTGAATTAATTTTTCTGTTCGGCCGTCACCTCTCTGCTGACAATGGCAAACCTCAGAGTGTAAAAACTGCCATGAAAAGCTTCTTGAGAACATAAGCCGTTCGGAGTCGGCATAAAACTTGTAGTAAAAACTGCCATGAAAAGCTTCTTGAGAACATAAGCCGTTCGGAGTCGGCATACAACTTGTAGGTCCAGTTCTCGATCATTTGTGTTCAAACATTCCACAACACGCACAACACAATTCATCATAAGAAGCTTGGTCAAAGTCCTTTCAAGGGCTGAAATTGGCCATTTCGCGTGGTTTTTTTTTTATTTGCGGGTGGTACAAGTAGGCGTGGCAAATTTTATATATATATATATAATATATATATATATAATATATATATATATATATATATTGACCGCCACTTAGAGCACCTGCATATGAAGTGTTACTATCAAAACGCGTACAACGCAGGAATAAGTATGATTTCGAAAAAGTGGGCGTAGATATGGTGCGACCACTCCCATTTTTTAATAGTTGCCGACAGTGACCTTATGTACAAAATTATCAATTCTTAGTCTTCTACGGTAAAAGCCGTCTAATATAAAGCATTTTTACTGATTTGTGGGCGTTAAAAGTTGACGTGACAACATTTGTATATACATAGTGACTGCCACTTGGATCCATAGTACCTGCACACTAAGATTCACTATCAAAACGTGTACAGCTCAGGAATAAGAATGATTTCGATAAAGTGGGAGTAGATATAGTGCAGCCATGTCCATTTCTTGTACACTTGGCTGAAAGTAATCATTTAAACTAAATTATCAAATCTTAGTCTTCTACGGCAAAAGCCGTCGGATATAAAGCATTTTTACTGATTTGTGGGTGTTAAAAGTGGGCGTGACAACGTTTATATTTACATAGTGACTGCCACTTGTATCCATAGCTCCTGCGTACCAAGATTCACTATCAAAACTTGAACATCTCAGGAATTAAAATGATTGCTGAAAAGTGGGCGTAGATATAGTGTGACCATGCCCATTTTTTGTACAGTCACCGATAGTAACTATCTGAACAAAATTACCAAATCTCAGTTTTATATGATTAAAACCGTCTGATATATAGCATTTTTTTTTTGGTTTGTGGGCGATAGAGCCAATTTGGGTTGTATTTGAGGTACCACGCCCCCTTGTCTAATCAACACCAAACTTCACAGGAACACTTCCAGAATGTTGCTTCAGTATCCATAAAAATTTCATAAAGTTTGGTTCGGTGGTTTTTGAGTCTATACGTGATATACACACATATCCACATACCCACATACCCACATACCCACATACACACATACCCACATACATACATTCATTTTTATATATAGAGAAGATAACACTTTTTATGGTTGATAAAACAAACACTTTCAAATCGCTGCGCCCAGGAAATTGTAATCGTGCCGAGTTCCTAAATGCATTTATGCAAAGCATCAGCGACCTTTTTCTTTGAATTTGTGCTAAGCAGATTCACCGAAACTGCGAAACTAAAACGTGCTCAAAAATAATAACCTAGTTGCGCAGTTTTGGTGAATCAACTAAGCACCAATTAAAGAAAGTCACTGAAGCTTTGCATAAATGCATTTAGGAACTCAGCCTTTCTTTATGCATGTATAGATAGAAAGGAATTTTATTTAACTTACCTAATGATTGTTCCTCTTACAAGTTATTCAAAAAAACAACACTACAAAAATTCCGTCCGGACACGTTAACAACTTTGAGAAATGAAATGCAAGCGTCTTGCGATTAAGGTCGGCTTACACAACTTCGTGTTTGTGAACTAATGTCTGTTTCACTCGATAAGTCGGATGGTTTGACAAACTTGCAGTCGCAAAGTTGGCTGTTGAGATTGACGCAACTAAAGGGTGCGATTGATTTAATAAAATTCAAAACTCGATTGCAGCGTAAAAATAATGCTATTGGCATTACTTACAATGTGGTTGTTACAATGACTATTATAGTTCGCTTGTCTGCTAGTTAGTTCAGTTAGTTATTTCAGACACATTACGTTCCTTGTAGTGGCAAGGGGAGTTGAAATAAATACATTTACGCGGTTCAAGCAACTAACGTATCATATTTTCATTTCAACTGAACAAATATTTGGAAATGAGCGGATTGCGAAGGAACGATCATTTGCGCCAACTAACAATCGATTGTGCTTATTTCAATCGAGTTACATTAACCAAATATCAGTTGTAGCAATTTTCTTGCAAGAAATATTGTCAGTGTATCTATCTTTACTAAAAACTTGAAAACTATTGTCAAACAATTCCAAATCAGTAATGCTTCCGTTCAGCCACGTTTCTGCTAACGCGATAATATCCTCAGAGCAATTTTGAGTTGATAGAAATAAACTCTGCGTCTTAGGACGTAGTCCCCTTGCATTTTGATAGTAAACAGCCTATTTAGTTTTTTTGAGTCTGACGAGCGGCTTGAGTCACCCTTTTAGACTTATTTTTTGGCCTGAACTGAGTAACGAGAATATTATCGGCCCACACATTAGAGTTAAGAACAGTTGTAAAATCTTCGGCTGCAACTGTTAAAATAAACGAAGCGTGGGAAGGCTTATTACCAATTTTTTTTGCATCAACAGAATGCATTTGAGTTTAGTTTTTTTTGAGTTTGAGTTTTGAGTTTGAGTTTTCAATATATTTTCTATTGATGTGTCGGGCTGAAGACGTGAAATGAAAACGTTTCTGGTCCTCGAATCTGCTCTTAAAGTCAAATGACTGTTAGGCGTAGTTGAAATCGTATTTGGACTACTAGTAAATGAAGGAAAAGAAGATGGTGTATAAGATAACCGAAATGTTTTCCTGAAGAACAATTTCATCAGAAACTCTGGTACTGGGTGCGGCACTAACTTCGCTAAAAAATGTAACAATTTCTCTGAAATTATTATTTAATAAGTTAAGACTTTCCCCAAAAAGGTTTACTTTGGAATAGAGTTCATCTAGTGAAAGGGCCGTGCACGAAGCGCAATACCAGCGAAGTCGAGATCGCACTGACATTAAATTTTCAAGGCAAGATTTAGAAATACCAGCACAAGAAGCATGGAACATTCGCTCACATGGGCCAGAACGACTAAACATAGGGTAAAGAATATTCTGGCTTTTGCATTGCTCGTTTAGAGAACAAGCAGCAATATTGTCAAAGGAGAAATAATCCATCACAAAAAATTTTAATTATTCTGTGAGCAAGTGTTTTTATACGTTGACTGCACTACAAATGAGCAAACACCGCACAAAGAGAAATTGAAAAACAATGAAGCAGACAAACAAGCACTGAATTTTATTAAAAACAACAAAAGCTATTGCAATTAATTATTAATAAATAAAGACAATTATTAAAAAGCACTGTTTAAATTAAATTGCTAAAAGACATATAAAACGTTCATTAAAAGATTTGTTGATACTTTACGTTCAAAAGATTCAACAATACACAATTATAAAATTCACTAATCACAGCACAACTAAAACACCACCGATAACTACAAGGCGATGAGATCAACTGCATTTCCTGATAACCTCAAAAAAAAAAAAAAAAGAAGCAGTAATTCCCCTTTTTAAGAAGGCAAATAAAAAATGGGGAACAGGAAACCAACCTTCATATAGCAGCGTGTCTGACGGCCTTAACCTGTCGAGGCCAGCATTATTCATGTCGAAATCGCCTCAAGTTGACTCAAATCACCTGCACTCAAAGAAGTATTTGTTCATAGAGTCAACAAAAGAGTATGTCAATTTGATTGAAGGTGAGAGAATGCAATCATATTAACAAAATTTTATTTTGTCTATTTGATAAACGGATATTTTGATCTGATAAAAGCCTTTATCAAGAATGTAGCGATATGACTCAAGCGATTATTACCCGTCCAAGTTTTCTATTAGAAGGATATCACCAAGTGGTAACTCAATTCTGAGCTTCAATGTACTGTGACTTTTACTTCCTATTTGATATCAAAAATTTGGCTTATATGGGCGGAGCCACACTCCCTTGCCCAATGCCCGTCCAAGTTTTCAAGTTTCAAAGTTCTGTGCTTTTTACTTAATGGATCCAATCTCAACCATACATTTTTTCGTCGATAATAAAATATTTAATTTTTTAACTCAAGCTTCAGTCTTCAGAAAAGAGAGAATTTTAATCAGATTCAAATTATGAAATAAACCTTTTTTATCACATAGATATCACTTTCACGGGCCAAATTGTTTGCGATTTGAATTATAATTAATTTACAAATTATTTTTTAAGCATAGTCTAATTATGGATTTTAAAGCTAATATAATGCTAGGCCCTTGGAAAAAATCTAATCACCTCTCTGCCAAACATTAATACCAGGGTGTAAATAATTACTGAGATAAAGTACCTAAGCTAAAGTAAATCGCCCCCAATTTAAAAAAGTAATAGTATTGTGCAGTTTTTGTATAACAGCGTGCTCTGGTTTTCAAGATAATGCCAAAGAAAAAGTAACGAAACACTTACTGTACTCGAAGAGCCCTATATAATGATTTTCATCCAAAGAGAAAGAGCAGTTTTGGAGTTTCTCACGATTTCTTAAGAGAACTATTACGGCACTACTGCACCCTCTGGTGTTCAAGATAGATCAGATTAAATAAATTTAAAATACTGACCATAACCGGAAACTACCATATACAAATTTTCATGCCATGCGAATGAGCTGTTTGGAATTTTTCATGGTTTTTTGAAATATTTGTACTACTAAGGTTTTTTTAAATATTTGTTACCGAGTCCATTAAAATGGACAGATTTCACACTTGAATGTGGAATATCAACTGTTTTCACCTGTCACTATTTATGTATACTAAAATATAGACATACTAGCTAAGCCCCCGCCCGCTTCGATCGGCACTTTTTTAACAGGCTTACATATTGGCAAATCAAGAAAATGGAACCACAGGTAAAAAATTAAATTTATTAGAAACTTATGATTTTAGAATATTATCTCAGAGAAACATTTAAATTTTATATTTATTTTCTTATGAAAATGAAGCAATTTATACATTAATTCATTTACCATGATGATCAAATTACCCGCACTGTTTCACAAATGTAGTTTTTGTAAATGTTTTTTCTCGAGACTTGGTCACAGTTTCCCCGAAAATTTCATAAAAATTGGTTTAGTGGTTTCGGAGTTTATACCTGATATACACGCCCACATACATAAATACATTCATTTTTATGTACATAGATAGAAGCCGATTACAAAAACACTGATTGGACCTTATCAGAGTGGCTTTCGACCTGGTAAGTCCACCATAGACCAGATTTTCACGCTACGACAAATCCTGGAGAAAACCCACGAAAATCAAATTGACACACACCATCTCTTTGTCGATTTTAAAGCTGCGTTCGATAGCCCGAGAAGGGATTGCCTATACGCAACAATGTCTGAGTTCGGTATACCTGCAAAGTTGATTAGACTTTGCAGAATGACGTTGAGCAACACACGCAGCTCCGTCAAGGTAGGAAATTACCTCTCCGAAACCTTCAATACCGAAAGAGGTTTCAGGCAAGGCGATCCACTGTCTTGCGATCTCTTCAACATCATCATGGGGGGGATCGTACGAAAGGCCGGTGTGCATCGTAATGGCACCATTTTCTATAAAGGTGTCCAGCTCCTTGCGTACGCTGATGATATTGATATTGTTGGCAGAACCAAGAGAGATGTTACCGCTGCTTTCGCCGCTATCGAAAAGGAATCAGCCAAAGTGGGTTTGACGATAAATGAGGGTAAAACAAAGTATATGCTGTCTACAAATAAGGGAGCGCGGCGTTTAGACTCCCACGTTTCATCCGGCAGCTATAACTTTGAAGTAGTCAAGGAGTTCGTTTACCTTGGCACCGCCATTAATTCCAACAATGAAATCAGCCTGGAGATTAAGCGAAGAACAGTAATTGCTAATAGGTGCTACTACGGGCTCAGTAAGCAACTAAGTTCCAGAGCCCTCTCTCGATCGACAAAACTAACACTCTACAAGACGCTCGTTCTACCTGTGCTACTTTATGGCGCTGAGGCATGGGTAGTTTCGCAAACTGACGCAGCCGCTCTGGGGGTGTTCGAGAGAAAAGTTCTTCGCAAAATCTTCGGTCCTGTTCGAGTCGGCGATGACTATCGCATCCGAATGAACCACGAGCTGTATGAGCTCTACGGAGACATTGACGTAGTTCGGCGTATAACTGTGCAGCGACTACGCTGGCTGGGTCATGTCCATCGTATGCACGACGAAGCTCCAGCGAAAAAGGTGCTCGAGGCGAGGGTCGCTGGTCAACGACGACAAGGGAGACCATGCCTCCGATGGATGGACCAGGCTGAGGAAGCCCTAACCGCACTTGGTGTATCCGATTGGAGAAGGCGCGCGAAAAGCAGAGGCGCCTGGCGAGAGCTGATGAGGTCGGTCGAAATCCGGACACGGGTTGTCACGGCCATCTAAGTAAGTAAGTAGATAGATTTTACTTAACAAAAGTCTTCGGTCGGTTGATAGCTACGATCACTCTTTTCATAGAAGGCCTTAAAGAATCCTTCTGTAGAAAACATTCTGGAAAACATATGTTGAAAGAATGCTTTCTGGGTACAAAAGTGGAAGAGATGGAATTCAATATTTTCCCTTCGACTTTACCTTCTTTTAGAAGTACTTTTTTGATGGGATGTAAATCACAATGACACACAGACTTAATTGATTTCATTTTTGCTGAAACCGGCTCAGCTGATCGCGTTATTTTTTATGCTTTTTTTTTAAATAAGGTGAGCAGGGTAGGCAGACTTGGTAAACTGCAAATCTGCAAACTGCAAGTCGATTAAGCCGTTCTCTTCTTGTTATATTTTTCAATATTGTGTGCGTTTCTAAATAGTGTCATCAAAGTGCAGTCAGAATTGTTTGATTCATGTTTTGTTGAAATCGATTCAGTCGTTCCCTTCTAATTTTGTCTTCCAATGTAAGTAGGCCAAGCAGGTAGACATGGAAAATTTTGTTTTTCTCATCCTAATCCAATTCAAATCAATTTTATACCTTTATCGTTCAAATCGGCTCATTCGTTTTCGTATTATTTTGTTTTCTCAATATAGCAGGCGTGGGTTTTTAACTTTTTGAAAAAAAATATAACATTAATTGCTATTTTTGAGCTAATCTCTTGAGTATTTCTTGCTTTTTTATTTCAATACCCTAGTACCCATGTTTACTGAGATATAGTTATTTATTTATAGTACCACGTCTATTTGAATTATTTAGAGCACTTTTCTACCGTCTTTTAAAATGGTCCTACCCACATCTGTACCAAATACCAATACCGTAGTACCCATATTTACCGAGATATAGGGACTTTCAAATATTTCCCCATATACACCATATACGCACAAATACATGTTCGATATACAGATGTAGGGATTTTCAAATATTTCCCATATACACCATATACGAACAAATACATGTTCAATTGCCTATAACTCATAAATCAATACACATACATAGACCGTTTATTCATAAAAACCTTTGTATTAACGCCACCTTTCATGAGAAATTTCCAGAAACAAAATCTTTTCACGCATAACAGAGAACATCAATTTCATACACAATGCATTTTATTTTTATATATATAGATATATAGATATAGATATATAGATATATAGATATATAGATATATAGATATATAGATATATAGATATATAGATATATAGATATATAGATATATAGATATATAGATATATAGATATATAGATATATAGATATATAGATATATAGATATATAGATATACAGATATATAGATATATAGATAAATAGATATATAGATGTATAGATATATAGATATATAGATATATAAATATATAGATATATAGATATAGATATAGATATACACTACTAGGACCAAGTGGTAGGAGGCTTCGCCTCGTTTTTCTTATCAATAAAGACGCTTTCGGCTTAGTGCCGAAAGCACTACAATATCCATGTATTGATACTCTTATGTCTTCCATAAAATCCAAGTTTTTATTGCACTACTATTAATAAACATTTTAACTACCAAAATTTAAATGTATTTTTGTGCTTAATTTTTACGCTTTTTTTATTTACATAAAATAACTAATGAGTTGATACCCTTACTTTTGTATACAATACTTACTTTCTTGAGCATACCCATTAATCACTCCTTTCACTTGTCGTCGTTTGACTTTGCCGTTTTTGAGTTTTACTGTCCAAAGTAATCAAATAAAATATCTTTTAATAGTCTTTTATGTTAGTTCAAACGTTAATACGTATCAACGTTAATACCCAGATATATAAGACCGTCGTTTTACCCCAATTTAATCATCCAGTTTTAGATGACAAAAAATTTTAAAAAAATTATGGTATTTATACATTTTTTTTATGGCATAACATATGCTGGCCAATTTAATACAACATAACCAGCGCGAATAGTTTTTAGAAATTTTTCCTTCTTTGTTTCTTCTCTTCTTTCTGTAGCACTCTAGAGTACTATCATCATGGTACTATAATAAGGTTAATAAATCTTAAATTTTTGTTAGGGGAAAAAACAAATTTTCGAAAAACCATCGCATGAAATTACAATTTGCAAAAAAAAAAAGTTAAATGCCAACATTTTTTCACATATTTGCCATCCAAAATCGACTGAACAAATTGGCAACTTTTTGTCCTAAACAAAGTCTAAGATAAAAATAAACATTTGTACAGGTTTTTATTTCTTACCAACTACACTCGTAATTTAAATAGCAAATATTTTCTAAGACAAAATATCGCCTTTTTTACATATCGCCATAACTTGTCATAACTAAAAAAAAAAAATAATTCGCCAAGAAAAACATTTTAAATTTTAACATGGAAACGAAATTGCTCTCGAAAACCTCTTTGAAAATCGTCATAACACAAAATATGCCACTAATTTTGAAATAGTTGTATCCTAACACAACTTTGAAAAATAACTTAAAAGATGTTCGTTCCTCATATGTGGAGGCCGTGGTGCAGTGGGTAGAGTGTGTGGTCCATACGCCAGAGGACCCTAGTTCGAATCCCACCTGACACAGAAAGTTTTTTCAGTTGAATTAATTTTTCTGTTCGGCCGTCACCTCTCTGCAGACTATGCCAAACCTCAGAGAGTAAAAACTGACATGAAAAGCTTCTTGAGAACATAAGCCGGTCGGAGTCGGTATAAAACATGTAGATCCAGTTCTCGATCATTTGTGTTGAACATTGCACAGCACCCACAACACACATACAACACAATTGGATATAAGAAGCTCGGTCAAAGTCCTTTCAAGGGCTGAAATGGCCATTACGTTTTTTTTTATGTTCATTCTTTCCTTTGCTCTCATATAATATTTATTGAGTAATAATTTAATTCACCGCCGTTGCATGATTGATACATTTTCGATCTTGTAGAGGCTCTCTGCGCGGCCTCATGACGTCAAAAATATTTTGTTTATTTTTGCCAGTAGGGCTATGATCCAGCCTTTACTGACGGCTTGTATTTTTTACCGTTCCTCCTATACATAGCGCGTTATTCATGTAACAAATTTACATTTTCGTTGCTTAGGCTGCTCCCTCCGCGTTCCGATGTCGTCTTTAATATTTTATTTATTTGTGTCGAAGTCAAAGAATTAACCTTAACTGACGTGTTATTACATTTATCATAACAATATACTCATTGAATAACAAATCCGTGCAAAGCCTATGAACTTAAGAAAAATGCCTGTTTTAACCTTTATTTTGAAACCTGCGTGGTAAAACGTAACGTTGTCACGTTCAAAATAGCAACGAAAGCACACATAAGACAGCTTGTAATATACACATTTCAAATTTACACCATTTCATATGTACACCTATCAACTAATGAACTTTTCCAACTATTTATTTAGATTCAAAGCAATTCGAGATTATAATTTTGGCTTGTGTGCGCGACCACGCCCCCTTGTCTAATGCTCGCTCAAATATATAGTGACCACACCAACATTAGATCGTTTAATTTTTTCAACTTTTTCGAAAAGTTCACGGGACACGCTGATTGCTGATTCTACTCTTATAAACATGAATTTTGGTATACAACACTTAATATTACCAATGGTAAATGGTCGCGCAAAACGCTTAAATGGGTTTGGCTAAAAATTCACTATTTCGAAAAAACATGAAATTTCTTCTTAAGTATTTTGCATACAACTAACAAACTGATGAAACGATTTTTACCAATTTGCTTTTGCTTAAAAGATAATGACATTTACCATCTTCTGCTTTAAAATCCATTGCATTCTGATAGATACATTTTGTTTTACTGCTCTCCAGAGTGAAATTTTTAAGAAAATTATTAAGAAAATTTGATGACTTCAACTCTTATTACACCATGTTAAAAGAGCGTGAGAAATAATTTTTTATTTATGTGAAGCAAAACTCTTTAAGCGTCTTGCGCGACCATTTACTGTTCAGTAGAATCAAAAATCAGAGTGTCCCGGGACCTTTTTGAAAAAATGAAACGGTCTAACCTACATACCAAGTTTCACTATCAAAACATGTACAATTCAGAAGTTATAATAATTTATAAAAAGTGGGCGTATATAATTCCTAATTTTTTGCATAAATCTTCGAGAAAATTCTGTTTCTGTTGTTAAGAACGAGTTTAAACTTTCCATGTGAAACATTATATTTAAAGCAAGCTGAAAACCTAAAAGTATTTTGATAAAATTAAAATTCACAACATCACAAGACAGGTCCGTAGCCAGGATTTACGCAAGGGGGGGGGAGGGGTTTCATTGATATCGATAAATCAAAGGAATATGGTATAAAACTTTAATGAAGTTTTAATAAAACTTACTTTTATTTACTTTTATATGTTTGAATTAACTCTTCCCTTTTTTTTTTGCCAATTCTGACAAGACATCATCCTCTGTGACTTTGCTATCCCTATGTACTCTTAAGGATGCACAACCACTTAAGCGGTACTCGTCCATAGATCTTCTAGAAATATATTTCAAATATCAATTGCACTCCTTCAGCTATGCGCTGCTGAATTGTGATTTAATTTATTCGTATGATAGTGTTACCAGAGCAAGGTAAAATTATTGCATTTTGTTTAATTAAAAATTTTGATCGTTCCTCGTTTTCGGATGTCATCAAAATCAAGTTGAACGATGACAAAAGCCAGTTGTGCTTTGTAAATAGTACTCCCGTGTTGTAAATTGTTGCACCAAGGAAAGGTATATAAACAGTAATTTTGCAAAAATTTTCCACACCATTAGAAATGTGACCTACAATGCAAATTCCTTTCAAACGATATTTTCTAGAAATTACTAGAAAATATACCACGATAAGAAGACTAAGATTTTCTTACAAGTAAATCCGTAACCAACTACTAAACTTTAACAGATCACTTAGCAAAATTTAGAAATTTAATTGACTTTTTCGACAAATTCAAAAGGTTTCAATAGTAAAATTTTATTATTAAAAATTTTTGCTGTCCCAAGAGATTGAAATCTTACGTCAGAGCTAAAAAAAAAACACAAAACTTACAATAAGTTCCATTTTTAAATTTGGAGTAAGCTAACTAATGCCAACGGTTCAACCAAGACTACTTTAAACGAAGATTACGCGAACCACTGACAGGAAAATTAAAAGTTGGTGGGGAGGAGAAGGGGGTAGATTTTAAATGTTTTGAAAACTTGAAATGAAATTAAATTGGACCGCTTTCTACAATGCAAACGAAATACAATATTACATTATTATGATTTAGCTAAAATTGTAACCATTAAATAATTGCAATATAGAATGGACACCGCACACATTGACCACTATACTATTCTGGCAGCGCTGCACTCGGTTGGTACATCAGCAATGTAGTTCTAATGTCGCTTCGACTTCAGCGGTGTTATCTTCTTTTTATAATTACTCGTATATAATTTTGTAACATTGAATCAAAGTATTAAAGAATATCAAGAACTTGCCATACTTAGGACGGAAATTGATAAAAGAAAAAAATTTCTTAAAAACAAAGATTTACTTTCCTCCTTTCTGGCCTTTTTTAATGGCGGTTTCTGTAGCTAATTAAGTGGAATCGTTTTAGTATTTTAGCACAATAAAATAATCAATAGAATAACGCAACACAAATGGTTTAAATTTTAGAAAATGAAAAACTAAAATCAGAAAACAATTAAAACAATTGGAAAAGGTAAATTTTTTCCTCACTTTCATTTAATACTTTCCAACGCAATAGATTCTTAAATCACTATTGATGGACAAGGCTCAATTGAATGTATCGAACTTTATTCGATATCTTAAGCGTGTTGCTGTTACTGTTTATACTGTTACTGAAGAGAGATGTAGGAGCATTAAGTATCCTCATATAAGAGATGTCATATTAATGATTATATTTTATTTTTTTTATACTTTCTGTACCGTAAGGGGGGGTTTGAACACCCAAAATCCCTCCCTTGTCTACGGGCCTGTCACTAGATAGACGGTAGCTGAGGTAAGCCCCTCAACCGTTTGTACTTCGATCAAAATGATACACATCAAAATAATACTCATCTTGTTTATTTTTTAATCATTCAATCATAGTAGGGATTTCAAATTTCAAAAGCATTTGCCATGATTGAAATTTTTACACTTTTCAAATTCACCATTACACATTTTTGTGTAGTTTTGCATTTTTTTTTATAAATAAACATTTTTGTCATATATTAAATTTTTACACATTTTTAGCTCAACATTCAAAATTTTTTTGTAGTAATTGAAATATTTTTTGGTGTATATTTAAACTTTGCATACTTTTTTTGCTTAAAACTCACAATTACTGTTTCTTTTCATAAAATGAGAACAAAAACTCATAATTTTAGCCAACAACAGAAAATTCAACAAAAATTTACAATAATTTTGACAGGAAATTTCAGAAAATAATTTAGAGTGTAGAAGATGTACACTTATTAAATTAACATCAAAAAACATACACACAACAATAGTGGGAAATAATTGGATGAGGGCGTGGCCTCACTAAACGCCCACTTTCCAGGGGACTAGCGCGGGGACTAGCGCGCCGGGTATAAGCTAGTTCTATTTATAAAAATTGTAAAATTTTATTTCGATTGATTAACGATTTTGTTATCGTGAATAAGTTTATATCAAGTTGAGTAAAGCATTTTTCAAGCAAATAAAACACATTTTTTTAAATCAACATATTCAATTTGGAAACGTTTTATTATATTTTTTTTAATCAAATGGATTAAATTTGTTTCGAATTGATAAAAATATGAAGCTTTTATGAAGCATAACAGCGTGGCACAGTGTAACGAGCCCATGTAGCGAGTGCCCAAAAATAGACGGAGTTGCCCTAGAATCATTTGTGAAAATTTTGTGAAGATGAGTTTTATGATAATAGAATTATTAAAAAAAAAAAAATTAGGCATATTGAATCAATTGCACGCCTATCTCCCATATAACTGAAATCGGTAATCTGGAGTAGATCCCCAAAAAATTACCCTAGATAAATAAAATTTGGTACACACAGTTCTTTTGAATTTGTAAATAGCTGGTGTGAAAATTAACCAAATCAGCCGATCAATACGCCTACCTCCCATGTAACCGAAATTGGTAATCCGGAAAATTTACACAAAAAATTATCCCAGATTATTAAAATTTGCTACACATACTTTTTTGTAGCTATAAATAGCTGGTGTGAAAATTAACCAAATCGGTTAACTAATACGCCCACCTCCCATAGAACCGAAATAGGTAATCTGATATATTTCCTCACAAAAGGATCCCAGATCATTAAAATTTCCTGCACATAGTGTTTTTGTAGCTATAAATAACTGGCGAGAAAACAAATCGAATCGGTTGACTAATACGCCCACCTCCAATGTAACTGATATCGGTAATCTGATATATTTCCCCAAAAAGGATCCCAGAGCAATAAAATTTTGTGCACCTAGTTTTTTAATAGCAGCAACTAGTTGGTGTGAAAACGAACCAAATCGGTCAACTTATACGACCACTTCTCATATTACTGAAATCGCTAATCTGATTTTGAAAGTGGCCCAGTCAATTTTTTTTTAAAGCTTAATATTGTAAGAGTGCATGAATTAGCCCTTAACTGGTGCTGGTAAATTAACCCAGAGCAATAAAATCAAGTGCACATTTATCCAAAATGCAAGGTTTTATTGTATAATTATTTATTAATTAATACTAAAAGCAAGAATTATTTATAAATTTGTTTGTTTTAAATTACATATTAGGAAAATTAAGACTCAAAGTATCTTTTTATTATTAAATAAAACAATTTTAGTTTATTTTTACTAATATAGCTTATAATAACATAGGTTTATAAATAAATCTATTCGCTATCGCTTTCCGATTCATTATTCGACGTTGAGTCGCTAGCAATTCAATTAGCAAAATCTATTTCTAAATTACTGTCTTCACATCCGTTTCAATATTCAAAAGATAAGGGGCGATATCCTGGTCTATTCTTTGTTTCTTACTTCGAATTTTTCTGTGGGATGAGATAATGGGCTCTGAAGAGAGCAATAAATTAACTAAGAGGTTTCTATTTGAAGTTTCTTTAGAAATTTTTCGAGTATTATGCAAGCGACTTTTTCGGAATTCCTTGTGCCTTGGCTCTAATCCTTCTTCTGAAAGCATTCCAATTGGAATATTATAATATTCAATAATTTGTAGCCCATGCACTAAAACCTTATGCACGGAAACAGGCATATAATACCATGAATAATTTTCCAAATAAATTTTAAAAGTATCTTGCAATAGTGTTCCATAACTGTCTGTATTAATTGGTTGACCAGTGGCAAGTATTCGCAAAATCAAAGAAAACTTTCTTATTAAGTTTTCGTTGATGCCTGTTATTTTTATAGACTTTTCGATATTATTAAAAAACCGTCTGGCAGTGTTGCCATCGTTTTTACGGCATCTACTACTAAAACCATTTCTTCTTTTTTGAATTCCTTGCAAATTCTTTGCTTGTTGTCGTTGAATATTTTACGATTTCTTTCACCACACACTCTCCAACATTTCAAGGGAAGTCTATAAGAAATATGTAATACGCATTCGAAATATTTTATCCATGCGTGTAAAGTAGATAAGCCATATCTCAAAAACTCCTCGTTAATAGGTCTTTCAGTTACATGAAAATAATTCATTAAAGTTGGAACTGAACCGCATAGATAGGAACTGCTAGAAGAAGATTTGTTGGAGAATACATTTGCAACTGCACCGTCAATCATTGTTAAATGCATTTTAAAAGTAACATTGACTTCCAAATTCTTTAATTGAACTTTGTACTCTGAAAGTTTTTCTATTTGGCTTGCCAAATCTTTTTCTATTTGACGTATTAGGTCAGGATTTTCCTTCATAAAAACAAATTTAATAGGACGGCAAAGAAGTGTTGACGAGGTATGTTGATTAACCCAAATATGGAGATGACTTTCTAAAATAGACATTTTTAATGGGACCAATGCAACTACGAAAAGAAACTCGTCAGTATAATTTTCATTGGAAAATTTTTGTTTATAAATGCTGTGACCTGAACTGCCATGAAATCCCCATTTACATTCTAAAAGTATTTTTATATTCGAATCTCTATGTCGCATAGTTGCAATAAGCTATGCGCAGTCCTATTGAGCAATGCTTGCAAAGGCACTTCGGCAGATATTTCTGAGAGTGATATTGGGCGAGGAATAAAGTCTTCCATAATTTTTTTCAGCGCATAGTAACTTGGAAAACAATTCGGGTGAATTGCATTTACTACAGATCATAAGACGTTGTACTTTCGCACGGATAATTTTAAATCATAATACACACCAAGCGCTTCAAAAAGCGACGATTATTTCTATCAGCTGATTCATCATAGCTAAGTTGAGGTCGACCTCTACTTGTACTTGGTTTCTAAATATTGTTATTTTAACACTTATTACAGTCAAACATTCTACAAGACTTACATACTTCAAAATCAGACACATATGTGGTCATGGCTCTGCTAGTACTTGCTTTCTGTAATATGATGTAATAATATATATAATATAATATAATGTAAAATGCAGGTAAATGTAATGAACTCACATGAACTAAGCCAATTGTGGTATTTTTTTTTTTTCAAAAAATGATCGAGACCTGCTGCAGTCTATCCAATTCGTGTGAAACCTTGCTGATAAAAATTTAACTCCTTTTCAAGTAAATCGGTATCCAATGGAATGGTAACCTTAACTTTAACACAACTGATCATATCCGGTAATAAATGCTAATGGCTTCTGTTCTTTGATACCAGCCAAACCACAAAAAGTTCACGTATTTCTACAGTTGGTTCCACTAAGGAATTTTTAAACATTATTATTTAGGAATTGAATTTTGTTTAACCTTTTTCCATACTTCTCTGAATAATCCAAAATAAAAAATAGTCCAAAACGAGTTCAATAAGAAAACTTTAATATATGTTTTCTCTTTTAAATCACTGCCAAATGGTCTCCAAATAAAATTAAAAATGTTTATTTCCCAAATAGAAAATATTTCACTTCAAGAATTGTTCATTAGAATTGTTAATAATAAATTCATATAAAAATCAGAAGTAAGTATTTTTAACAGAGAAGCAAAAGAAAGGTAAAAAGTGATGCACATAATTGATGACGAAAACTGGTTAAATCAGTTTTAGTTAAAGGCAGGCCCGCCGAGAGGGGAGGCAACGGGGTGTTCCCCCCGGGCCCGGAGTTTTAAGGGGGCCCGAAGAGGCGGGTAAAAAAAGTAACAAAAAGCTAATTTGTTGTAGAGGGAGAAAAGTTCATATTTCTTCTTTGTTTTGTATTTACGATATCAAAAATTATAATGAAATAATTATAACGAGCACTTTCTTATGCTCGTGGCGAGGGAACTTTTGAATGACTTTGATACTTTTTTTTTAAGTTGGACACTTCTGGATATATATTTGACTTGCATTTATTCCTTTTTAATATATGTATGTCGTGATAACAGAGTATACGAGTATGAGTGTTTCACTCATCAGTAGAAATAAATAGTATACAATATATAAAAAAACATGGTCGTTTTTCAGCGCATATCTGGACAAACAATATGCTGTTATGTTATGTTATGTACGCGATATTTATATAATAAGTCCTGATTTATCCAAATATAGAGAATGAGGTGGATAATGAATGAAAAAAATCCTACGTCATTGTAGCTTACGGGCTGTTCATAAAGTACGTCACACTATTAGGGGGTGAAGGGAGTTGAACATTTGTGATGAAGTGTGACATGGTGGAGGGGAGGGAGGGGGGAAGGGGTAGGTCGTGCGTTACGTCACAAAAAATTTTAAATTCAGTTTTCAAAATTTTAAAATTTTTTCAAATTAAATTTTATTGTTTAACTATAACGAAATTTATATTGATTTCATTTTTTATCAATAAAAAAATGCAACTAATAAAACTAACGGATCACAAATCAAAAAAGACAGCTAAAACTATGTTTAAATTGAACAAAGATATAAATGGCATTTGAAACACCTTTAACAAGTGTACCAGCTTCAAAAATCAGTCTTTTGCTGAACTGAAGTGTGAATTCTTACTCTAAAACAGTCATCGAAAAAAGCTGTTATAACTTGAACATAAAGTGAACATCTTACTTACTTACTTACTTAGGTGGCCGTGACAACTCGTGTCCGGATTTCGACCGACCTCATCAGCTCTCGCCAGGCGAACAGGGGGCGAACCTTCACATGGCAACGTGTCTGACCGCCTCAACCTGGCGAGGCCAGCATTATCCATGTCGAAATCGTCTCAAGTCGACTCAAACCTCCAAGTGGTGTTCCCTGGGCAACGGCAAACTGGCATCCGTCAGTTTGACGGCTAATTTGAGCGGCGGGTCGATCCATAGACCTTAAACATGGAATGTGCGCAGGGTTTGGGTCCCGCCACATTACTACTGCCCAATGAAAACAAAGTGAACATCAAAGAGTAATAAAAAAACTACAACAAACATAACAATTCACACAATTTTCGCATATCCAAGTTATAATGTATAACGTTGGTGTTCTTGTTTTAAACGTCAAAAAAGCTTTAATTTGTGTTCAGCTCTGTTCACATGGTTAAATTTTTTTAAAATTGTTGTTCAAACACAATAGGACAATGTGAAATTTCCTTGTTTTCTCCATAATATTAAAAGTTATAATAAATAAAACGTGTTCTATATTTTCATAACAAACTGCTAAATTGTAAAAAAAACTCCAAAAATATAAAAAAGTGATAGTGTGACGTGACATCGGAGAGAGGAGTGGGGGGTTAAAGACTTTGTGACGAAGTGTGACATTTTGTCAAAATTGGCCAATGCGACGTATTTTATGAACAGCCCCTTATATATACCTATTTTTTTTATTGATTTTTGCTTGATCTGACATGAATTTTGACATTTTGTTTGACATAAAAAAAAAGAACTAAAATACAAAAGAATGAAAAGATTGGGTTAATGCAAATCATCAGTAGGTTTTATTTATTTTGAATTTTACACAAAAAAGTTGTCGTTAGGTATTGACAAGTAATACAGATAACAAACAATAAAATGTACTTAATTTGTCATGGTGTGTGACTTAAATATCACAACGCACTATAAATATTAACTAAGAACTAAACAATAATTTTCGCATGTATCTTGCAATAGCTTGCATTGTTTAATACATTTATAATTGCTTTTTTTTTGTGTTGCAAAGATTTTGAGGGGCCCGTATTTTGTAACCCCCGGGCCCGAACATGGCTCTCTGCGGGTCTGGTTAAAGGAGAGCAGTTATACAAATTGTTATTGTTATTGTTACTGGTCGTGTGCAAAAATGCAATTTTTTATGCAAGCATCTTTCTCTGACTTCTTAGTTAGAATTTACTTAGTAAGACAAACAATGCAAAACAAGGAATAGTGATTAAAACAAAGATCAAGACGACGATTAAAGCTAGTGTAAGTACACGGAGTATCCTCCATCTGACACAGAAAATTTTTTCAATTGAATTAATTTTTCTGTTCGGCCGTCGCCTCTCTGCAGACAATATCAAAACTCAGAGAGTAAAAACTGCCATGACAAGCTTCTTGAGAACATAAGCCGTTCGGAGCCGTCATAAAACATGTAGGTCCAGTTCTCTATCATTTGTGATCAAACATTTCACAACACACACAACACAATTGACCATAAGAAGCTCGGTCAAAGTCCCTTCAAGGGCTGAAATGGCCATTTCGTTTTGCCGATTGCACAATTTGGGTTTGTTAAGGATTGACAAAAGTTATTTATCAATTTTACCAAGAATTTTTCGTTGAGTATGGGCAAAAGCAAACTGGGATCGGTCAGTTTGACGGCTAATTTGAGCCGCGGGCCACCTAGGCTAGGTTGTGTGTTTATTTATTCTACACAAAAGCAGGTTTTACTGTATGTATATTAGAGTCAAGTGCGATTTTTTTTTTGATGCAAATGACACCCTCAATTTCTTCCATTCAGAAAACAATGTTGCAATATTTTTGAAACACTGTCACGTTTTATAACTATTTTGTTGAATAATTAATTAATGTTTTCAGGGATTAAAATCCACATTTAAGTTAAGTTATGCATATTTGTTTAATATTCAACTTGGAACATGTGAAACGAACCCTCCAATTCGTTTGGAATTGCTGGGGTAGGCTCAACGAGTAAACCAAGGGTTCAGTACAAAAAATTCATAACTACGTAGTTTCAGTTTCTTAAAGTTACAAGAATTCTTTATTGGGCATATCTTTTATCTATTTAATACTATTAATTCAATAGGATTAGATTTTAAATGTAATTATGCAAAATATTAATATTATATTTTATATATGATAAAATAAAAGATTCAAAATATTAATATTTTCTGTAATTATTATTGTTTAGTTATATTCTTTAACATAAAATTAATTAATTATATTATTATTTAGACTTCGTGTATTTACTTATATGAAGTGGAAAAACCTGAGCTTAAAGGGTGTGAACGCCTTCACTATATAGAATAACCTGCGCTTAAAGGGTGTAAACGCCTTTACTATGAATACCCTGAGCTTAAAGGGTGTAAACGCCTTTACTATGAAAAACCTGAGCTTAAAGGGTGTGAACGCCTTTACTATGAAAACCTGAGCTTAAAGGGTGTTAACGCCTTTACTGTGAATACCCTGAGCTTAAAGGATGTAAGCGCCTTTACTATGAAAAACCTGAGCTTAAAGGGTGTGAACGCCTTTACTATGAAAACCTGAGCTTAAAGCGTGTGAACGCCTTTACTATGAAAACCTGATCTTAAAGGGTGTGAACACATTTACTATGAATACCCTGTGCTTAAAGGGTGTAAACGCCTTTATTATGAAAATCTGAGCCTAAAGGGTGTGAACGCCTTTAATATGAAAACCCTGTGCTTAAAGGGTGTAAGCTCCTTTACTATGAAAACCCTGTGCTTAAAGGGTGTGAACGCCTTTACTATGAAAACCTGATCTTAAAGGGTGTGAACACATTTACTATGAATACCCTGTGCTTAAAGGGTGTAAACGCCTTTACTATGAAAATCTGAGCTTAAAGGGTGTGAACGCCTTTACTATGAAAACCCTGTACTTATAGGGTGTAAACTCCTTTAATATGAAAACCTGAGCTTAAAGGGTGTAAGCTCCTCTACTATGAAAACCTGAGCTTAAAGGGTGTGAACGCCTTTACTATGAGAACCTGAGCTAAACTGACCTAAGTCTTTGCACATGTGCATTCGACTGTGCTCTGTTCAAGACTGACTTCACTATGCCAGCGCGCCGCTTTTTATTTGCTTGCGCTGTTTTTCTGTTTCATTGTTCGGTACCTATAGGAAAGAACTAACTTGTTTTTAAAAACAACTAATTAAAAAACTAATTTAAAATAAACCAGTATATGAACTACTTTGAATTATATTAAGGCGGCATCCACTTCAAATTCTAAATAATTTTTATTGCATTATATATGAAGTAATGGAAATACTACTTAAAACAAGTGATTGATAAACTACTTTGAATTATATTAAGGCGGCAACTACTCTGATTTTGACAAGTTTTAATTGCAAATTTTTATTAGATTACAAGATTATAAATATTTAACCATGTTATTTCATCACATATTATTAAATTTAGACCATCAGTAATAGTCTTCAATTAGTTATTTTAAAGTAATTAAAACAATAATTTAAATATAACTAATTTAACAAGTAGTTGAAAATATATGCGGTTTTCAAGTGATTTATTTTAAAGTAGTTAAAAAATAATTTAAATTTAACTAATTTAACAAGTAGTTGAAAATATATGCAGACGAAAGTCAATTGACTTATTTAGCGGACATCACAATACAAAATATGTTAGTTCGTTCTATGGAAAAAAGTCAGAATTTCAACTAGGTGTGGTTGACAAAAAACTACTTTTATCCACTACTTTTAAATTAACTGATTACAGGGGTTGTTTTCTTTGCATGCATGTGTATTAGGCCGGGTCGATTTGTAGGGAGGCAAAAAAAATCGCCAATTGCTCTGTGAAAATCGTATTCTAGGGATCAAAATAAGAAACTTTGCCGAAGGAACCATGCCTCTAAAACGAATTCTGATGTCCCCCAATTTGGGTCGAACTTTTGGGTAGGGGCATATTTTGAAAAATCCCAGTTTGACCCATTTATAGTGCTCCAATCGAGTCCAAATGTATTACCGACCCCCACTAACTTTAGAGGCCCGACCCACCCATGCCAGTGGCACACCCCCTGGAACCCCCCTAGGGGTTCCCCATACAAACATTTCAAAAAATCGCCAGTTTTGGCACTTTACATGAAAAAATCAGCGAAATGCCTATGTTTTTTTCTTTTTGGAGTTTTTTCTCTTTAGAAATTTATTCAACCTTTTTAAAAAATGAAGGTATCACTGTGACACAATTGCAAATCGGAAAATTGCTTGTGTGCGTTTTTTAAGGCACCACAAGACACAGCTGCATGTCGTAAACTTACTTGTGTAGTTTTTTTATAGCACCTACTTAAGAAATGAAGGTTGTTTTTACAACCCTTTTTGTGGGTATTTTATGGCACCTTCTTAAGAAATGCGCGTTTTATGCAACCATTTTGACAATTAAGGTATCACTGGAATGCACCGCAACCCTTTTAAAAAATTAAGGTATCACTGTGACACAATTGCAGATCCTAAAATTGCTTGTGTGCGTTTTTAAGCCACCACAAGACAAATCAGGTAGAATTGAAATTACCATTTCATTCTTATTACCTCGTCTCGTAGACCATATATAACGCAACAGTTTTTGTGAATGCATTAAGTCGTTGTGAAGAACTCAAAGTGTGAAGTGCTAATTTCATATAAAAAAATATTAAAAAAAAAAATAATAAGTGAAGTTGACCATTCCAAATCAAAAAGTTTACAATGAATCCACCATCCTCTACACCGCAAGATGAAGCAACAACAACATCAACTATCGAAAACCCAATGAGTCATATACCCAAGCACGATGTTACTGTTTTTGGTGTGTCTACTGATTTGACTGATCTTAATTTACCAACCCATCTGGATATCTTGAGATATTATTTTTACTTAAGCGAACGTGCTAAAACAGAGCAAAAAAGTTTTCCCATAAATCATTCACTATTCAAGTACAAGATAAGTTGAATGGAATTTGGGAAAAACTTGGTATGGAAATAATGCTAAAAAAAAGGGTATTTAATAAATTGAATAAATTGCTTGACAAGTTTAAAGAGCAAATCAAGAGAAGAAACAAAACCCAACAATTTACAGAGTATGTAAAATCTCTGGAAACAATTTTTTACATTGGAACATGTAAATGCGATTTGAAGGCAGCTCCATGTGCATGCGGCTGGGTTCCCGAACGCCTCAAAGAGTTCATGCACGATCAACATAATCAGAGAAGACTAACAATGGATGCAGTTGTGATGGAAACTGAAGAGCAAGGAGCAACGTCTATGTCATCAATGCCAACCTACCAAGATCCCGATGATTCACCATACGCACCGCCACCGGTTCAAGAAGATTTGGATAGAAGCACAAGTTCACAATACACAGAGAGATACGATTGTTTTAACTTTGCCTTGGTATGTGACAGATTTGGTGTGCCTGATAGAGTAGCATCGGCATTGGGAACCGCTCTTTTCCAAGATTTTAAAATGAAAGATAAGCATGGCAAACCTCTCATCATGGATAAATCGAAAGTTCGCAGAGAAAAAGAGAAATGCAGACAAGAAGTGGTTCGCAAACGGTTAGATCATACCAATTTGTTAGCGTTTTCATTCGATGACATGAAAGATGAAACTTTAACGACAGCTAAAGTTGATGAGAAGTATCATACTAGGATGGTAAAAGAACCTCATCTTGTTATTTTGAGAGAACCAAATTCTGAATTGATGGGTTACGTAAGACTGGAACATGAAACCGCTGAATACAAAACAACCAAATTAAATGATTTTTTCAACGATAAAAATATATCACTGGATGCATTAATTGGAATATGCACTGACGGTGAGCCAATAAACACTGGCCCACACGGTGGAATTATACGACGATTCGAATTGCTGTTAAAAAGACCATTGCATTGGTTCGTTTGCCTTCTACACTTCAACGAACTTCCGTTTCGGCATTTGTTTGAAGCTTTGGATAAATCAACCAGCACTGGACCAAGATCGGCAACCGGAAAACTGAGCCGTCAAATCGAAACTTGTGTAACTCTTCCGGTAAGTTATTGCTATCAGTCATTTATTATAATTGTCAACCATTTTTAATTATTTTATTATTATATATTTTCAGGTGGTGGACGGCTTCCAAGAAAATTGAGTTGCAAAATATGCCCCCGCTCCAGAAAAAAATTGAATTTTCCACCGATTCGAAGTACTTATACTACATGGCAAATGCAATTTCTAGCGGCGTGGTTTCGGTGGATCTGGCTAACATCAAACCAGGGAAAATTGTACATTCTCGGTGGCTCGCCAAGGCCGCTAGATTATTACGATTATATGTGACAACGGAAAATCCAGATGCAAATTTAAGAATTCTGGTTGAATTTATAATTAAATGTTATATGCCAATGTACTTCAATATCAAGTATTACAGCTCTGTCGTGTACGGCAGTGCATTATTTTCCAACTTCATTAGTTGGTCACGATTTCTAGAACCTCGTTTACGCAAAATTGTCAATCAAGTAATTACAGATAATTCATATTATGCGCATTCGGAAAATATCTTGTTATCAATGTTGTTTGATGATAGCAAAGAAAAGCGCGACTGTGCTATCAACATAATTCTACGCTATCGAACATATGTTGACGACCCAACGCAACTTAGAGCTTATAAAAAACCAGATATAAAGTTTAATTGCACAAGTTACACGAAAATGATCAATATAAATGACATAAATAACGTATTAGAACCACCATTCACGCGAAGCATTCCGTACGATACATTGAAAGAATATTTAAATCAAGATGATCCACCGTTTAATGATCCAAAAATTGCATCACACATACAAGGAACGGAACGACATGTTCAATTGCTAGCTAGCGTTTCCAAACGGGTTATACCGGAAAATGTAGAGGCTGCTATGGCGACGACATTAGAGAGCCGTGCGAAATTGCCCAAACTTGAAAGTAAAAAAGACTTCAAACAATAATTTTTTAGTTTCTTTTCTATAACTAACTAAAATTAATTTTTTCATTTACATATGTTCTGACTAAATAAATTTCAAAAGAGAAAAAAATAGATATTATTATAAATAAATAATAAATATTAAATAAATAAATAAATAAAAATAAAGAAAAAACAGCCATTTCGCTGATTTTTTCATGTAAAGTGCCAAAACTGGTGATTTTTTGAAATGTTTGTATCGGGAACCCCACAGAAGGGGTTCCAGGGAGTGTGCCACTGGCATGGGTGGGTCAAGCCTCCAAAGTTAGTGGGGGTCGGTCATACATTTGGACTCGATTGGAGCACTCTAAATGGGTCAAAGTGGGATTTTTCAAAATTTTCCCCTACCCAAAAGTTCGACCCAAATTGGGGGACATTAGAATTCGTTTTAGAGGTATGGTTCCTTCGGCAAAGTTTCTTATTTTGATCCCTAGAATACGATTTTCACAGAGCATTGAGCCATTTTTAAATCGACCCGCCCTAATGTGTATGCATGTATGCGCGTATGTGTATATTTATTTGATTGTGAAAGTTATTTTAACAACAGTTGGCTATATAATACAAAGTGTACATTGTAATTTATATATATTTTAATTTATAATTTAATAATGTTTTATATACATTATTTGCATGTTATTTGTGGGACACAAACATTTTATTATGTCATCAAAACAAATCAACAAAAGAAATGTAGTTATAATTTGGATGTGAACTGAGACGTGGCACCTGCCATCGAGAATTTTGATACTTATTCATCCTTAAAATATAAAAAACTATATGAATTCTTATTTCTATAGTAATGTGTAAAACAAAAATCAACGTAATCTGAAAGCTAGGCATGGCACGTCCAACACTAATCATGTATGGATAATGGACTGCTTCAAAAAAATAACTTTATTAATTTTTGTACGGGTCAGTGGCTTAAATTACATATTTATAATAGTGTAAGAATACACCATGATTTTCTTCATAGGGATCTGAAATTAAATTTGAGTCAATACCAGAAATAATTTTTTTATAGTTTAAATTTTTTTGAAACAATTCAATTAATTTTTTTTTTTAGATATAAGAATGTTATGGAATCACGACGAGATACTTTTTCAGCAAACCACATGTTAGCAATGCTAATATATGCAATCAAAGTTTTTTTTTTTTTTTGAAAATGTTAATTTTCTCAGGAACCTTTACTAATGAAAAATTTATATTTAGATTCTGAAGCTCCATAAATTTTATAAATTTCAAGTCCACAACTAACACCGACGATTAGTTTTTTAAATGACTAAATGGTTAAAAAAATTACTCAAATTTATTACATTCTTCAAATTGACACTTTCCTTGAGGCAGTTGAAAACGATGATCTAGTGAGGCCATTTATAAATATGTCGACTACATATATATATCTTGTCGGTAAAGTTTCTGCAAATTTTGACGAAAAAACACTACCTTCCATAAAAAAATAAAAAAAAATAAGCGAGTTTTTTTACGGACACCGTATAACAAAGCAAAAAATTCGTGGTGGTTCGGGAATCGTTAGTGTTGAGGTTATGGAAAGAATTTGATATTCCAACGCAAAAAAATAGATTTGTTATCCTTGGGATTGATAAATACATTAATGAGTGGTAATTAATTCTTAAGACTAAAAAAATAAGAGTTCAATGGATAATTCGAAAGGAACGTCTGTTTGTCGAAAAACTGCGAAAAATTATTTGACATTACTTCAAGTGACGTTTTAGAAAAACTACGTGATCACGTACGAAGCTTAAATTTTTTACTTGAACACAGAAATAGTAAACGAGCCATTCCAATACTAGGAGCTGTCTTGACTCAGCCGGAAGTAAACATTGTAAATCTAATTCTTACTACATTATATAGTTTTCGTTTGATTTTTTTTTTAATTGTAAGGAAACAACTGCAAATAAGGAAAATAAAGAAAAAGCTAGGTGGTATCTTATACACAAATTTTAAACTCGCCAGATTCTTCTTCTGCTGAAAACAGTCTTTCAAACAGCCAGGATTCTAACTATACAATTCCGTCAAAGCAAAAGAAAATACAAGTTATTACCAAACAAGTTACTTCAGTTCTTAAGTGCAAAACTCCCTCAACTAGAAATGCTTCTATGGTGAGGATGGCAACTTTTCAAGCAGAAGCCTTAGACTTAAATAAAATTCCGATTAGTTCTTCAACTATTTATTTAAATAAGAAAAGAGATAGGCAAGAAATATCAGCTGAGGTGGGATGACATAACGTCCACGGACATAAGGTCCATGGGCATTATGTCTACTTCGCAAACGGACATAAGGTCCATGGAGCGCTCGGTGCAAAATGGCTCGGTTTTTAATACAAATTGTTAAATTTTTATACATTATTTTAAGAATTTATTATTTTATGATAAAATGATTTGCCCTTGCACGAAATGTTGTTTTTAACATTAGAAAAATGAAAATATTGTCCCAAAAATTTGATAAAAGATGTTTGTTTCTTAAATAAAGCATTTTTTATGTTAGTTGAAAAATCAAAATAATTATTTTGTCTGCTTTAATTTTATACATGGAATCCGTTTCCGAATCCGTGGACATTATGGCCGAACGGAACGGTCGAATGGCCGAACAGACTGGTTGTAGTGTCCAATCTGAAAACGCCATAAGGTCCATGGATATTATGTCCTTTTGCTAAGTAGACATAAAGTCCATGGACCTTATGGCCATTAGGAATGGATCTTATGTCCGTAATGTTCATAGAAGTTATGTCATCCCACCATCATCTGATATTAAAACTAGTTTTGTTGCGAAAAATCCAGCCACATATACAGATGAGCATTTCTTTAAAATGGTTAACGACGGCTGAAAAATTAAATATTACTAAAAATTTGTTCTAATCGCCAATAAATTGCCAAAAATATTTAAATTTTATCATATCAGAGTATTGAAAAGATCAGAATTTGAATGCAAAAATAAGTGGCTACAAAAACAAGTTACTCTTAAACTCAGTTTTTACCAAATTTAATGAGTTCTTCTCTTTATGTAATTCGCTGAAATGAAAAAAAATTAATATTGTATTGTAGCTTGCAATTTACTTACCAACAACAACTAAATATATGAAAATAAAAAGAGTTTTTATTTTTATAATTATACAACAACTAATTTTTATATATTTTTTTGAATCTGTTCCACTGTCGCGTACATGTACCGAAAACATAATTTATTAATGCCATTAGTCTATATATAAGAGAAAGTGAATGAAAGCCGGTACCTTAAGCAAGATTGTTATCATGCTTATTATTATAAATTTATTAATTTTAAAGTACATATATAAAAAAATTTATAGACTCTAAGACTTTGTCGCAAGTAAGAAAAAACATCTAATTAAAACTTAAGGGACTGCTCATAAATTACGTAACATGTTTTTGACCATTTTTTGATGTCCCCCCCTCCCCATGTTGTCCCAAAGTCTTGAACCCGCTTTCCTCCACGACGTAACGTCACAGATTTACTTTTTTAAATTTTTTGGCTTTTTTTTATAATTTACCAGTTTGTTACGAAAAAGTCATAGAACACGTAATTTTTATTGTACGTTTTATTAATATGAAAGTTCCAATGAAATTTCACGTTATTCTATTGTGTTTGTTTAGCAATTTCATGAAAATTTTGACCATGTATACAGAGCTAAACCAAAATGATGATTTCTGACGTTAACAAGAACACCAACCAGTGTCGATACGTTATAAAATGGATTTTCGACAATTGTGAAATAATTGATTGTTTTATATTTTTTATATTTTTTATAACACTTTTATGTTCGCTTTAAACGTAAAGTTATATAAGAGTTTTTTTATTGAATAACCTTAAGGGGCTGTTCATAAATTACGTAACAATAAAATTAAATTTTTAATACAATTTAAAATTTTGAAAACTTAATTCAAAAATTGTTTGCGACGTAACGCACGACCTCCCTCTCTCGCGCCCCCCCTCCCCCATTTCACACTTCGTCACAAATGGTCATGGGTTCAATGTATGCAATCAAATACTTGATTGGGTTAAGGTTTCGATCTAAATTTCAGCAAATATAACATAGTCTCATTTGAAAGCAAAATGCCTTAAGAGTCTAAAAACTTGATATAAGGGAGTTGTCGCTGATTTAAATTTTATAATAATATTCCGAAATCTTAAAATAGTAACTTGAATATAGACTTAAAATATCATGCGCCACATTGAAGTTGTCATGTAAAATTTTAAAATATTGACATCAAATTCGAAAGCAGCTACCACGAAAAACTTCTTATACAACGTTTCGTACGGATACAATGAAATTTTTATATTTCGGCCGCCATATTGGATCCGCCATTTTGAAATTTTCATTTTGACATCAAATTGGAATTTGGTGACACCGAAAGAAATTTCAGAATTTTGGGCATTAAAAGTGGTTGTGACATGTAATAACACCATTTTCGAAGCATTTTTGTTTTTATTTTGATAACAACGTGTTATTTTCTGATTAAGAATTCAAGTTTTACTTTTATTTTTAATAAAAAAATTATAGCTTGAAAAATTATTGATACACAAAATTTTGTTATTTTGAAGGAAAAATCTGTCGCGTTTTGTCGCGTACTTTTTAACACTTTGTTCAAATATAAAAAAAATCAATATAATCGTGATTTTAACTCACTGCAATATAAAATAGCATTACTCAACTTATTTTTAACATTTTAATAAAAATAATTTTCCTACATATTCCGCAGAGTTTTAAATATATTTACATGCGTCTTAAAATTACTTACTTTTTTTGTCGCTTATGAATCACCATTTAAAGGCGGATATCATGAAACTCAAAGCTCGACCGTGCCTGATTTTACTGCTATATATATATAGTACTCCTCTAGGGTGGCACAACAACCAAAATATAAACTATATCCTTTGTTATCACTTTGTATTGCTTTGTATTTGTATTGCTGTTATATGCGTACAAATGTCGCGTACGTAAGCAAAGAAATGGCCATATGCACATTTTGATGGGAAAATGCTTCACTATGTATCAACTGGTAAATTAGATGAGTTCATAGCAATTGCTTTATCTGGAGGATCTGGCAAGCAGGTTATTGGCATTCGTAAAATATCCGAAGTAATATAGAAGTAATAGTATTTGATATCACCTCGACAAATACCGGATTAAAAAAAAATCAGCTTGTCATATAACCGAGGAAATGATAGATCACATACGCTTTAAATTTTGCTTGTCGGCACCACGTTTTGGAATAAATTCAGAAAAAAAATGCAAAAAAAATATCAATAAGCCACTTTGAAAACATTATGCACGCTGGATGGTCAAGGCTTTATACGGCATCAAAATGTTATTGCTAAGGAATCATATGAAAATCTGAAATTCAGTATGTTTGTGAGTTTGGAAACTTAGTTCTCTGCATCTTTTGCTTCAAGTGCTGCTAGAAATCACTTGGATCTTTCGAGGTTAATGAGAGTTTAAGCTAGTCGGTCACAGAAAAACTGAAAACACCTTTATGGTATTGTAGTGATGAAAATATTGGACTAGCCTTTTCCGACAGTAAAGTTTGTACTAAAGTATGATAAGACTTTTAATTATGTTTTAATTGAAATATTAGATTTGATTTTTTTTTTATATTTTTATTTTCAGATAAAGCGAGTAATGGCAAAAAAACCTGACAAGAAAACAAATTTTTTGTGATCGACAACTGCGTGCTCTTCCTTACATTTCTGCATTACAGGATATGTTTCTCCAGCAACATATTTCTTTTTTAAAATTCTTGATATCAAAATAATCTTTTTAGAGGTAGATCCACTGTTGTGGAAGGATAACGCGGAGTACATGTATGGTTGCATTGTAATTTACTACTTGTAAACAACCAATGACATAGCTGAAAGAGTTGTGTGCACGATGGCGAAAGTTGTTGGACAAGTTGTAAGAAGTGATGAAGAAAGGGAGCTTTACATACAGGATGTAAATGACAACATAAAAAATTTCCCAATGCGAACAAATGCATTTTTACTAAAAAAATAGTGGTTTACCACTTTTATAGTTAAAAAAAACAGTTTGCTTATTAAATAGTTTCACATACTGTATTTTAATACAAATATCAAAAAAGTAATCACTGAACTAAGTCGTGGACTAAACATTTTAATTTTATTAAATTTAATTCTAATATGCACGTTTGAGCTACGGAGCTTCAGAACACTAGTATTTTGCTTATATTAGGAAAGAATCTCAGATACTATAGCCCTGTGGAGTTGAAAATTTTAAAAAAGACTTTGATTGCAAATTACAAGTCTTATCATGTTTTTTGAATCTTGTTATACCTAATAGAAAAAATTATGAAGGGCTTTAAAATTTTATATTTTACTGACCCAAAAAGAAAAAACTTCGTACTTGTACTAAAAATTATCCAATTCCCATGAAAAATATCATGGTGTGTTTTTACACATTTATAAATCAATTATGCCCCTGAGTAGAAGAAAAAATAAATATTTTAATTTTTTTGAAACAGTCTGTTTTTAAGTTTTACTGACGATAGAGACACATATGAACTTATAGCAAATAGTTAAAAATTGTAAATTATAATGTGTGCTCATTTGTAGTTTGGTGCAATCATGGGCGTAGCCAGGGGGGAAGCGGACCTCGGCATCACCTTAAATATTTGATCCAATATATTTTTTGTGATGTCTCCAATATGTAATTAAGTGATTTAATTTTTAGTAAGCCCTCAACTGTATCATTTCATAATTTTATGAAGGTTATTTCAATGTGTTTATAGTGGATAGTATTATTGTTCTTTGTCTCTACCTGTACCTACACGGTTAGAAATTTTGGAATAAGTTTTAATAAAAATTTGTTTTTATACTTTAAAATTTTATACTTTAAAATTTTAATACTTACCGAATATAAGCGGCGGCCGTGGTGTAGTGGGTAGAGTGTTTGGCTCATATACCAGAGAACCCAGATTCGAATCTCCATCTTACACAGAAAGTTTTTTGAATGGAATTAATTTTTCTGTTCGGCCGTCACCTTTCTGCAGACAGTGTCAAACCTCAGATAGTAAAAACTGCCATGAAAAGCTTCTTGAGAACATAAGCCGTTCGGAGTCGGCATAAAACTTGTAGGTCCAGTTCTTGATCATTTGTGTTCAAACATTTCACAACCCCACACAACACAATTGATCATAAGAAGCTCGGTCAAAGTCCTTTCAAGAGCTGAAATGGCTATTCCGTTTTTTTTTTTTACTTTCCGAATATTAAATTTTATTTCTAATAAAAATTTGTATTACAATTTAATGCTCAATTCGTATTAAATTTTTGTTAATGTTTTGGCTTAAATTTTAATACACTCAATTTATTTTTTTTCATTCTTCTTATAAGTTTTAATTTTAAATCATTAATATTGTAGGTTACGAACTCACGTCATAATTGAAATGAAAGTAGTAAACGTTGCTTGTGCGCCATAATTAAATAAAAAATGTTTCACAAAAATTGTGTTATAACGCTTTGTTAACCGAAAAAGCAACTCTGAATCATAAGGCTTTTACAATCTGAAAATTAAGATGGAAAGTATTGAAACATAATACAGCATGACTTAAAATTCAAATATAATATTCACCATAATATCAAATTTACTCCAAAGGGTATAAAATATCATTGTAATTTTAATTGCATTAAAATTTAATACAAAATTTATTTAAAATTTTGTAATCTATTTAATAGCATTAAATGTAATAATTTTTTAATTAAAAATCGTTGTATTAAAATATATTCCAGGATTTCTAACCGTGTATAAGGGTAAAATAATCTCATCATCATAATAATTGTCGTCTTCAAAAATAATCATATGTGTATAATTGTTCAAAAAATTTTTTTTAAAGTAGACTTAGCATTTTAAGATTTTTTTTTTTCCTTTACTCAATCAACATAATTCAACTTCATCCTCATGAACAATAAAGTATGCTTTGGATTTGAAAGTTTTTTTCAGTTCTACTTGAAGCCGATGTATTCTGCTTGAAATCGGTGAAGAAATTATGTCGTCGCACACATCATAATCTATATCTTTATTTTATCTATATATATATAAAATTGTAAAAAAAAAATCTGTACATTAAATATTTTTTTTTAATTCTTTTTGCGATGGACATTTGGATTGACGCTGAGTCCAAAAATCGCATTTTTAAAATTTTTGTCTGTCAGTCAGTCTGTCAAAGCATCACGCGAAAACCACTTGATGGATTTAAATGAAATTTGGAATCTAGGTTCCTTATATACCCGGTCATAACATAGGCTACTTTTATCCAGTAAAAAAGGTTGGACCCGGTAGGGGGCGCTGCAATCGAAATCCAGGCATTCGTTTTTTCAGCTTATCTCCGAAACCGTTCATCCGATTTGCATGAAAATTTGTATCGAGAAGTTCTCGGACACGCTGAGTTTTTTGACTCATCTACACCGTTCTACCTAAAACACCAGAGGGCGCTGTAGAACAAATATTTTGAAAAACCTCGAAAAACTCCTAAACCGTGCATCCGATTTATATGAAAATTGGTATATAGAGGTTTTTGGATACGGTGAATGTTCATGACTTATCTACTCTGTTCTATCTTGAACACCAGAGGGCGCTGTGTACAAATATTTTAAAAAACGTCAAAAAACTCCTTAGTCGCTTATACGATGTGCATGAAAGTTCGTATATAGAGGTTTTCGGAAACGGTGAGTTTTTATGACTTATAAACTAGGTTCTATATTGAACACCAGAGGGCGCTGCAGTAGAAATATTTTAAAAAAATCGAAAACATCCAAAAATATTCATCCGATTTGCATGAAATTTTGTATGAAGAGGTTCTCGGACACGCTGAGTTTTTTCACTTATCTACTCTTTTCTCTCTCGAACACCAGAGGGCGCTGTAGTACAAATATTTTGAAAAACTTCGAAAATCTCCTAAGCCGTGCATCTGAATTGCATGAAAATTGGAAAATAGAGGCTTTTTGATACGGTGAGTGTTTTGGACTTATCTTTTTTTGCTATTTTGAAAAACAGAGGGCGCTTTGCGCGGACTGCTCATCCGATTTGGATGAAAATTTGTAAATAACGATTTTCGAGTACGGCAAGGGTTCTGGTGCTATCTTTTTTGCTCTTTCTCGATCCCGGTAGGTGGCGCTGCGATCGTGTTTAATTCATTTTGTTTTTATAGTTTATCTCCGATACCGTTCATCCGATTTGCATGAAAATTTGTGTATAGAGGTTTTCGGATATGGCCAGTTTGTATGACTTATCTACTCTGTTCTATCTTGAACACCAGAGGGCGCTAAGTACAAATATTTTAAAAAACTTCTAAGCTCTTTTCATGAAAATTGGTATATAGGGGTTTTCTAATATGGTGACTGTTTTCGACTTATAGTTTTTGTACTATATCTAACACCAGAGGGCGCTGTAGTACAAATTTCTTAAGCAGTCGTGAAAAAGTAGAAAGCCACTCATCGGATTTGGATGAAAAATTTTACTAAAGGATTTTCGTGTACGGCAACTGTTTTGGCGTTATCTCTTTTGCTCTGTCTCTAAAGGTAGTGGGCGCTGTTGTACAATTTGTACGTGTGTGTATTATTAAACTGTTCCTAAACGGCTGCACCGATTGTGATGACATTTTTTGTGTTTGTTTAAATAGATATCTGGATGGTTCAGATTCGCAATTGGACCCGGTAGGTGGCGCTGCGATCGGGATCCACGAATATTGTTATTATAGTTTGTCTCCGAAACCATCCGATTTACATGAAAATTTGTATTTAGGGGTTTTCGGGTACGGTAGTTTTTATGGCTTATCTATTTTGTTCTATATTGAACACCACAAGGCACTAAAAATTTCGAAAAACTCCTAGCTGTGCAACCAATTTGGGTGAACATTTGTACATAGGAGTTTTCGGATATGGTGGGTATCTTGGACTTTTTTTTCTGCGCTATCTTTAACACCACATGGTGCTGTAGTACAAATCACTTAAGAAATCGTGAAACACTCAAAAACCGCTCATCTGATTTAGATAAAAGTTTGTATATCGGATATATAGTATTTGATTATCGAGTATGGAAAGGGCTGTGGCGTTATTTTTTTATTCTATCTCGAAAACCAGAGGGCGCTGTTGTACAAATACCGCAAAAAACTCAAAACAACTCATCGGATAAGTATGATTTTTATAAGTAGTTTTCGGGTGCGGTGAGTCTTTAGGCGCTATGTATTTTGCTATATCTTGAACCCCAGAGGACGCAGTACTATTAAATACAGTAAGACGTGGCAAAGCGCTAAGTGTGATAAATATCTTCTTTTCTTCTTTATGTGTATTTATGGCATATTCCACTTTATTTTTTCGCAAATCAGGACAGCTGATGCCGAATATTGTGGTATTTGAGTATGCATCAACACATGCACAAGACAGTTGAGTAATAAGTTGGGGTTTTTGCTCTGATTTTTTTCAAAAATGTGCAATCTATCGAATACAATATAAAAATAGAAAATATATTTTTGCAAGCGATTGGCGGCACGCACACACAAATCACGATTTCCCTAACATTTTCTCATAATTTTCAGATGTTGAAGCTACATTTTGCTCATTTCGACGAAGTGCCGAAAGATGTACACAAAATTGCTTCTAAGGTTTGTAAAAAGTTTTTTCAAATCGACGAATGAAATCGAAAATTATTTATATCAACTCCCGAGCTAAGCCGGGTATTCAGCTAGTCTACATAATACATAAAATTGTAAAAAAAAAAATCTGTACATGAAATATTTTTTGAAATTCTTTTTGCGTTGGACGGTTTGAATGATGCTGATTCCGAAAATCGCATTTTTAAAATTTTTGTCTGTCTGTCTGTCTGCCTGTCTGTCTGTCTGTTAAAGCATCACGGGAAAACCACTGGATGAATTCAAATGAAACTTGAAATCTAAGTTCCTTATATCCCCGGTCATAACATAGGCTACTTTTTCTTCAGTAAAAAAAGTTGGACCTTGTAGGGGGCGTTGTGATCGGGTTCCAGGCATTCTTTTTTTTAGCTTATCTCCGAAACCGTTCATCCGATTTGCATGAAAATTTGTAAGTAGAGTTTCTCGGATACGGTGATTTTTTATAACTTATCTACTCTGTTCTACCTCGAACACCAGGGGGCGCTGTAGTACGAATATTTTGAAAAACCTCGAAAAACTCCTTAACTGTGCATCCGGTTTGTATGAAAATTGGAAAATAGGGGGTTTCTATACGGTGAGTGTTTTGAACTTTTCGTTTTTGTGCTATCTTGAACACCAGAGGGCGCTTTAGTACAATTCTTAGGAAATCGTGAAAAACTCCAAAACTGCTTATCCGATTTGGATGAAAATTTGTGTATCGGAAATATATAGGATTTGATTATTGAGTATGGAAAGGGCTTTACGTTATCTTTTTATTCTATCTCGAAAACTACAGGGCGCTTTTGCACAAATACCGCAAGAAACTCAAAACAATTCATCCGATAAGTATGATTTTTTTATGTGGTTTTCGGGTGCGGTGAGTCTATTGGCGCTATGTATTTTGCTATATCTTGAACCCCCAGAGGGCGCTGTACTACAGAATACAGTAAGGCGGAGCGAAGCTCGGAGGGTGATTAATATTATAATTTTTTTCTTCTTAATGTGTATTTATTTTCCATTTTTTTTTTCGCAAATCAGGACAGCTGATGCCGAATTCTGTGGTATTTGAGTACGCATCAACACATGCGCAAGTCAGTTGCGTCGTAAGTTGGCGTTGTTTTGACATTTCAGTTTTCAATGCTTATTTAATTTTTATCCAGTTTCCTCGCGAATTGCCAAGAATTCGTTTTTGCTCTGATTTTTTTCAAAAATGTGGAGTCTATCGAATACAATATAAAACTTGAAAATATATTTTTGCACGCTATCGGCGGCACGCACACACAAATCACGATTTCCCCAAGTTTTTCTCATAATTTTCAGGTTTTGGAGCTACATTTTGTTCATTTCGCCGAAGCTACCGGTTTGAAAGATTCACACAAAACGCGTACTGCGTAAGGGGTATATTAACTTTGTCATTTCGTTTGTAACGCCAAGAAGGAGGCGTGGCATCCATAGTCATATGGATATATTTTTGATCAGCATCACCTCCTGAGTCGATTTACGTGTGTCCGTCTGTCTGTCCGTCGGTCCGTCTGTCGACACGATTGCAGCCGTTATTTGAAAGCTATCGCGATGAAATTCAGCATATAAGTTTATTTTTAAAAAAGTAAGATCAAGTTCGATAATGGGCAAAGTCGGATGAAAACCACGCTTACCTCCAATACAAAGTGACCTTATATTAACCGTAATGTATGTATTAAAAATGTTTTTAAAATCCACAAAAATTAAAAAATGCCTTGAAATTTGGCACGTTAGCTTTGCTCTTTAATCTTAATGAAATTTGAAAAAATCGGATGAAAACCACGCCTACCTCCCATACACAGTGGCTTTATCTTAAAAGTAAAATCTCTTAAAAATCTGCTAAAATTAAAGAAATGTTTTGATATTTTACACATAGGCTTTGATATTTAATATAGACCATCACATAGATATTTGGCAAAATCTAATGAAAACCAAGCCTACCTCCCGTACAAGTAGACTTTATTTTAAACGTAAAAATCTTAAAAATCTGCAAAAATCACAAAAATGTCTTAAAATTTTGAACATTAGCTTTGATATATAATATAAATCATCTCTATATTTGGCAAAATCGGATCAAAATCACACCAACTTCCCATACAAAGTGACGTCATCAAAATAGGAAAACTTTCGTTACTATATAAAACTAAATGTCATCGTGTATGCCGTGGCTAAAGACTTCGAAAATACTTTAATATGGCCGCGGGGGTTATTTTAGCTTTGATACACTGCCGAAGATCCATCCTTACTAGTTTTTTACCTTTTTCGTTCTTTACTTTATACTTACCGAGCAAACTATCACTACTACCTTGATAATTGTGTCATGGCCGTACGAGATGGGTTGTTTGATTCTTAAAAAAAACTATCTCGTTACTTGTTGGATGACATGTTAGATCTTTTTCTATACTATTTTCGACAAGCTTTGTTCGCCAAGCGAACTGTCACTACTACCTTGATAATTGTATCATAGTCGCACATGTTGGATTGTCTTAAGGAGGTATTCCTGGTTGGCAAAAATTTTTGTTCTCGCGCGCGTACATACAGTTTTGAAAAGTACAGTTTTGATAAAAATTTTTGTTTGTGCTAAAGACAATGGATAGGAAAAGTAATAGAAATAAAAATAAAAGAAACACTGGTAGCAATCGAAAACTCGTCCCTTGAAACGGCAGTTTCGTGGTAACCAACACGAAAAAGATGAGGACACGCACTATTGAGATTGCCAATTATATTGGAACTGTCATATTTAACGCAGGTTTTTTTGCCAATACTTCAAATAATGAACCTAATGGGCATCCCGATTGGCAACTTCACATATGATTTCGCGATGTCTCGGAACGAAGAATATTTGAAAAGGTCCTAGGCCAGAGCTCTGGCCGCATCAAAAGAAGGTAGAACTGCCCGAAGAGCACAAAGAGCCGCTGAGTCCTCATTTCTTGAAGAAGAGGAAGGAGTTCTTTATGGGGCTGGCATTGCAAATTGATTCATGTAAGTATTTCACAAAAGAAAATGTTTTATTGAGTTTTTTCAAAATCACGTTTTTGAACTTCGAAGTCACTTTTCTCCGGTTCTACTGAAACGATTTTAATGAAACCAAGTGAAAAACCAAGTGCAAAAAATGTCGAATTTCTAAAAGTTCATGCTCAAATTTTTTATTTCAATTTTTGTTTTGATGCAAAAAACAATAACTTCAAACTTAAACGCGTTTATCTCGAAACCACGTTTTTCAAACTTTTGGCCCAGATTTCGCCAGTAGTTCTGAACCGATTTTGATGAAACGAAGTGCAATCGACGCAGAATTATCACCATTCTAGTCCTTACCTCAATCACAATTTTAAACAATTTTTTACTATTTTTTTTACACTAAACTACAAAAAAAAAAACCCGAAATCGGTTTTTCATTTTCCAATGACCGCCATTTTGTAAAAAGTATTCGAAAAAATATAATTGAGGTAGGGACCAGAAATACATCTGTACTGAATCTAATGCCGTTTACTTTTCCCATTTCAGATGATCCGAAGTCGAGTTATCCGGGCCGCAAGCAGCATACCTTTTTTTTCTACGCCCAACTTTGAAGGCCGACAACTTTTTGAACAGCCCTTGTACAAAGGAAAACAAATTTTTTATTTAATTTAATATGTTCTTAATATAATAAAAAAACAGAATTCAAATAACTCTTTGCGTTTTCAAATGAGAAGTTTTTCAAAAATTGTCCAAAAATAGCTATCCAACCAGGAATACCCCCTTAACGCTCAAAAACTGTCCCGTTACTTTTCGAGTAATATGTTACAGGATCGTTTAACAGAACCTATTGATTTTTTAATGTCTTATTAGATTTTTATTTTTTTTTAATTTTCAGTTTATTTGGTGAAGTTGAAGAAATCGGTTGCCTTCTTGGTTGTTTTATAAAATTTCCATTTCAATTTTAACAATTTTTTTTCGAAAAAATTAATACTCATTTCAAAATAAAATATGATTTGAGTTTTACGAATTATTTTAAATCTCACATTAATTAAATGAATATACGTTTTATTAATTAAAGTTTTTTAGCGATAAGAGTTTTTATAATTATGTACATATTTACATTATTGCTTACCAGGGACCCAAAACAATTGTTATTTTTAAATTTTTAAATGAAAAGATCACATAAAAGAGTTATTATAATATACATTTCAATATAGTCACGTGATGCCTACCAGCTGGAGAATTCGGTTTTGACATGATTTTATGTGCCATAATTTTTATAATAATTGTGTTTTTTTCTAATCGAGTTGTAACACAACGATTTTTTGGATTAATCGTTCACACATTTTTTTTTTTAATTTTACAACGATAATCGGCAGCTATCTATCTATATTATTATTACGCAAGAGCATTTTTTGTGATGACTATCAATAGACGCAATTTCCATAGGGTAGCACTTGGAAGGTCTTGCTCTGTAGATGTTATTGCACATCTTATTACGCTGCAGCCACACGTGATAGTACTGACATGCCAATGAAGAATATGTATTTACTTTCGACACAAATATTAAATATGCCGAAATAATCAACAAATTACGTTGCGGCCACACGTGATAGTAAATGTTCATTAGCAAAATGTCGTCAAAGCCAAAGGTTCGACCACTTTATCATCCACCGCTTCCCACTGAACCATAAGCGAAGGTTTTGAGTAAGGTGAGAGTTTTGCGAACGTTTTTGGTTAGAATTTTTTTTTTAAATTTTTTCTTTTTTATTTTGTCGCTTAAAAGTGCTTGTTATAAAAGATTAAATTCGTGAAAGCTTTCCCATAAAGAAAAATTGTGCATATTTTGCGAAATGCATTAAAAACTTATTTTGAGTCGAAGATGAATCATTTTTGTATCATTTCAGTAGGTAAGACTTCCTTGTAAATGAACCATTTTTTGTTCATAAATGAGTTCGGAAATGAATCATTTATGTTTCTTTTTTGCATTCTGAAATGAGTTCAAAAAAGAATAATTTTTTTTATCATATCAGTAGGAAACAATTTCTCATAAACGAACCATTTTTTGTTCATAAATGAGTTCACAAATGAATCATAAATGTTAATTTATATATTCTAAAATCAGGTAAATAAAGGAACTTAAAATGAAAATGTTAATCTTTGTACAAACGTCATATGAACTTTTTTACCAGTGCGAGATGGATGTACTGCTACATGTATGCATTTCAACATTTAATTAATTTTCAACATTTCAACATTTCTATCAAAAATTAAAATCAGGCCCAAATAGAATGAAAACCACGAAAACATTCCATGCAAAAATGTAATTAATAAATTCCCCAATTAATAACTTAACTATTTTGATATTTCATATATAATTTGGAAGTTTGTCAAATTGGAAAACAATCACGCCTTTCCCCCTTTGAAACATCAATATCATGAACAACACAATGCGTGAATTCCACCCCAGGTATATTAATCCTATTAACCCAATAATTAATATGATCTCTAACTTTAGTAATAATCATTTCTTCTTTTACAAAATATCGATATGTTATTATAAATAGTATTATGCAATAATAAAATTTATAATTCAAAAAGGTTCTTTTTTTAACTCATTATTGAACAAAAAAAGGTTTGTTTTTGAGAGGCAATTCAGTCCAAAGATTGATACAAAAAGGGCTCAATTTCGTTTCGGCTTTTTACAAAAGAACTTTTGTATGGTTTTGAACTCATTTCCGAAGAAAAAACAGTTGTTTCTGAGAGGCATTTTCGTCCGGCGATTGATTCAAAAAGGGTTAATTTCCGAGTGCCGAAAAAGAACTTTTATGGTTCTTTTTTTAACTCATTTCCGAACAAAAAAGAGGATAATGATATAAAAAGGGTTCATTTATGAGTGCCGAAAATGAACGTTTCTACCCGAAAAGGTTCATAAATGAATTCAAAAACGGTAGTTTTGGTTCACTGGGTTGCTTTTATTCAGTGATGCTTTATATGCCAACACAGCACCAAACTTAAATGGAATAAAAATGGGGAAATAATCATGTTGTAAAATGTGTTTATCAATATTTTTCAAAATGAAATGCAACTTATTCTTATGATATTTTATTTGCCAATAAAGGGAAATTCAAATAATAGTATATATTTCACTACAAGATATGAAAGAAAAGTGCATATCAAAGTTCGCATACTTTAGGGAGAAAATAAAACACGTTTTTCCTTACTTCGATTTCGCACTGGCTGTGGTTGTCAAAATTCACTGTCTCAGTAAAAGTTGCTGCCAGTGGACAGTGATGTCAAGGTGTGAGTGTATTAGTGAAAAGTGAGAGTGTATTGACTTTTTCGAACTGTTACTATCTTCGAACTGGCATGTGTGGCTAGGGGGTTATACCCCAACTCGTACTGCGTAAGGGGTATATTTACTTTATCATTCCGTTTGTAACGCCAAGAAGGAGGCGTGGCGGACATAGACATATATATATATATTTGATCAGCATCCCCTCCGCAGTCAATTTCCGTGTGACTGTCTAAAATAGACCTGTCTAAAATGACTGTTTTAAAATAGGAAGAACAAGTTCGAAAATGGGCAAAATTGGATGAAAACCACGCCTACCTTCCATATAAAGTGACTTTATATTAACCGTAAAATGTCTTTAAAATCCACAAAAAATAAATTTGGCACGTAAGCTTTGCTCTTCAATCTTAATCCTGGTTTTGAAATTTGGACAAATCGGATGAAAACCACGCCTACCTCCCATACAAAGTGGCTTTATTTTAAAAGTAGAATCTCTTAAAAAGCTGCTCTAATTAAAGAAATGTTTTAAAATTTTGCACATAGGCTTTGATATATAATATAGACCATCACTTTGATATTTGGCAAAATCTACCTCCTATACAATTTGGCTTTATTTTAAACGTAAAATCTCTTTAAAATCTGCAAAAATTAAAGAAATGTTTTAAAATTTTGCACATAAGGTTTGATATTTAATATAAGCCGTCTCTATGATATATGGCAAAATCGCATGAAAACCCCGCCCACTTCCCATACAAAGTGGCTTTATTTTAAACGTAAAATCTCTTAAAAATCCACAAAAATTAAAGAAATGTCTTGAAATTTTGCACATTAGCATTAATATATAATAAAAACCATATCTGTGATATTCGGCAAAATCGGATCAAAAGCACGCCTACCTCCCATACAAAGTGACGTTATCAAAATAGGGAAACTTTCGTTGATATATAAAACTGAATGTCATCGTATATGTCGTGGCTAAAGACTTTGAATTTACTTCAATATAGCCGCGGGGGGTATTTTAACTTCGGTACCCTGCCGAAGCTCCATCCTTACCAGTTTTTTCCTAAATTTGGTGTTTTTTTTTTTTAACTAAACAAATTTTCTACAAAAGCCTTTCTTTGTGATGCCTAAAAGTATGTGATCGATTTTTATTATTATGCTATGATAAGTAATAACTGGGCTACTTAGCAATTCAACAGAAACATAGAAAGTTTCTATGAAGTCCTTAGTTCAAAGGTAAAAATTTTCGTTAATAAAAACACAAAACTACTCATCACTAGATGGTTTTAACGCCACACGGGATCACTAGTTATTATTAATGTCTTAATTCGCACATTATTTACATGTATATTTCAGGACTTTGGGAACCCGCCCCACCCTATAGAAAAGTCTGGCTACGCCCATGGGTACAATATTAATAAATTTAAACAAAAGTGTATTGAAATATTAATTTAAATATTGAGCATTGAAGTATATTACTAATCATTGCCACTTCTTTGATGTTCTCTTCACGGTCGTCTTCACTTTATTTCCTTCTCCACAAATGTAATAAACGATAATAAAATGCGAGCCATTGCAAATAAAGTTGTGTGGTATTGAGTTTTCCGCTTATTGAATGGTTGACTTGTTTGATTTATCGTCAAGTAATTTGTTAATAGAGCGTGATTTGATAGCCTTAAGCTTCAGCACTTCGATACCTCGACAAAGAGTGGCGGCAAGGAGCATTTTGACTGAATAAAGTTTATTTTGCTAATTGTTTCGGTTAACCAATGCAAATAATTTTATCGAATTCGAGTGAGTTTGTCGTTTATCTTCTTGTTAAGTTATGCAAGAGTATTTCTTATTTAAATAAAAATATAATATAAATTTCAAGAAAATATATTCATATTGAAAATTCTATATAATATATGTATATTCTATATATATATATATATATATATATATGTACTAAATAAAAATACAGACAGCAGCTGTTAAAAAAAACAGAGAAAGTAATAATCACGTTGACACGCTCATCTGCTTTTTCTGCCACACGATCTTTTTCCTGCTATCAGAATAAACCTGAAATTGCATTGTTGTAACAATTATCACAAATGTTATCAAACAAACCATAAAACCAACAAAACAAAATCCCATATTTTTACTCAATATTAAAGACAATGCATTCAAATTAGAGCAACAACAAAGTAGACATTCACTTAGGATAAGCATAGAAGCGCTATCACCACGAAGAAAAGTGAAACTTTCTAAAACGAATGAACCCTTTATCGACCATGACGCATTATTTTCTCTTCTACTCATTTTAATCAAAACTAATTTTGTAAAAAATCATGAAAATATACTGAAAGCTTAGGTTAAAGGTCATATAGGATCTACTGTCTATGCCTGAGAAAAGCAACCTTTCATGTTAAAAATTCCGTTACAGGACATATTTACCTGCGAATTGTTCCTTTGTATTTTTTGTTTTGCTTGTGTGTTCAGGCTATTTTTAAGCATTTGATGAGTTTGGCCTTTTTGTGTATAAAAGAGTTGAGTTCGTTCGAAAATCGGATAAATTTTTAAGTGTCCAACTGTGGAACAGTATATCCGACATTTAAGCTAACCGGTTGCATAAAAAAAAATCGAGTAGTGAATGAATAATCAGAATATTCTATTGAATGAAAAGTAAAAGAATAATAAGAAGATCTCACAAAAATTTATCACAAGGTTTCTTTCGCATCAACTAAGTGTTGCTCACTAACCCTTACAAATGACTTCGCTTCATATGCTACAAGATGTCTTAGATCAAACAATCCTGTTTGAAAATTTTGACATTTTATTTTAAGCAAATGTAAATCAAGAATTTCACGTTCGTAAAACTGTCTGCTGTGCTGAGCACATTCATCAATGACACATTAGTGTCTGATAGAGCCTTCCAACGCAGGATATTTACGTTAAGCAATTCGCTGCCTGATTGCAAGGCAATCACCCAATCATCCAATCAACCCTTTCGCATGAGTCGCTGATACATACGGTAAAATATGCATGATTATCTATGGAAATGTGACAAAGCTGCGAATCATTAATTTAATGCTTAGCTTAGAACTTGAAGCTGCTAAATACAGCATTGTTTAATTCAAGAACGGCATCGTAAAAAATTCGTTTTATTAAAGCGGGCGAGCGAAGCTCCTATGGAGAAACTTATTTGCAAAATTTTATCGAAATCAGAAATGGCTGGGTTGATTTCAAAATTATTTTTCACTGAACTTTAATTTACACAAAAAATTTTACTCAAATCAAATTCATATTTACAACATCTTCAACAATTTTATGTTTGTGTCCTCAATGATTTAAACTTGTTAACTGCCAGCAAATGCATTGGGTCTCATGCAAAATAGTAAGAAAATGCTTTTATCGAGCATTCGAGCAAATCGATTTTTTGAGCAGTAAGTCGTTGTTGTAAGCATAAAAATCTTTTACTCGTTAGTAAGATCTCGTTCATCGAGATGGATCTCATGGCCTAAGAAACTTATTAAAACGAAAGATCTTAGTGAGTAAATTCTCAAAACAATTTGCATAATCCTGACATGCAGATCGCTAGTCTGATAATATTCTCGTTAAATGTTGAGTCACCTATTTAGTGAATTACTTACTTACTTACTTAGTTGGTCGTAACAACCCGTGTCCGGGTTTCAACCGACCTCATCAGCTCTCGCCAGGCGCCTCTGCTTTGCGCGCGCCTTCTCCAATCGGATACACCAAGTGCGGTTAGGGCTTCCTCAGCCTGGTCCATCCATCGGAGGCATGGTCTCCCTCGTCGTCGTTGACCAGCGACCCTCGCCTCGAGCACCTTTTTCGCTGGAGCTTTGTCGTTCATACGATGGACATGACCCAGCCAGCGTAGTCGCTGCACAGTTATACGCCGAACTACGTCAATGTCATCGTAGAGCTCATACATCTCGTGGTTCATTCGGATGCGATAGTCATCGCCGACTCGAACAGGACCGAAGATTTTGCGAAGAACTTTTCTCTCGAACACCCCCAGAGCGGCTGCGTCAGTTTGCGAAACTACCCATGCCTCAGCGCCATAAAGCAGCACAGGTAGAACGAGCGTCTTGTAGAGTGTTAGTTTTGTCGATCGAGAGAGGGCTCTGGAACTTAGTTGCTTACTGAGCCCGTAGTAGCACCTATTAGCAATTATTGTTCTTCGCTTTATCTCCAGGCTGATTTCGTTTTTGGTATTAATGACGGTGCCAAGGTAAACGAACTCCTTGACTACTTCAAAGTTATAGCTGCCGGATGAAACGTGGGAGTCTAAACGCCGAGCTCCCTTGTTGTAGTCGTCAAACCCACTTTGGCTGATTCCTTTTCGATAGCGGCGAAAGCAGCGGTAACATCTCTCTTGGTTCTGCCGACAATATCAATATCATCAGCGTACGCAAGGAGCTGGACGCCTTTGTAGAAAATGGTGCCATTACGATGCACACCGGCCTTTCGTACGATCCCCTCCATGATGATGTTAAAGAGATCGCAAGACAGTGGATCGCCTTGCCTGAAACCTCTTTCGGTATTGAAGGTTTCGGAGAGGTCATTTCCTACCTTGACGGAGCTGCGTGTGTTGCTCAACGTCATTCTGCAAAGTCTAATCAACTTTGCAGGTATACCGAACTCAGACATTGTTGCGTATAGGCAATCCCTTCTCGGGCTATCGAACGCAGCTTTAAAATCGACAAAGAGATGGTGTGTGTCAATTTGATTTTCGTGGGTTTTCTCCATTTAGTGAATTTAGTGAATTTAGTGAATTTACATTTTTTTAATTAATAAATATTGCCGAATACTCTTGAGAAAATATCCCATACATTTCGATAATCACGGAAAATATTCATTCTCTTATATCGATTCTAAAAAAAGATTACACTTTTTTAAGGGGTTATGACCAGAACTTGCTATACAAGCTAGATTCATGAATTCGTCTAATTAATGTAATAGCAATTTTGGTATTAATAATATCCTTATCGATCTTAAGAAGTTTTTGTAATATTAACATAAAAAAAAATCCTTATCCTAATTTGGAGAAGCATGGCCCGATATCTCTAAAATTACTTAATCGATTATTGAAACGTTAGCTTTCTTAGCGAAGGTTTTAAAGGGAGTGAATTTAAAACTTTACAAAAACGTCAGTTGCGCTAAAACAACAGCAAATGTACTCGACGATGTTGATATTAATGGCCTAAAATCACTGTAGTGCTCAATCAGCGTAAAACCGGTTTTGTAGGCAAGGGAGGCAGGGGCGGATTTTGGTGGGATATAGGAGAGGCTGCAGCCCCCGGCCCCGAGGAGGCAGGGGCTTTACAGGCACTTTTGTCAAAATGTTTAATAAGATTTTTAATGCCTTTTTTGATCAAGGAACAAAATTTCCATTGTCATTAAATTTTAATCCTTATTATTTAAAAGAATGCAATATTAAAAAAGTTTTTTGTCCTGTATGAGTATAAAAATCATACCCCATGAGAGTTTTATACACTAACCACAAATCCAAATAACTTCGATAAGCAAAGTTGGTTACATTAGCAGCTATCCAAACAAAAAAAAAAAATAGCTGACAACAATGTTTCTTCTACTTACTACACCCCATTGAACCATAAGCGAGGGTTTGGCGAAAGGTGAGAGTTTTGCGAACGTTTATGGGTACAATTTTTTATTTTTAATTTTTGATTTTTTATTTTGTCGCTTAAAAGTGCTCGCTAAAGAAAGATTAAATGTGAAAAGTTTTCCCATAAATAAAAATTTTACTTCTTTTGCAAAATTCATAAAAAAACTTATTTTGAGTCGAAAAAGAATCATTTCTTTATCATTTTAGTAACTAAAAATTCTGCGTAAATAAACCATTTTTTGTTTATAAATGAGTGCAGAAATGAAACATAAATATTTCTTTCATTGCATTCTTAAACGAGTTCAAGAATGAATAATTTTTTTATCATATCAGTAGGAAATAACGTCTCATAATCCATTTTTTTTCTTTATAAAGGCGTTCAGAAATAAATCAATTATGATACTTTTTGTATATTCTAAAATGAGTTAAGACAGGAAGAATTTACACCTTACTGATATTTTCATAATTGCAACTAAAAATTGTAACCTTTACACAAACGTTTTCTGAACTTTTCACCAGTGCGAATTGATTTTCACCATAAGAAGGAAGATGAATGTACTGACACATGTATGAAAAACTATTTTTCTTTTCATCTACCAACAAGTCTGTTATAAAATTTCAACATTACTATCAAAAATTATGATCAGGCCCAAATAGAATGAAAACCACAACAACATTCCATGTAAAAAAGTAATCATTTATAACTTCCCCAATCAATAACTTTACTATTTTGATATATCACACATAATTTGAAAATTTCTCGCAAATGAACCATTTTTTGTTCATAAATGAATTCAAAAATGAATCATAAATATTACTTTTTTATATTTAATTTTGTGGATGTATTTATTTATTTGTTTGGTCTACAGAATATATCTTACAGACTATACATAACAATAGCACTAGTTACAATAATTAACAATAAACAATAAAAAATGTATTTACTTAATTAATTAAAAATCGTAAATAAATTTAAATGAAATTTGGCCTGTGAGCAGTTAAAATTTAATATTGAACAATAAGTGTTACACAGTTTAATACAGCTAGTTATAGGTTCGTTATTAGCGTAATTAGTTCTATGAAACGTTTCATCCAGCATACGATTGTTGTGCAAACTCCTTAGTGCATTGTAAATTATGAAAAATGCGGACAATTCAACACATTTTATGTTGTTATGTAAGATGTTATAAGCGAACATTAGATCAGAGTAGATTCTTCGATCCTTCAGCGACTGGAGACCAAGCAATTTACGCCGAGCTTCGTATGGTGGAAGACCATCATTCCAAATCATTTTATTAAGAGCATATCTTGTACAATTTCTCTGTATTCTTTCAATACGGACAGAATGTTCATTATAGAAGGGATTCCAAATGACCGAACAATACTCCACTATACAACGTACGAGAGAGACAAAAAGTGACTTAATAGTTAAAGGATCCTTGAAGTTCTTAGTGTTTCTTTTAATAAAGCCTAGCATTGAGTTTGCTTTTGAAATTATGTAGTCGAAGTGACTTTTAAAACTTAAATTTGAATCAAAAAATACTCCTAGATCTTTTACATCAGTTTTGCGATTTAAATAGATATTATTCAAAGAGTAATTCACTAAAATTGGAACTGAACGTTTTGTGTATGATACGACACAACATTTGTTAATATTTAAATGCAAGTTATTTAAAATACACCAATCGTGAAAAATAATCAAGTCACTATGCAGTTTAAAACAATCATATGGATGTGAAATTCTTGAGAAAAGCTTCACGTCATCCGCAAATAGTAAGCATTTGAGTACTTAAACCTTTGTGTCAAATCATTTATAAAAATAAGAAAAAGCAGTGGTCCGCAATGAGTTCCCTGCGGAATGCCAGAAGTTGCGTTAATAACAATTTCAGAGTTCGTTGATCCTATTTTAACAAGAAGTTTTCTATTCTTTAAATAACTTTTGAAAAAGTTTACAAGAGACTCCGACAGACCAAAATTTTTGAGCTTATGCAGTAAAATAATATGGTCAACTTTATCGAATGCTTTCGAATTATCAGTGTAAATAACGTCTAGTTGCTCCCCATTTTCCATAGCGCCCACTATGTTATTTGTAATCAAGGCCAGGTTTGTGCTTGTAGATCTGCCCGGAAAGAATCCATGCTGGCAGTCGACTATAAGATTACCAATTTTATCAAAAAGCTTATTTTTAATTATATAATCAAATAATTTGGCAAATGTGCACTGTTTCACAATCGCTCTATAATTATTTATATCATTTCTGTCACCAGATTTATATATAGGATCTACCGAACAAACCTTCCATGGATCCAAAAAAGTACAATTTTTCAAGCAGCAATTGTAAAGAATTGATAATTGTTTACTTATATTTGCCACGCAGCGCTTGAAAAATATTGGTGCGATATCTTCTTTTTCGCATTTTGAGCTTGAGCTAAGATTCGAAATAGCTATGGTTACGTCCTCTTCTAAAATCATAAAGTTATCAATGGATATACAATTTGGTAACTGCAAAGTTGAAGAGCTAATAGTGTTCGTAGAGCTTGTATATATTTCAAAGACTTCTTGAAAAAATTTTGCAAACAGATTGCAGGTTTCTGTGGTATTGTTTGATTTTATTCCATTATATACCATGCTAGTTGGAAAACCGTTCGTTTTGCGCTTAGAATTTAAAAATTGCCAAAAGCTTTTTGGGTTCGAAATCAATTTTCTCTCGATATTAAAAATGTATTGGTGATATAAAAATGTATGAAGCGCATCAAAATCTTTTCTAAGCTGGGTAAATCGCAGACGATCTGACTCGCAATTTGTTTTACGGAATTTCTTAAATGCTTTATTTTTTGAATTTTTTAAACTTGCAAGCCTTGCTGTAAACCAAGGAGGTTTGGTTCTTAAAATGTTTGGCTTCTTAGGAACGAATTGCGTTATTCCCTGTGAAAATTTCGAACAGATGAATTCGTAGGCATTTACTGGACTCACAATAAGTTCCAGTGCAGACCAATCAGAACGTACTAAATACTCATTTAAAGCTTCAAAGTTGGCTTTTGAAAAATCTTAGCGAATAGAATCATCATTAACTATTTTATCGTACTCATAGAACTCAAAGTTAATCGTTACTGCTTTATGATGCAAGCTATTATTCAAAACTGGTGATAAATTTTCTGTACAAACAGCTTTTAGATCATTTGAAATAAAAATTAAATCTAATATTCTATTTAAATCGTTCTTAACAAAGTTTAGTTGACGAAAATCATTAGAAAGGAAAAAGCTTGTAATAGATGATTCTGTATCTGATCTAATATTGAACGGTAAAAGAATTTTATCTTCAAAGATCCATTGAATGTTTCCTAGGTTAAAGTCACCCATAACGACCATGCCATGATGGGAACTGAGAACTTCAGTTAGAGAAGTGATATTGCTCAAATGTTTTTCATAGATATCAATACAACTATTTGGTGGAATATATGAAACTATAATAGAAAATACTTTATTATTAGGGAAATTAATTTGTACACAAATCTGTTCGATTGTATTATCCGATGACGGCAGAAGAAATCCTTTGCTTGATAAGTCCGCCCTTACAGCAATCAATACTCCTCCACCTCTCTCGTAACCCGAAGAGATTGGACAACGATCGAGACGATAAACAAGATAGAAATCGTCAAATATCTCAGCAGAAGAGATATCTTTATGAAGCCAGGTCTCGGTCAATGCAAAAATATCGTAGTCATGCAATGAAGCGGCAAATTGAAGCTGAGATGTTTTGGTACGAATACCCCCTGCATTTTGGTAGTAGATAGAGTAAGATGAAAAACTTTGTTTTAACGGCGGTAATTCTGGAGAAGAGAGCACATTCGTAGTTTCCATTGAGGGCGGTAAATCGAATATGCTTATACTGGATGAAGACATGTGAAGTGAGGTAGATGCTGTACAATTAGATGAGTGTGTAATTGTTACATTGTTTGGCTTGGTGTTAATGGCTTTTGAAAAAATTCAAATGGACGAACTTTTATATTTGCTGGCCATAATGTAGGGTCGAAGAGCTTGTCATAAAAAGTGCCAATTACTCCCAGCTTAAAGTTAATGCATGTAAGATTTTCTATGATCTTCATAGATTTTCAAGATTCTAAAATGAGGTAAAAAAGGAAAAATATAAACCTTTGTAGATATTTTTAAAATAGTAAATTAAAATGTTAACCTTCTTACAAACGTCATATGAAGGGAAATGGATGTAATGCTACACGAATGAAAAACTATTTCTCTTTTCATCTATCAACAAGTCTGTCATATCATTTCATTATTTCTATCCAAAATTATGATCAAGCCCTAATAGAAGGAAAACCACGAAAAAATTCCGGTATTTCACACATAATTTGAAAGTTTGTGAGATTGGAAACCAATCACAACTTTTCTCCTTTGAAATATCAATATCAAAATAGTTAATTTTTTAACACATTTCCGAACAACATAAGGTTCATTTTTAAGAGGCATTTTTGTCCAACGAATAATACAAAAATGATAATACGAATACGATAAACGAATGAGTACAGAAAATGAACGTTTCTACCCGAAAAGGTTCATAAATGAATTCGAAAACGTTAATTTTGATTCACTGGGTATATTCAAAAAGGTTAATTTTTTAACTCATATCCGAAGAAAAAAATGGTTCGTTTCTGAGAGGCATTTTCGTCCTACGATTGATACAAAAAGGGTTCATTTCAGAGTTAAGGGTTAACTCATTTTCAAACAAAAATAAAATGAAATGGCCATTTTAGCACTTGAAAGGACTTTGAACGAGCTTCTTATGATCTATTGTGTTGAACTGAGAACTGGACCTACCCAGCTTTATTCCGACTCCGAACGGCAGTTTTTACTGAGGTTTGCTACTATCTGAGGTTTGGCATTGTCTGCAGAGAGGTGACAGCCGAACAGGAAAATTTAATTCAATTGAAAAAATTTTCTGTCTCAGGTGGGATTCGAACCAGGGTTCTCTGGCGTATGGACCACACACTCTACCCACTGCACCACGGCTGCCACAAAAAAACAGAACTTCTTTTTGTTCAAAAAGAGTAGCACAATTTATGGTTATTTTGTAAATCATTTCCGAACAAAATAAGGTTAATTTTTGAGAGGATTTTAAGTCCGATGAATGAACGAAAAGGTTTACAAATGAATTCAAAAACGATAGTTTTGGTTCACTGGGACGTTGTCATAAGCATGGTTAAGACCTCTTTCCAGCTCTTAAGTAAAGAGTCAAGTAAAATGTTCTATATATATCTTGAATGAAAAAGTAGTGAGAAAGTATTTTTGACAGCACACAAAAATAAAATAATTTTATTTGAATGAAATATTTATGTAACATTTCGTTGGCGAATCGAGCAGCGGTGAAATTTCTCTCTGTCCTGTCTTCCAATCAAGGTTGGCTGAGACAAAAGCTGTTGCAGTCAAGCAATAGGATTAACCTTAACTAGCAGTGTCAGCTTTTCAGTCCGTATCAACGGGATACGCTTGATACGAAGTTTGGAAATGTGCTACGCTCCTCTGCCTCCCTTGAATTTTGGTCTGCCTGGTAAAAAACTCTGTGTAAATATTTACCTAACGAAACGTTCTTGCATTCTATATCCAGATTCACTTATGAATACTCTCTTTTCAAGATTGAATACAAATACAATTGACTTACGGGCGAGTTAAGTATTTTGGATGGGAAAAGATAGATCAAATGTTGCATATCCTTTTACCACAATTCGACTTTGGTACTGCTTGACAGAAGTTGCCCCATTATCCTTCTATTGCAAAGCCCGAAACGTGGTACTGAGAGTTTTTTTATGAGCAATCGTCAGCTTGCTGAAAATGGTTATAAGACCGAATATTTTTTTGCGTATACTTTTTCTGTACTTGAGTGGACTAAGAGTTCTATTGTTTTTCGTGAAGGACAACGTGGGTATACAGCAGTAAGTCATAGTAGAAATTAAAAAAATATTTTGAGGTATGGCCTATGGCTACATTGCCTATGTCAAACTGATTGACTTCCTAAATTGTTTTCATTCGGCCGTCAAATATGACGCTATAATTTTTCTCGTCTGATCATCCCAGCAATACCTTCCTTAAACCTTAAAAAGTTGTTGATAGGCCTATGAAGTTGTTGGTAACCATATTGGAACTTTTAAGTAACCAAATTTACATGAAGGAACAATGTGGCTAGCATAGATTTCCTGATATTCACAGTGTTTCGTGTTCGTTTTTCATCGAAAAAAGTAGTAGCCAAAATTTTTTTTTTCTTCCGAGCTGGATTCACTTTTATGTAAATTTTAAAAAGGAAAATTTCTGTTTGATTACTTTTCAGTTTTTTTATATTAAAATTATGCTTTTCTTGAGATCTGGAAACAGACATTTAGTACGTGTTTTTGCTTTTGTTGATGTGAAAGCTTTGTTTTTTTTTTTTCTTTTGCATAACGGAAAAGAAAATGAACATAATTGACATAATGCGACATTAATACATAAAAATTAATATTTTGGTTATTAAAATATCCGAGCTAAATGCTCTGCCCTTAAGTAGGCCCCGTGTCGATTTTAACCCCAGGCCCCGCTATGTGTTAATCCGGCGCTGAAGGCAGGAGCCATGAGGTCAGTGTGACCAGAAGTTTTTGTAAAAATAAGCATATTGTTAATAAAATGTATGCTAAATATTCCACTTAAAATTTTTATATTCCACAAAAATATTCCACCAAAGATACGTATAAACAAAATTGATTATAGATATGACGTCATTTATACTTTACAAGTCTTTTCAAGAGTTATATTCTCTTAAATATAGTTACATATCTTTTTTCTCACAGAGAAAACTTAATTTTTAAAACACTAATAAATAGGTGTATTAAATATTGTCACCTTAAATCTAAAAATCTAACAAAATTTTAATTTTTTATAGGACAAGCCAAAACCGTTTTAAAATTGGATATATTTTTGATTTTAAAGCCATTCTTTGGACTTATATCCAAAAATAGCTATTTTATAAACGAAACTAAGAAGAGAGAACGACTTTTAAATCTAACATATGTGCTATTTTAAAATGTTTTTGACTTCTCCTATAAACAACTAAAAATGTTAAGGTTTTTTGGATTCAAATTCTTCTTCAAAAATAAATCAATACTTAAATTGTTGCTTGATTATTATCACAGAAATTTGTAGTTCTAAATTTTTTTAGAAGATATCAGTTATTTGGTAGGAATTGCAAACTTTTTTTTGAATATGCCATGATCAAACAAGAGAAATTAAACTCTTTATTTTACGTTTTACAAGTTGGTTTGGAGAAGAAAAAATATAAAATGCCGATACCAAAAAAATAATGAAAAATATTCCACTTTTTATGCTGTATATTTAAAAAAAAAAATATGCTTTCCGAAGGTAAAATATAACAAAGTGGAATGAAATATTCCACTCTGGACACACTCCATGAGGTGCGTGAAATTTAACGCACCGAAAAAGTTGTGGTGACGAATGACTGATAAACACACATAAGCCAAGTCGCCATCTTTCATTTAGGGGTTCGCAAAAATGATCACATTATCCTTTCTATACTCGCACGTTTGTCTCTCGATCCAAAAAATGAACTGTTATTATTCAGTGTTATTGATAATAATTAATGATTTTTGTTTTTATATACTAAATACTAGCATATACCCACCGAGCTTCGCTGCGCTCAGCGCTTATCCCCTAAAAGAGGGCGAAGCTTTAGTAAAGCCATGCTTTTATAGTAAGTTCGTACCGAGTTCGAAGTTCGAGTTCGAGTTTCGAAAGCTATACCGAACATTTTGGGTGCTGAAAAAGTACCATGACCCTCGTCCAACGCCCATTAAATGTTACTAGTGGAACGGCATGTGTAAATTGAGGTCGAATACTGAATTCCGAGGCTGTGCGACCTATAATTCGAAAACTGTTCGATATCGAAAATGTTAGGTGTATTTAAGGTGCCTTTTACGATCGGCACCATACTTCACAGAAACCCTCTTAAGGGTTTGGTATAAAAATTGGCTTAGCGGTTTCGGAGTCTTTACGTGATATACACATATACCCACATACCTATAGACATTAAGTCGCCTCACGCTCCTTAGAAAAAAAAAGTTGTTCAGCCCGGTTCTACAAAATAATCCATGGCTTATGTTATGATGATCCCCAAAATATTTTGACTAAAAATATTGGCTGGTATTCTGTAACGAACACCTCCAATACACTCTTTAAATTTGAAATAAAAACAAAAAAATCGAATCAAAATCATGAATAAAATCAAGAAAAGTCAAACTTTTAACTTTTGAAAAGGCTCATAGTCAAATATTAAATCAAGCTGCAGTTTTTGCTATATTCATAAAATACTGAAAAATTCTTGTTCTTTTGCAAAAACTTGTTCTTTTTTGTTTTTGAAAAATTCTTGGTTTGAACAAACAATCAGTTGCTTTAAATGGAAACCAATTCGAAAGTTTAAAAACATTTAGATATTTTATTTACTCCTATTAAAAAAATTTAACCCTTGTGGACTATCCCCTAAACGCTAACCTACCACATACAGAATTCTCATATGTTTGGTGACAACTGTTAAAATTAAAATCCATAAAGCTGTATTAAAATGCCAAAACCAGAGCTATGCTCACAGAAAGGAAGTTAAGCTCCTTTTTTTTATCGGAGATCACGGCAAGTAACACTTCTGAGCCCTAAAAGCAAAAAAAAAATCCAAAAGTATTCTTAACATCCCGCAAAATTTTTGCTGTTAAAGCATTATTTAAATTGGAAAATTTATAAAATTTTAAATTTGGATTAACTATCAAAAAGGTAAAAGAACGATTAAATAATGAATATTTTATTAAATATAACTAATGATACAAAAAATTTCAGAATTTAAATCATCATTAATTCCTTTTGAAAACTACAGAGATTTTCCCCAATGTAATTAAATTAAATTAAAAGGTAATATTAAACTTTGTAAGAAACCATACTAAGTTAGCAACATTTAACATTTAGGTTATCTCTTTTTCTCTATTCAAAAAAAGAAAACCACATCATCTCCTCGCTGCTTTTGCTTTCAATTACCAAGAAGTGGCCAAAGTCAGCTCCCGCCGCTTAGAAATCAGTTGGTCTCACAGTTACGTACAGCACGTGGTTTGGTATAGTAAAAGTCCACCAAAGTCGACACGATTAGAAACAAAAAAAAAAAAAAATTCTGTAAAGAAATCTTCTATAAAATCAGTGCAGAAAATTAAAAGTATTAAGAAACAAAACATATAGAAAATCTTAGAAAAAACTTAAAATTAAAAATAATAAAATATCTATCCAAATAACCAAAAATATAAGAGAAAAAATCAGTGTCAAGTTTAAAAGTTATAAGTGCCTGAAAAAGAAAAAAAAAAAAGAAATAACAAACAACTAATTTACTAGCATTTATTAATTGGTTAGCTTAAATTAAAGTTAAAAATTGATTGTGAAATTTAAATAAGTTCAACTTAATAGTTAAGTCAATAGAAGTAAACACAAAACGACAAAATTATTTAAAGAAAATCTAGATACATAAACTAAAACAAAAAAGAAAAAACAAAAGAAAAAAAAAACAATTTTTATAAATTTAAAGCAAATCATCGAATCCTCATCTGTTCCAGAAATGCCTTTCCTCTATCAATTCGGATTTCGGTAAGTACCTTGTATTTCATGTTATAAGAAACAAGAATCAAACAACGGGTTTTGTGTGAGAGATCAATTGAAGTTGGATAAAGCGCAAACTCCAGCTAATCCGAAAGCTTTACTCTAAGCGAATCTCTCTACTTTTACAGCCCACAACTTTAGTTGATCTCTCACACGAGTTTTGTTTTGTATTTGTTTTTTTCTCTTTTCTCTGCGCTCACAATTTTGGCATTTGCCTTGGTCGAGCAGAACCAAAACAAATGCAAAAGCTTTTTACGTTTTTTTTCTTTCTTGTACTTACAATTGTTTGCATAATTTAAACTAATGTCTTAAATTCAAAAATGAAAATATTCTTTCTTAAGAGCATTAAAAAAAAAAAAATTCGATTAACCAATAGTTTTATCTTAAAAGTAATTAATTATTTGAGTTTATAATTTTTTTTCTTTTTTTCTTCATGCACACACACAAACAACAAAATAGTTTTATAACAACAAAATAAAACTCAATTTCGCTTTACCTATATATTTAGATACTTTTGAGCTCTATTTTCTGTCTTAGTCTAATAAAAAAAATGATTCACTAATGTTATCGTTTACAAATCGTTTTCTCGTACATTTCAATCATTAGCAATTATTAGTAGCGATTCATTTATAATATCGCGAGCGGGAGAAATTCCTCCTTGGTTAATGAATCGTCAAAACCGAAAAAAAGCAATTCGTTAACGAGTCGCCAAACCTATTAAAAGCAATTCGTTAACGAGTCACCAAAACTATGAAAAGCAATTCTTTAAAGAGTTTCCAAAACTTAAAGAAGCAATTTGATAACGATCATATAAATCATATAAAAAATAAAATATAAAAAAAAACAAAAACTAATTTCAAGCTTACCATGTCAAGAATCGAAACCAAGTCTCCTGAATGCTAGTCCGGCATCTTACCCTCTCAGCTATTTCATATGCTTAATATATCTTGCTTAATTTGCTTGTTAATAAAAGCCAGCATTCGCGGACACTGGTCAACCCAACTTGGTCAAAAAAAAAAAATGTGTTTTTCTGTTTTTTTTTTTTTTGTTTTTAGGTATTTTTTTTAAAGATTTGGCTATTCAAAAGCTCGAAATTATATTTTTTATTATTTTTTGACCAACTTTTTTCGGCTTCGGTATACATTCGTCAAAACCGAAAAAAGCAATTCGTTAACAAGTCGCCAAAACTATGAAAAAGTAATTCGTTAACGAGTCGCCCAAACTAAAAAAAGCAATTCGTAAACGTGTCACCAAAAATTATAAAAAATATAAAAATATAAAAATATTAAAAGCAATTCATTCACGAGTCACCAAAACAACAAAAACCAATTTGTTAACGAGAACTTATTCATATAAAAATCTTGAACAAATTATAAGTGGAAATTATTTATATAAAGAATAAGCACGAAATAACATAACAGAAGAAAAAATATTTCACAAAATTTTTTCAAATAAAAATTTATGAAAATTTGTATTTGTCTTTTTTCACTTAAAATTAAAAAAAAACATAAAATTTAAAAAACAAATATTCGCTTAAATGACGTATTAAGAATAGAAAGTTAGTAAAATAAACTTTTTTTAAAAAAATTTGTATATTGAAAAGTCGGACAAAAATTGTTTTTTTTTGTTTCAAAACATCTTAAATGGAGTTTAGGAAAGTCGGTTCTTTCTTTAATCATCAAGCCAACCTTTGATGAAGTCGGTATGAAACTATTCGAAAACTTTAAAAAAAAACGATTCACAAGCGATTCGTTATCGAAACACCCCTCGCCACAATGTTTATTGGGAGATAACAACAAATACTGGCTCACACTCGTACACATGTAAACAAATACATAGATATAGTTATCATATACTTTATTACATTTTTTATTATTATTTAATTATTTTTCTTTTAAGTATACAAAAAAAAAAAAAAGAAAATAAAAATACCTTACAATTAAATTCTGTATTCTCATTAAATCATTATGCTTTATCTTGAAAAAATGTAATACAATTTGAAATCTAAACATGAATCTTTAAATTAACGGGGTTTGTTTGTGGGGTGGTTGAGGGGTGAAATACGATGATATAGGGACCTATTATAGAGTTTGAAATGGGTCAAAGGTTGGGTGGGTAAAGACGAGATATTGTGACCGTCATCAAGACAATATCTCAAGCATGTTTTGAGATTAATTGCTATTGCTAGCTTAAGTCCTTATTCTTCAATACATTTTAGGGATTTCAACATCTAATTTAGGGACTCTATATAAATTATTTTTGTAGTGATGCTGGGATACAAAATGACAACGAACCTCCCCATAGACCGTTGTGTAGCCGTTTGGATGGGTCCCAAGCCAGTCATTTTCGTTCCAGAAGATCTTTCAGGTTTTTCGTTTAGGACCTGACAAAATCACATCCATTCATTACAATGGTAGTTAAAAAACAAACGGTCAGAAATGAGAGTAATGAAAAAGTTCTTTTGAATCAAAAAATCTTATATTTTTTCCGTTGGACCAAAGATAACTCGGATTTTTGTGGATTGTTATTACTTTTTTCATATTATTTTCACTAAAATTCAAATGAATTTTTTACCATACTACTTTTAGTCAAATAAATTTTAAAATGTAAAAATGTGTAAATTTTTCTGTAATTTTATTCAATTTAATTCTTCACTTTGCACTATATTTTATCATCAAGACAAAAAAAACAAATTTTAATTTGAATTTTAGTGAAAATACTATATAAAAAAAAGTTCAAAAATAATGAAAATCCGCATTACCTCTGGTCCGACTGCAAAAATCTTTTATATATTTATTCCGGTAAGGGTCCCCTTATTCCAGCAAATCTACAAACGCTACAGCAAAACTTGATATGTCATTAGAAAGGTCGTGAGCCGTAAGTAAGCAGAAAATTACATTTTTGATAAGTGGTAGCGTTGAGCGGATATGAGCGTTTAAAGTTGAAAAAAATGGCAAAGACTTAAGACACGAACTCGCTCTAATGTAATTGAGAAAATGTTATTTTCAAAGCGAACTAGTACACCCGATTTTCGGGGCGTTATTACCAGTTTAAAATTTATTAGTGCAGATTGGAAGAACTGAATTTTTCATTATTATTATTTCTGACCGTTTGTTATTTTTAACTACAACACCAGTAAATATTTTTACAAAAAACTCGGTTTTTAGAGCATATTTCAAACCATTCCGTGGCATACTGGTTGAGGTGCGTGGCTTGTATGCCATAGAACCCAGGTTCGAATTCCTTCTGACACAGAAAGTTTTTTCAATTGAATTAATTTGTCTGTTCGGCAGTCATTTCTATGCAGACAATAGCAAACCTCGGAGAGTAAAAACTGCCATGGTAAGCTTCTCAAGAACATAAGTCGTTCGAAATCGGCATAAAACTTGAAGGTCCAGTTCTCAAGCATTTCACAACACAATTGATCATAAGAAGCTCGGTCAAAGCCTTTTCAAGGGCTAAAATGGACATTTTGTTTTTTTTTTTTTTATTTCAAACTATTCCAGCTCACGGATGGCTATCGCTACATTCGAAATATTTGGGAAATCATCATAACGGAACTGACCCGAACACCTTTTTTTTGGTACATACATATTTTACAGATAGATAGATGAGCAGAAAAAGTAGGCATGGCAACATTTATATATATAGTGACCGCCACTTGGTCCCATTTCTCCTACATACCAAGTTTCACTATCAAAACGTGTACAGCTCAGAAACTACAATGATTTCTGAAAAGTCGACGTAGATAAAGTATGACACGCCCATTTTTTTAAGGATTCTCGCTGTAACCATATAAACTAATCTACCAAATTTTAGTCTTTTACTGTAAAAAAGTCTGATGTATATTCATTTCACGGATTTGTGGGCGTTAAAAGTGGGCGTGGCAACATTTGTATATAAAGTGACCGCCACTTGGACCCATAGCACCTACATACCAAGTTTGACTATCAAAACGTTTCCATCTCTGGAATAAAAAATTATTTCTAACCGATAGCCCTGGCAGCTAGTGCTTACTTAGTTAAAATTGTTAAATTGTAATGAACTATAATACATTCATTAATAAATAAATTAAATAAAATTATTTTTGAAGAGTGGGTACAGATATACTGCTACCATGCACATATTTTGCAAGGCTGTCGAGAGTAAGCGTATGAACTTAATTACCAAATTTTAGTATTTAACGATGAGAATCGTCTGATTTATAGAAGTTCTATTGATATGTGGGTAAAAAAAAGTGGCGGCCGTTGCGTAGTGGGTAGAGTGTGTTGCCCATACGCGAGAGAACCCTTGTTCGAATCCCACCTGACACAGAAAGTTCTTTCAATTAAATTAATTCTTCTGTTCGGCCGTCACCTCTCTGCAGACAATGGCAAACCACAGAGAGAAAAAACTGCCATGAAAAGCTTCTTGAGAACATAAGCCGTTCGCAGTCGGCATAAAACTTGTAGGTCCAGTTCTTGATCATTTGTGTTCAAACATTCCACAACACGCACAACACAATTGATCATAAGAAGCTCGGCCAAAGTCCTTTCAAGTGCTGAAATTGGCGATTTCGTTTTGTTTTCTTCTTTTATTTGCGGGTGGTACAAGTGAGCGAGGCAAATTTTATATCTATATATATAAAAATAAAATGCATTGTGTGTAAAAGTGATGTTCTCTGTTATGCGTGAAAAAATTTTGTTTTTGGAAATTTCTCATGAAAGGTGACGTTAATACAAAGGGTTTTATGTATAAACGGTCTTTGTATGTGTATTGGTTCATGAGTTATAGGCATTTGAACATGCATTTGTGCATATATGGTGTACATGGTGAAATATTTGAAAGTCCCTATATCGCGGTAAATATGGGTACTATGGTATTTGGATTTGGTACAGATGTGTGTAGGACCATTTTAAAAGACAGTAGAAAAAGTGGTCTGAATAATTCAAATGGGCGTGGCACTATACATAAATAACTATATCTCAGTAAACATGGATACTAGGGTATTGAAATAAAAAAGCAAGAAATACTCAAGAGATTAGCTCAAAAACAGCAATCGATGTTATTTTTTTTTTAAAAAAAGTTAAAAAGCCACGCCTCCTATATTGAGAAAACAAAATAATACGAGAACCAATCAGCCGATTTGAACGAAAAAAGTATCAAATTGTTTTGTATTGGATTAAGACGAGAAAAACAAAATTTTCCATGTCTACCTGCTTGGCCTACTAACATTGGAAGATAAAATTAGAAGGGAACGACTTAATCGATTTGAACAAAATATGAATCAAACAAATCTGACTGCACTTAAATGACACTATTTAGAAACGCTCACAATATTGAAAAATATAACAAGAAGAGAACGGCTTAATCGATTTGCAGTTTGCAGATTTGTAGTTTACCAAGTCTGCCTACCCCGCTCACCTTATTTAAAAAAAAAACATAATTAGAAGTGAACAGCTGAGCCGCTTTCAGCAAAAATGAAATCAATGAAGTCTGTGTGTCAATGCGATTAACATCCCAGCAAAAAAGTACTCCCAAAAGATGGTAAAGTGGAAGGGAAAGTATTGAATTCCATCCCTTCCACTTTCATACCCAGAAAGCATTCTTTCAAGATATGCATATAATTGGGTCATTCTCCAGAAATACTTCCAGAATGTTTTCAAAAGGAAGATTTCTTTGAGGCTTTCTATGAAAAGAGTGATCGTTGCTATCAACCGGCCAAAGACTTTTGTTGAGTATAATCTATCTATATACATAAAAATTAATGTTTTTATGTATGTGGGCGTGTATGCCAGATATAAACACCGAAACCGCTAAGACAATTTATATGAAATTTTCAGGGAAACTGTAGCAAAATCTCGAGAATGTCTTCAGTTTGGTGCCGATCGAACCAATGGGCAGACATAAGACAAGAGCATGCCACCTCCCTTTGGAGTTATAGGTCACACAGCCTCGGAATTCGGTATTTTAATAAGGGAAAAATTTGTTAATAAATTAGACGGAATTAAAATGCAAATTTTAAATTTTGGGCATTTTCGGCCAATATACGCTGTATTGCAAGTAGCTGATACGCGGTATTACACGTCCAACGACTATATATTGTTCTTTCCTTGCCTCAATCATTTCATAATTATCTTTAGGCGATACCTTCCGTTTTTATTAAAACAAAATCATTTACAAAAACTAGATTTGTGAAACAGTGCGGGTAATTTGATCGTCATGGTAAATAAATTAATTTATAAATTCCTTAAATAAATAAAATTTAAATGTTTTTTCGAGATAATATTCTAAAATTATAGGTTCTTAATAACTTTTCATTTTACACTTGTGGTTTTATTTTCTGGATTTGCTAATATGTAAACCTGTTAAAAAAGTGCCTGGCGAAGCGGACGGGTATATATATATATACAGTTAGTGCCACTTAGAGCACCTGCATATCAAGTGTTACTTTCAAAACGTGTACAACTCAGGAATAGGCATTATTTCGAAAAAGTGGGCGTAGATATGGTGCGACTACGCCCATTTTTTAACAGCTGCCGACAATCACCATATGAACTAAATTACCAAATCTTAGTCTTCTATGGCAACAGCCGTCTGATATAAAGCAATTTTACTGATTTGTGGGCGGTAAAAGTGGACGTGACAACATTTATATATGTACATAGTGACTGCCACTTGGACCTATAGCACCTGCATACCAATACTCACTATCAAAACTTGTACAACTCAGGAATAAGCATGATTTCGACAAAGTGGGCGTAGATATAGTGCGGCCATGCCCATTTTTTGTACATTGGCCGACAGTAATCATGGAAACTAAATTACCAAATCTTAGTCTTCTATGGCAAAAGCCGTCTTTTATAAAACATTTTTACTGATTTGTGGGTGGTAAAAGTGGGCGTGACAACATATATATTTACATAGTGACTGCCACTTGGATCCATAGTACCTGCATACTAAAATTCACTATCAAAACTTGAACATCTCAGGAATTAAAATGATTTCTGAAAAGTGGGCGTAGATATAGTGAGAACACGCCCATTTTTTGCACAATCAGTGAAAGTAACCATCTGAACAAAATTACCAATTTTTAGTTTTATACGATTAAAACCGACTGATATATCCCATAGCATTTTTTTGGTTTGTGGGCGATAGAGCCAATTTGGGTTGTGTAGGAGGTGCCACGCCCCCTTGTCCAATCAACATTAAACTTCACAGGAACACTCTCAGAGTGTTGCTTCAGTATCCCTAAAAATTGCATACAGATTGGTTCAGTGGTTTTGGAGTCTATACGTGATATACACACATAGCCACATACATACACTGAGAAAAAAAACATACTTTAAAATTAAACAAAAAATTTTAAAATATAAATTTAACGCGTTTGTGTTTCTACAGAAAAAAATTTTAAACAAGCGTATTAAATTTTTTTTTTATAATTCTCATTTCATATTCTCACTTTTTTTTACAATTTTCTCTTATTAATTCTTTTTTATAACAAAAAATTCGTCGCTATCTGAGCTTGAATTAAAAAATTATATGTAGTAGAGTCATTGAGCAAACAATTGAGACCAATCTGAGAAAAACCATTTGATTGTTTGAAAATATTTTTTAATTGGACAAAATTTTAAGGTAAGATGAAATGAAAACTAATTAATTATTTGTATATGTAACATATTTCAATATTTCAAGCCGCAATAAAACAAACTTCATCGAATGGAGTTTAGATTTAGTATTCGAGGGGTCCCAGGGGTCGCTGATCAGGAATCTGACGTCAAAAACGCGAAGAAATTTAAAAAATGGCATCGAAAAAATGGGGGTTTAAGTATAAAAACTTTTGTTTTGAATTTTATTTTTAAATATATGTTTATAAACTGAAAATGTTTACATTAAAAGTATATTTAAGAACATTGTTTTGAAAACAAAACCTTTTGTTTAAATTTTACTTTACAAACATTTGTGTTTAGCTTAAATGAAATTGTTTAAAGATCTATTTAAAAAACAAATTCGTTTAATATGAACACAATTTAATTTAATTTGAACACATATTTCCCTCAGTGTACATCCAGTTTTATATAACATATATATAGAATAGATAAATAATATTATATTTAAGAATAATAAAATACGATATAATTAACAAAAGCTATTGACTATTAATAACAATTGATGATGGTCGATCGATCTGAGAGACCAAAGCGAGAGTATAGGGAGGTTAATACAATGAATAACGTACATGAAATACAGTTCATGTGCGCAAAACCAAAACTACCCTGCAGTTAATGGCACTAGTACAGAACTACCGATTTCACTAGCTCTTAGTTAACTAGTACTAGTTACACTTCAATCTACTTTCTTTGCATTCAACTGGCGAATTTTAGGTGAACTTGTAGTCCCCTATGCGCCCAATTATCATAAGCGCCAGTTTTTCGAAAATTATTTGCTTCATTTATTAATTTAGCATCAGATACAGCTTTCCACATACCTATATTGTTGAAATAGTAAAAGTAATAAAAATAATAATAAAATCGTGCATAAAAAATAAACAAATTCACTTCACACATTAAAAAAAAAATAGAGAAAACCGTTACCTGTAAAAATTCCATGCTGGCGCTTACGGTAATTGGCGCATAGGGGGCGATGTCATAGGCAGGGGTCAATTGCTATCTATTGCATTAACATTCACTAGCCAATTCACAAGTGCTATAGGGCCAACTTATTGCTAGCTGGAAAGATAAACAAACGAAAAAAAACCGAAAAGAATAAATTGTAAAAGTATTCTCCAGTAAATTAATTTTTACTTTCTTTATCATAATTCTTTTATTCACGTTGTTCAACGAAGTGAAAACTCGTTGGTGAAAGTATATGGTCATTCCAACAAAAGTAAGACGTTAATAATATAAATAATATGCTGTACAAGGTTGACGTTGATTGAACTGCCCCTTTTATGCATTACCTTGGCTCAAAAAAGTTCGTATAGAACTATTAGTAAAGTAGCTAATGAGAATTGGTTGCTTTCGATACTGGCGAGTAGTTTCACGCAGAATGACCACTACAGTGTTTTTGAAGCGAAGCTTTTTATGCCTCGTTCTGTGATTTGCTTGAGTTAAATCTCAAAAACAACATTTTTTTCAACAGCGTTTTTCTTAAAAATAGATGTTTCTTTGGTCTTTGCGTCTATTATAAGAAGATAATGTATTTTCAATATATTTAAAATATTGCTTCGATCTTCCGCTGGGATTCGAACTCGCATCGTTGCGACTAGGAGATCAATACACAATGCTCTTATCCAAAAGCCTTTGGTAAGTACAGCTACTGATTCAATAGCAAGTATGTATTACTAAAGCTATGTTGCAGTAGATCACAATAATCTCTTAATAGATAGAAGATTGTGTATTGGCTATTCTTCATATAAATACATTGCACATAAAATGTTTCACTTGCTACAAGATGTCACCAGCATCGGTATTTTAATAAAGTACAACTTAGCTATGCTGCAGCAGATTAAAAAATCTATGTATGAAAAGGATTGCGTATTGGCTTTTCCAGCATATTAAGAAGCTATCCACATATAACAAAAATCTAGTAAGGAATGGAGCTTCGACAGGGTACCGAAGATAAAATACCCCCCCGCTGCCATATTGAACTAAATTCAAAGCCTTTAGCCGTCTTTAAAATGTGTGCATAATCTGCAAAAATATTTGTGTCATACACTTAATTTTATACTACCCTTAGCTGCAACTTAGAGTAATTTGTAGACTGTATTATGTTCAAGAATATATGTGCAAAATTTGATTGGTAGTATGTTCAAATTCATACCAAATGTGCAAAATAATTTCGCTTAATATTAAAGTGCCACGCCCTCCGTTCAATTGCGCCCAAATTTCTTGACTACTGACTGCTCATTACAAAGAATATGGAAAATTTGGAAGAAGTCGGACAAAGGCAATAGAAGGAGTTCGATTTAAATTAAAGTGGCACGCCCTTGTCTAATTCTGCCCAATTTTTTAGACTAATCACCGCTCATTATTAAAAAAAAAATATTTGCGAGTTTTATTAGAATTAAATTGACACGCCCCTTGTGCAATCCCACCCACTTATGTATGCTTAAAACTTCTTATTATACTAAAGAATATAAGCGCAAAATTTGGTTAAAATCGGAGGAACAGTGTAGATGGAAATTTATTAAAAATAAAGTGCCACTCTCCTGTCTAGTACGCCCACTATTATGAACTGCGGAGTGATTCTTATGCCAAATTTCATTTCTTTAAGTTTTGTGGATATTTAAGAGATTTTTCGTTTAGAATAAAGCAACTTTGTATGGGAAGTAGGCGTGATTTTCATCCGATTTTGCCAAATAGCATAGAGATGGCTTATATTATATATCAAAGCCTATGTGCAAAATTTCAAGGCATTTTATTAGTTTTTGTTGATTTTTAAGAGATTTTACTGTTAAAATAAAGTCACTTTGTATGGGAGGTAGGCGTGGTTTTCATTCGGTTTGGCTCATTCTCGAACTTGATCTCCATATTTTAACAAGCTTTTTTGAATTTGAATTTTTATCGCGATAACTTTAAAATTTCGGCTGTAATCGTGATCACAGACGGACAGACAGACGGACACTCGGAAATCGACTCAGGAAGTGATGCTGTTAAAAAATATATATGCTTTTCTATACCTTCCACGCCTCTTTATTGGCGTTACAAACGGAATGACAAAGTTAATATACCCCTTACGCGGTACGCGTTGGGATATAAAAATGTTGCTTCTACTTGCTACATACATACAGGATGTCATCAGCATCGGCAAAAATTAACAATGTGTTTTTTAATTTACTTTATGTTATTTTAAATTTTTTAATTTAAAAGCTATTTTACTAAAAAAAAACAAAACTCTAAATAATTACATTTACGGCTGAACGGATTTGTTCAAACTGAAAACGGACGGTTTTGTCGCATAAGACCGAAATTTGGTAATTAAGTTTGTATACTTACCGTCGATTACTGTCCTAAAAATGGTCGTGGTTGCACTATATTTACGACCGCTTTTAAGAAATTCTTAAGACTCCAAAACTTCTGGTCCGATTGCGCTGAAATTTTTGGGTGTAGATTGTTTTCGAGCACGAGATGGCTTACGGGAAAAGATGTTTGTCACACCCCCTTTTACCGCCCACAAAAAAAAGATGGTTGCTGGAACGTCCGTGTCGAAGCCGCGGACAACTGGGTTCTGCTAGTATCAGATGTAATCACTGCAAAGGATATGGCAGTTTGAGTTTTAAAATGCGATAGCTTGGGAAATATAGAAGCAGGCGATCTAAACTTGGGAATGCAATTCTATTTTATCAAACAGAATCACTGAAAATATATGTGCGAGATTGGACAATGAGGCATGACACCTCCCACATATCTCTGAATCAAAAAATGCATTAACTTTCTAAAAACAATGAATAGAAGTTCATAATCATTGCAAAAAATAGATGAGATTGAATTACAGAAGAGGGTACGTCCCATACAACACCAAAATTAAAAAAATATTAAAAAATTGTATTGTCTTTTGTAAACTAAGAAGCCTAATTTTTATTAATAGGAGCGGGAAGTGCATATAAAAAGTTAATATTATAAGCAAAATAACTTATGTCCTTAATTAAATTAACCTTTTGGCATTCCCAGAAAACAGTTCGGGTTTTGAAGCAAGTAAGTATGTTTTAAAATTAAACATCAAATATATTCGATCAATTCCTTATCATATTATATATGTACTGCTGTAATATTAAAAAAGTATAAGTGGCCTTTATCTAGTCTTCTATTCGGCTCAAAAGGCTTATCATATCGGAAAAAACGTGAATTGAGGATAACTTGACTTAGGTTTACAAAAGTCACATACACATATTAACACTTATTGTGTCCTCTCTGAGGACAAATACACAATCACTGAGCGGAGGCAAAAAAATTCTTTCACTATAGGATTTTAACTGATAAGATACCGAAGACTATTTACCACCTCCTGACAAACAAAACAAGAACTATCAGATGATAGAATGCGCAGACAAGTGGGGAGGTCAGTGTGGCCAGAAAAATTTTGAGAAATATTCTCTTTCCAAAAAAATGTTTTTCAAAATATTCCACTAGCATTTTTCATATTACACGAAAATATTAAACATTTATTTTTAAGATGCCTTTCAATTACAACACTTAATTCTAATATTTTCTACTTGGCTTCTTTGGACGTAGATGCAATTAAACAAATTGTTTCATCAACCTTCTCTGTTATCTGTACAAACATCAGAGGAATTTTATTTTTCAGATGAATTGTCTTTCTGATTAGGTTTATTTAGCCGCCTTGAATATGGGTTAACTAGTAAATTTATACGATTATGTATACAACAAACTTTCTGCCGCAACATGCTCAACAAACAGTTCAAAAAACTTTTCCATAGTTAGTTTTTAGTTTTCTTCTTTCAATTAAAGGTGAGTAAAGTTAATAATTGTTTCAAATTCCTAAGATGTTAATTATGAAATGAAGTTATTTGTTTCCAGCTTACAAGTTGGTTTATATAAGATTTATCAACAAAAATCATTTAATTGTTAATTTTTGTAAAATTTGGCAAAAATTCAGGAATATATTAAAGACATTCTCTTTGTATGCTGCATATTTTTGAAAAAAAATATGCTTTCAGAGAAAAAAATGGCTACACTGGGCGAGGTATTCACAAAAAGTTAACTGAATGTGCAACGGGCTGCATGCCGAGGAGCAGTTTTCGGTCAATTGAATGCCACTAGTTATCGCAACCATATGCTGCGTTTCTTTCATTTTTACAAATGATTCACTGAGGCATTTTTTTGTTCTCTAGCTTTTACTACAATCTGCCATCATAACTCAAACTTAATACCGTTTGGTTGACCACCCAGATAGTGTGAAGTATTTTTTATCCTGCTAACCGCTCACGTCAAAACTGATACACGTAGCATCCTGTCTTCGGATATCATCACTGAGTTCCTTTATAGCCACAACACTTCATATTTTGGCTACAAGTTCGCTAGTTGTGCTGCAGTTAGTCTGCTTTGTCCGACCTCGTTGCGGCCCATACTTCATTTTGCATTTGCGTTTTTCATCTGGTCCGCAAGTAACAATTGAATTTTTTCCCTCCAACTTGAATGTAACGCCTCTGATAGAAATATCTAAGCTGCAAGCAAAAGAAATGACATCCAATGTGTGAAGACTGTTCGAATGACAACTAATTCATTCAGCTGTGGTCAGTGGAGTGTTGCTTTGAAATGCGTTGACTTAATTGGCGAAAGTGTTGAATTAAGAAATAACGCGGAATGAGAAGGTTTCATAAAAACACAATGGTTAATTTAATTCATAATATGGATTTTGTGTTGGTATTAATAGAGAAGTTGATTTACTACTTTTCAATTTAAAATATTGTCTAATGTTATTTCTCTAACAAGAGACTTTAACGCTTGATTTAGTTTAGAACAATTTCAAACATTTTCTGTTTCTTACATATTTTTTTTTTTTTAATTGAAATTGTGTAGTAAGTGAGCCCACGATTTCTATGTTTGCAAGCAAAATTGAAGTAAGGCATTGAAAAGTAATTTCAGGTTCAACCTTTTTCATCTAAAAGTTTCATCTTCATCAGCTTCATTCATTGCAACAATTAATTTTATACTAAAATTCAGTTCTATTCAATTTTTAAGTTGTGTTTATATAACTCCAATAATTTTTCAATTATTTAAGGTTATATTTTTATCGATCTCAAGGTCAATGTTGCTTTCCTAAAAAAACAACTGAAGGAGAAACAACTAACAACAACAATACCCAATATAGAGCATCAATCACATAGCAGACTAGACAGCTGTTTCGTTGGCCTCTACACCAACTCATCAGTAGCCTTTTTTCGTGATTCTTGCTGTGATCCACCAAGCTCTTAATTTTCTACTTGTCTCACGAATGCAATTAGTATCTTCATGTCGTCATAGTTTAATATCAGCTAACTGCTGAAGCTAAGATCGACTGTGAAATAGAAGAGCAAAAACAACTAGCACAACAAAATCTTTGAGTATTTAGAAAAGCTTTGATCTATCTTCGAATAATAGAACATACTTTCCCTGAAAGTATGCGTCACAAATTAGAAGAACTTTAAGCTGCTTTCATATCATTTTTATTCTCGTACCGCAATTCAGGGTAATTTACTAATTGCATTCGTGAAACAAGTAGAAAATTAAGAGCTTGGTGGATCACAGCAATAATCACGAAAAAAGGCTACTGATGAGTTGGTGTAGCGGCCAACGAAACAGCTGTCTAGTCTGCTATGTGATTGATACTCTATATAGGGTATTGTTGTTGTTAGATGTTTCTCCTTCAGTTGTTTTCTTAGAAAAGCAACATTGACCTTGAGCTCGATAAAAATATAACCTTTAATAATTGAAAAATTATTGGAGTTATATAAACACATAACTTAAAACTTATGAAAGAAGGTCGTAATTAATATACAAATAAATTCAGTTCTTTTGTTATATTCACCATGTGAGTACATTGAAATACATACTATATATGAGGCGATGTCAGCAAGAGAGGCCTTACCCACAAAAACATGAAAATTAAAATAAACACAGATTAAGCATCCCGACTGCAATATACATTGTATTGACATTTTGCTGCAATAGATTATTGATTGTCAACTTTTTTAATATATAGCAGCACTTAGGCCTATCAAAAAAGCATGTAAGTTAAATTTGTATATATGCAACACTGGCCTAACCCACATTGATATTATTGTTGCGCCTTTTCAATTCAATTCCATCGCTAAGATTTTAGAAAAATGAGCCACTTTGTGTGAAATACAAATATTCAAACCAAGAAGAGGAATGTTTTAAAGAATTGGACCTAAAAAAAAGAAATTCAAAAGTTTTTAACACTTTTTATATGTTGTATCCAAACGGAAACTGCATAAGTGTGGAAAAAAAATTACCTTCTCCAACTCAGTTCTTTAAGAATTTGAGAAGCGGCCACGACAACTACCAACAAAGGCAAGAGATGACTTTTAAGTAAACAAAAAAGAACAAAAACTTTGAGCTTAAAATAAAATCGACAATAAAAAGCGCTAAATTTAAATTTGATTTGCATCTCATTAGAATACGAATTGTTAGATCTCATTTAGTTGTGTTTAAAGATATATTTTAATCGGCAGCACTCATATAATTGGACCCCGAAGCGAAAGTTTAACTATCACGCGAAAATATAAAAATTCCATAAAGAATCCTTTAACAAAATTGCAAAATAAATAAAATTAAGTTGAACTGGATAAAAAACTATTATAAAAACTTAAATCGACTACAAATTCATTAGGATCAAATCGCGCTACGGGCACCAAAAAACTTTCTCCAAAATATTTCGGAACTTTCATGAAAAATGTGTACCAAAATCTAGAAATCAATGGTTCAAAACTAGTGAATCACTTCGGCATACTTTCTCATAAGTACGCCCACTCAAAAAATGTGCACAAAATTCTGAGCATAAGGATTTTTAACACAAGTTCACTATAAAAAAAAGTTAAAATCTGAGAAAAAATAACGAATCTCTGAACTTGTAAAAACTCGCATTAAAAAAAAAAATAATAATTTTTTTGCCGAATTTTTTAAAATACTTAGGCCCCTATTATGTAACCAACTCAACTTAAGTTGACTCGATAGTAGTCAATTTTTTTTTTTATAACGTATTTCATACATTTAAATCGAACCATGTAGTTTGTCTAGATCCTTTAAGAATTTTTAAACTACATGGTTCAACTGAAATGCATGCAGTATGATATACGAAAAATAATTATAGTTGTTAAACATAATAATAATAGAGTTGTTAAAACGGTAAAAACTACTAAAATACACTTTTTTAATGTAAAATTGATCGCTGATTCCGAAAAAATTATTATATTGGCGAGAAAATACATGGTCCAGACATTCGGAATCTTGTAAAAGACGATGAGTTCAATGTTCAGCTTTCTGCACAATAGTTACTAGTGTGGAATGCATTGAAAATCGTATTCGATAGATTTTTGGGAAAAGCATAGCAAATTATGCAGTTCTTATACGCAGTAAAGGCTTATATTTCGGGGTCATTTTTTCGTTAAAAGCTACAATATATATAATTTTACAAACAAAGCGTAACAATGGACTGCATGACTGAAAGATAACAAATCGGAAAAAATCTGATCCAAGAAAATATGTAAAATAATATCAAAGAATTCATAAAAGAGGAAAAAGGAAGAAAACAATTCTATTTCATATTTCTATCTTGTTTGTTGACGAAACTTCCACAACGATTCAGTAATATATTCATGCACAAATAATCTCAACATTTCTGTATTGCGTTCGTGGGATTTTTATATCGGATTTTCATCAATGAAATATATGAAGACAAATCGTTCATCAATTCTTTATCAATTATTTAAGACTTGGACTACTGGGAAATAATGTCGCACATGCAACATAATATACGATGCAAGTCTTGTAACGAAAAACGCATCCACAATTTTAACTGAAATTTTGTGTTTATTTTTTAATTAAAAATATTTAAAATTATACTGGCAGTTTTGGTTTTTTTTTTAAGAAAAATTTAAAATAAATTATATAAATAAAGGCCGAGTTATAATCGATTAATAATTATTTTGGAAAAACAATAACTTTCTTTTGTCATCAATTCTATGTACTAAATTGAAAGTAATAATCGATTAATAATTATTTTGGAAAAACAATAACTTTTTTTTGTCATCAACTCTATGAAATAAATTGAAAGATGTATGCTATGCTTGCTTTCGGGTTTGTTAGTATTTTGTTCTCTTTGATACAAGGGAGGCAATGGTAGCACCTTCAACTTGCAGCCAAATTGTAAGGGGTTCGATGCGAGTATGGCAAGGGAAAAAAGTTTTATTACAGCTACAGGTTTTTCCACAAATTTTTTCTTTTAAATATTTGTAAATAAAAATGTAATTAACAAAAACATAAAACTGCAACTGCCTGGGTACTACTTAAGTCATCAAGTTAAAATAATAAATCCTCTTGATAACTAACTGTGTCACGAAAGTAAAAAAAAAACTGCGATCGAATTCTGTACGTGAATATTGAAGTTTTCAGTACCTATCAATAAGCAAAAGGGACAATTGATATTTCCCATGATATCGCCCTTTTTGAAAATACTAGTTGGCTTTATGAAAAATAGACAGTTCTTGAACTAATACTGGTATGAACCATTTGGTTGCACTGAAGGAGGGAATTCTAATAAAATAAATTAGAAATCTTCCCAGAAATTTAATTTTAAGTAAAAGTTTTACTACCACACACTCATTTTTTTTAAGTGTTGTGGCCGAACTGTAGAAGTAGGCAACACTTGATCGTTTGATGTAGATACATGGCGCTGCTTATTTTATCTTTCATCTTAAAAAGAACATGAGGTGTTCATCTGTATGCAGAAAATAGTGCCATCTGTCTGTGATTAAAAAACATCGTAGAAATTGATTTAAGCGTTTTTATCGTGAATAGCCGCGTTTTTTCCAACATCTAAATTGGATTTGGATTACGATTTAGAGTGCACAAAATCAGTTTTACTCCTTTATGGTGTTGTGAACATGTCATGAGCTGGATTTTGTTTGATTTGTTTTGCATGCAAATCGGAACAAGTTAGTTTTTGGCACAATATATTAGTAACATAACCTTCTAATGTTTTACTTCGACCAAAGTACTGTAGGTAGCCTGCTAGCTCAGTTGGTAATGGAAGAAATTGTAGCCAGAAAGTTGCGCGTTCAAATACCACAGCATGCAAATTTTTTTTAATATCGATATAAATGTGAGTTAAAAACTATATTTCAATTATATTAAAGATATCGTAATTATATGGAAATTCTCAGATCTAAGAATTAAACAAATTTTAGATTCAAAGTTGCATTCGTTAATATTGCAGCATGTGCTGTTTCCAAATCAATCAATGCAAGGCTTACTTCGAAAAAATATGTTTGTGGCCGCCACACACGGTAGAAGTGAAACTTTTACCCAAAAATGGAATTTCAAATGTAGAAGTGCATTTTAGGAGGTAATGTTTAAATTGCTGCAAAAGAATTAGCAACAGCACCAAAAATTGAGCGTGATTACGCAGTAATAGTACGGATCGTGCTTTCTTTTACAGTGTCAGAATTGTCTAAACCAATGCAATAATTTTCCGAAGCGAGAGTTGAAAAAGCTGGCAATACTTTTAGTGAATTTTATTAATAGCTATACATGCTAAGACTCCATTCAAGCATAAAAGTAAGAAAAGAAGAGCTGATTGTTGATTTAACATGAGTGTCAGCTACTCTTTCAGGTACGCTTTCGTGGCCGAGTAGTTAGAACAGCCAACTACGGAACTGATGGTTGTGAGTTTAATCGTCAGTGGAAGTAATAAAATTAAAATTCTTAAATAGCAATTTTTTCGTTTTTATACAACTAGCTCGGCGAATTGCTGTGTTATTGTTTTCACAAGAACCATTTCGTTACATAGGTTTTACCCAGTGTTGGTAAAATCCCTACTTTTCCCTACGCTCAAAAACTGTTTTCCCTAAAAAATTCCCTACTACTTTTTTTTGTTAATTTTTTGTTAAATACAAAGAGTATTCAACCCCAAATAATTTTATCGTAACATTAAAGTATATTTAACTATAAATACATATTAAGATGTATAAATATTAAATTTAGTTCACGGTGGAGTTGCTGAAAAAATGCTTGAACCCATATCCAAATTATTTCTTGTTTAATTTTCTTGTTTAATGTTTAATAAAAATATGGATTTTTACGTATCAATCTAATGAATATCTATTCATATTTTTAAGTTTTTTATTGCGATAAAACTTTGTCAACTTATTGCTGGCAATTTGCCACACCCCCTTTTACCGCCCATAAATCAATAATGCTATCTTTAAAACGGGTTTTGTTGTATTAGACTAAAATTTCGTATTTAAGTTCATATTCTTACTTTCGGCACCTGTACTAAAAATGGGTGTGGCATTTATGCTCATAATTATCATCATATAATACGAATCATAATTATAATTCCTGAAATGTACATTTTTTTGATAATAAATATATATTGTTCATAATTCCATACGAGTATAAATAACGAATAATTCATAACGTGCAATAACATTTCATTTAATCATTTTCAATATTTCAACCATAATAAAAATAATTCAAAACAATGCATTTTCTCCAACCATACAGTGATTGAAATTTCATTTTCACATCTTTATTTCTTCCTTCAATACCACAAAAAAAAAAGTCACTATACTTACGCCCACTTTTCAGTTGTGTGACTATTAATTTCGTTTATTTACAAACATTTTTTATACATACAAATAAAACAGCAAAATGCATCTTATTATGTAACATTAATGTTGGCATAAATTTCGCTACTGAAAATTCCCTACTTTCAGAGAATATTAAAAAAATCTGTCCTTTTTCTCCCCAAGCCTATATTTTGATTTCCCTACATGTACCAACACTGGTCTTACCCCCATCAAGCTCGCCGTATTGTTGAATCAACGGGTATAAAAGCTGAGCTGGCAGTACTATCGCAGTTCTTAAGTCCAAATTTTTGAGGACACTAAATTCGGCGAATTACGACACACATCAAATGTTTTAAGTTGTTGTAAATAGTATTTGCATTTATGCATATGAATTTGATTTTAGAAAAATTTTTTGAATTAATAAAATTTGGGCTTCGGCACGACCTAATTTTTGAAGCGAAGAACTGTTCAGTGAAAGGCTTTTTTACTTTTCGAATAAGATGACCCATGGGACAGAAACACTGAAACATAAGGTAACAACCAGTCTTGCCAGAAATTTTTTAAGGTTGTTGGTAAAATTGATAAAAAAAGTGCTAGAAAAAGCTAAAACTAATAAAAAAAAAGTAGCTAAAAAAAGCTAAAAATTTTTATTGTAGCATTGTAGCCATGAAAAAGAGTTAATTTTATTATGATATATTATCATAAGTTATTCAAACTTTTATTTGTATAATACATAGGTACATATTTTAAATTGTGATAAGAATATAATTTGAAATATATATATATAAATATATAAATATATTTATAATATATAAATATATATAAATATATATATATATATGTGATACGTGAAATATATATGTGATAAGAAAATAAAATTTTAATTAAAAAACTAAAACTTCATTTAAAAACAAAAACAAAATTCATAAAACATAAAACAATAAATTCATTTCAACAAACAGATCAAAAAACGAATTAAAGTATAACTTAAAAAATATAAAATAATTTTGTATATGTTTATATGAATACCTACTATTAGAAGAACAATTTATGCATATTCAACTTCTGTTGCTTCATCACTTTATTTAATTTAATGAGATCTTCAGTTATAATAAAATCATAACAACATTTATTAAATTTTTTTAGGTTTTACTTCCACATTTACATCGAAGCTTTCACAGGGTGAAATATAGTTCGCAAAAATTATATGCGATATGTTTAATTCAAATAAATATTTTATAAAAAGCTAAGAAAAATAAAAAATAGCTAAAAAAAGTAGCTAGGAGCTAAAACACAATATTTGTAGCTAAGTGAGAAAAAACAGCTAAAACTAGCTACAAAATCGCTAAACTGGCAACACTGGTAAAAACCAATCTTTGTATTAACGAATATAGCGAATTTGTTAGCCGATTAAGCAACAGTGATACAAGGAGAGAATATAGTTAATTTCAATCAAATGTTGTTGTTATTAAAGTTGCCAGGGGGTTGATTAAATTGGTAGATATTGCGGCATTTCTTTTGCAGACAACTGTTTTGACAAATCCTCTGAAGAAATAAGGAATAGTTAATCGGAGAAGAGATAGCTAACCAGACGTGACGATATAAAATGATACTATCAATGGTTGCGATACCGATTTAAAAAGAACACCAGAGAGCGATGTTAGTCTGTGTTGCTTATTTTTATCGGACCATGTTTAATAAAATTTGCTCAGTATCTTATGATACCTAACTTACGCAGCATGAGCAATAATAATTAAAATCATGCAAAAAATTCTATAATTTTTAGCGCGGCCACATTCACATCTGTTACATCGATAGTCCAGAGAATACCAAGTTGAAAGCACTTTAATAAAAACATTGCAAACGGTTTAGCGAAACAAGAGAAATGCATATCTATAAAAAGGGCACGCTTTATAGGCAAATTAAAACACTATCAGGTTGAAATTCTCTGCAACACCAAGTTATAAATTTATGTGTAGGAAACAGTGTCGTAATGAGAATATTTAATCTTTTGAAGCCAATTTTTTTTTTCTTATATTAATAGCTGCATTTAACAGTCGTTTTATAGAAAAACAAGCACGCTCTATTGGCGCCACTCGAGGCACTACAACTAACTTTATACGGAGCCATCATCCACTTGTTGATTTTTATTAAATGTTGTAATAAAATAACAGTTAAGTTGTGAACAGCAGCGCCAGAAAAAATAGTTCCGTTCTCAAAGAGAGTCTGACATATATAGAAAAATTTTGAAAAAAATAGAAAACAAAGTATGGCAGAGAGCGAAATGCATGAATGAAACGTAAAATGGATGAATGAATATCTTATGTTCAACATTGTTCAGAGGATGAGTACAACGTAGACAGTTCTAGCACATACAGCCAGAACCACTAACACAAGAGTGCAATAGAAAAATCCTTGAAGTAAATGAATTTATTACAAATTTTATGAGCCACTTGTTGATTTAATTTTTTCCTGCTAGTAAAAGATCCCTTCTGAATCTGTGCGAATAACAATATTTTAATCTTTAATGGATATAAATTACTTCGTGGCTAATGTTTTTACAAGTTGTTAATGCTTGATTTTTACTATGTCAATTTCAATGGTCAATTGCAGTCAATCAAATGAAAAATGCCAATACGTTATTTTTTCTATGTTTGACAATGGAGAAAACTTAAAAATCACTGAATTATCGAATTGAGCTACACAAAAAGTAAAGAATAATTTTATTTAGGTGATATTTTAATTGATGAAGTTTTATGTCGTCATACAACTGAATTAGTGAAAACCATGCTTAAGAGAGATCAGTTCAATAAAATTGAGCTATTATCCCGTCGAAATTCTTTTTTGTTAAGTGAAATTTTAACACATTTAGTTGAGACTTTCAGTTTATTTATGGTACTCAAGCACAAACAATTAATCAGAATAGCTTCTGAATTTTCCATTTTGCTTATGTCTACATCTACAGACATCTACATTAAACTGAATATTTGAAAACTTTTGTCTTGTAAACTTTGTATATTCAACAAATTCAACATTGTAATGTATTTTTTATTACAGTTTCCCAATGTGTCGAAAAATGCACGGAAATTTTAATAAAGGTAAAAGCAATAAGTAATACCTTGGCACCGCCATTAACAATACCAACAAAGTCAGCCTGGAGATAAAGCGAAGAACAATAATTGCTAATAGGTGCTACTACGGGCTCAGTAAGCAACTAAGTTCCAGAGCCCTCTTTCGGTCGACAAAACCAACACTTTACAAGACGCTCGTTCTACCTGTGCTTCTTTATTTCTTCAAACTGACGCAGCTGCTCTGGGGGTTTTCGAGAGTCGGACACGAGCTGTATGAGCTCTACGAACACATTGACGAATTTCAGCGTATAACTGTGCAGCGATAACGCGGGCTGGGTCATGTCCATCGTATGGACGACGAAGCTCCAGCGAAAAAGGTGCATGAGGCGAGGGTCGTTTGTCAACGACGACGAGGGAGACCATGCCTCCGATGGATGGACCAGGCCGAGGAAGCCCTAACCGCACTTGGTGTATCCGATTGGAGAAGGTACGCGCAAAGCAGAAGTGCCTATCGAGAGCTGATGCGGTCGGCCGAAACCCGAACACGGGTTGTTATGGCCACCTAAGTAAGTAAAAGCAATAAGTTATTTTTGCGAAATTAATCGAATCGAAAATATATTGCATTCGTACCAAACATCGCTGGTCACGTTCAACCAATACTAGGAAAGATTTTTTTTTATTTGTTTTTTTTTTAACGCGCTCAGTAACCCTCATTCAGTCAGTAGCCCTCTTCATGACTTCGTGGTCTGTGTAATATTGTCGAAATACATTCTTTTCACGGCCAGATTAAATTACAAAAACGTATTGTATTGAAGTACAGAGGCGTATTTCTTCACCAAAAATTCACGAACGTCGACATTTTTAAATGTTGTCATTTCAAACTTGAGGGCCAAATCAAGCACAACATCACGTTTCTTAAAACCCTTTGCTAAAATTTTGTGAATCATATATTTAATCAAAAATACTAACAGTTTAAAAATTTGAGTTAAGGTCAAATTTATTTCATTTATTTGAATTTTGATATACCTATACTGCCGTCATAGGGAAGAGTGCGGAATCTACATTTGTCAAAAATCTACGCAAAATGCCTCACAAAAAAACGGCAATACTTTATGAAAAGGGAATGAAATATTTATAAAAATTTTATTCTTCAGAAAAGGGAAGCCCAGGACAATATAAATTATAAGGTTATTTTAAGGAATTAAGAATTAAAGAATTAATTCATTATTTTAAAGTTATAATACATCTATATTATTAGGGTTAAAGCAAAGATATAATAAATATGAACAACACGTAATAGAAAAATTCATATGACTCAAATTCTAGTTTTTATGACTGAAAAAAATTGTGTAAGAAAAAAAAAAAACAAACAAAAAGTGCGGCATCTTCATGTAGATACGGCATTTTTAACTCTGCTTATGAAGATACTGTGTTTTATCCTGGAATGATAATATTTAGGTTTGGGGCCAAAAATTCGGAATTTTTATTTTACAATCTTAAAGAGGATGAATGAATACTAAGGAAAACACGATAAAATTAATTTTGATTTTCATGCTAGATGCCGCACTCTTCCTTATGACGACAGTATAGCTATCTTAATTTTTTTTTGTTTGAATCGATAGACAATCTATTGAAACGATCTTCTTTTCCCGATCCCCTACTAATTAATACCAAAGTTTACTTTGGTTAAATTAAAAAATATTTTTTGCGAAATACACAAAATTCTTGCGGTACATACTTTGTTTAGCTATGATCAGAGTTGTGACATAAGTATTATTTTGGAAAGTAATATGTTACTTATTACATATTACCTACACTTTGAAGTAATTATATTTTATTCCTTATTACTTAAAAATTGGAGTAATTAGTTACTTACAACTATACTACTTTCTTGCAAAGAATTAAAAGAAATGAAAGACAGAGTACAAAAACCAAAAATTTCTCGTTTTTTTATAAATATACCATTACATATAGTCAAGGCCTGCCCGAACGTGGGTGTAAGGAGTGCCGCGCACCCGGGCGCGAGCTGCTGGAGGGCGTTCGAGCTCGATTTTATTATAATAAATCTCTTGTTAGAATAAGGGAGTGCTTTTTTTAAATTTAAAAAATTTATGCAAATACAAGAGCGCTAATTAAAAGAAAATGGTTTCAATATTTCATTATATTTATCTGTGCAAAGATGAAATGTCCATATATAAGAAAGCATTTATGATTCTGTCATTGTTTCAGTACATTTGCAGCAAATGCAGTATCAAATCGTTAGTGTGCTTTTTCGTGATACGAAATGAAGGAGTTATTTAATTAAAGATATGTTATTATACCTTAAAAGTAGCAGGCTTTTAAACAAGCCATCACTCAATTTATTTCTTCATTTCTTGAACAACGTGAAACGAAGGTAAGAATATGTAGTTTGAATTAATCGGAAATTATGAAATGCACATAAGATCAGCTGCGCAAGTTAATTTCTTTGGCCCTTAGTAATAAAGAAATTCTGATTCGCATCTTTCTTAAAATCGACTTTAGCTTTCAATCAATGATAGGCTAAAAGTTGAGTTTAAGATAGATTTGACTTAGAATTTCTTTATTACCAAGGGCCTTTGTTTTTTTACATACGATGCAAAAGTGACCAATAAACTAAACCATAAATGACACAGAATAGATTTTGAACATCATAAGGTTATCATGAGATGCAAAAGATACATTTTAAGATTCTGTTAATTAAAAAAACTATAACAAAGTAATATTTCATAAGTAAGTAGCAAAAAAGTAATAATATTACTGGATGCTATAAGTCATCATAAGTTATGCTACCAAATTAGGGGAAAAGTAATATATATTAGTATATATTATATGCAAATTAGTGTTGTTCTTATTCCTAAGAAAAATAATATTTTTCTTTTAATTTCACGGGGCATTATTTGAACACATTATTTGAATATATACCATCAGAAACTTGTCAATTTTTTTTTTTGTATTTTTTAAATGATATTTAGGGGTCGCTACCAAGGCACATTGGTACAAATGGCAGAAAAAAGTGGTGAAAACTAGAAGACGACCTCGTATCTACATGAAATCAGGTACTTATTGGTTTTGGGGTCGATCAATTCGAATCTGAAGTCAAAAATTGAAAATTCAAAATGTCGTCTCCAATATGGCCATTATGTGAAAAAACGCACTTATATGAAATTTTCGGACGCCATTTTGAACCTTTAAGCCTAACACCTATAAAAAAACACGTTTATCTTAGATTTCTGTCCTCTATCACATATCCGAAACCCATTCAAATCGGTGAATGGCACGTTATATTGTGAGAGGGCTAAACTTTGACAACTGGTAGCGACCTCTAAATCATATTAAAAAATTAAAAAAAAAAAATCTTCATATTTAGATGTATATAATCGAATAATGACATGCCCCATGATAATTCAAAAGTCGAAAAATAAGGACCACCCTAATGTATATGTGTGTATATACTTATATACTAGATCACAACACTAGTTATGATGACGTATTTGTCATATGAGCAATGAGACTGACAAAAATGCGGTCGAGAAAAATATTGGAGGACTCTTTTCTACACAGGCGGCCGTGGTGGGTAGAGTGTGTGGCCCATACGCCAGAGAACCCAGGTTCAAATCCCACCTGGCATAGAAAGTTTTTTCAATTGAATTAATTTTTCTGTTCGGCCGTCACCTCTCTGCAGACAATGGCAAACCTCAGAGAGTAAAAACTGCCATGAAAAGCTTTTTGAGAACATAAGCCGTTCGGAGACGACATAAAACGTGTAGGTCCATTTCTCGATCATTTGTGTTCAAACATTTCAGAACACACACAACACAATTGATCAAAAGAAGCTCGGTCAAATTCCGATCAAGGGCTGAAATGGCCCTTTCGTTTTTTTTTTTTAATTTTCTACACTCAAAAAACAGATCAGTTGTGGCCCCAAAATTTTTGGTTAGGTCTTTAGTTAAAAAATATTATTGTAAGCTGAATTCGGTATTCAGAATCGAAAATGCTTAAACGCGCTTAATACTCGTTTATCCATACGGCTGTTGGAACAAAACCGAAGCATTTTTCAAGTTGACCTTACCTCACCACAAGTTGAAAATACCAAAAAAACGTGACCAAATAAATAATTCTATTTTATAACCTTTCCTTTAATTAAATGTCGCTTCCAACAACCAATGTGTTTAACATACTATTGTATGTTTCATCTCTCACCTTAATACAAAAAATGAATTCAGTTTAATAATTTGAGTTAAGGTCATATTTATTTGTTTTATTTAAATTTCGATGTTATCATTATTATTATTATTATTATTAACTTTTATTATGGACAATCTTTTGAAACGAACTTCTTCGTCTATTCGCAGCCCCCTACTAATAAGTATAAATAAGATTACTTCAGCTAAATTTTTTACTTTTTATTTTTAGCGAAATAGACAAAATTTTTTTTGTTGCACATACTAAGTTTAGTTATGATGACCATGTTTCACAGATAGACAATGAGACAGACAAAAAATGTAATCGGGGGATATTTTGGAGACAATTTTCTATGTAAAATATAATAAAAAATGTTTGCTTTAAATATTAATACAAAATACATCCGGAAACAAACTAGAGAATATTTTGGGAGATTCGTTATAAGTTTCGTTAATTTGTAATTTTCGTATGCACTGATATAATGGAAAAACAGAACATTCCGCGGTTAATAGAATTCCTTTTGAAATTAATATTTATTTGGTTGGGAAACAAAAAAAAATAAATTTGTGAAAACGAAAATAAAATTCCCATAAGAAGTAAATTGAGTTTTTTGACAGCGAACAGGCAGCGGAATTTTTTTAATAAAAACAATATGCCCGTACATTTTAATTGCCGCAGAAGTTTGACTTTTAACATAAAAATATAAGAAAAAAGTATGTGTTGGTGTTGAATTTGTTATTAAACAAATTTATTTAGTTTATTAATGTGTAGTCTTGCCTTTTATAGAATATAAAATTGCAGCAATAAAAATGTAAATCTGTCAACTAGAACTTTCTCCACTGCTTTTTCTCCACACAAACATTTTTACTCTACACCAAAATTTTCAAATATGCCCAAAAAAGTTCGTTCCTACAGCGTACGCCTCGTTCTGTGATTTGCTCGAGTGAAACCTCAAACATACTTTTTTTTCAAAAGCGTTTTTCTTAGAAATTGATGTTTCTTTGTTCCTTGCATCTATTAAAACTGTAAAATGTAATTTTATTATATTAAAAATATTTTTTTGATCAAACGCGTGGAAACGAACCCGTAAAGTGGCGATTGGGAGTTCAATACACCATCCACTGATCATTAAGACTCTGTTAAGTACAATTGTTAAATCAATATCAAGAATGCATGACTAAAGCTATGTTGTAGCATAGCACAATAATCTCTTGACAGATAGAGGATTGTGTATTGGCTATTCTACATATAAATACATTCTACATATAAATACATTCCACATATAATTACATTCCACAATACAATACTTGCTATAAGATGTCCCCAGCATCGGTGTTTTAATAAAGTACAAATCAAACTATGTTGCAGCAGATCGAAAAATCTATATATTAAAGGGCTATTCTATATATCCAACATATGTCGCAGCTATACAAATATAACAAAAATTTTGCTTGCTACACAAAAGATGTCATCAGCATCGGCAAAACTTAACAATTGACTTGTGGGCAATTGAAGTAACAATGAATGTAGCAGGTTATAAAATAAATTAAATAATAATGAAATGTAATAAAATTTACTGGTGTGAATATTAATGTGTGGTTAATGTGTGTGTGGTTAATGTATTAATTAACCAAATGATTAAATAGCAGTCTGCCTTCATACTAGTAGTAGTTCAAAAACTGTATTTTTTTCATAAAGCGAACTAGTATTTTCAACATGACGATATCATGGGAGATATCAATTGCCCTTTTGTTAATGGACAGTTACTGAAAATTTTAATATTCACGTACAGAATTAGATCACAGATTTTTTTACTTTCGTGACGCATTTGGTTATCAATAGGATTTATTATTTTAATTTTATAGTAGTGCCGTAAGTAGTTCCCAGGCTCAATCCTCATGTTTTATTTTTTGTTAATTATGTTTTTATTTATAAATATTTAAAAGAAAAAATTTGTCGGAAAACCTGTATCGGTAATATTGCATTTTCCCCCCTCCACACCCATATCAAGCCGCGTTCAATTCGGCTGCAAGTTGAACATGCTACCATCGCACCATTGCCACCCTTGTATCAAAGCGAACAAAATTCGCACAAGCCCGAAATCAAGCATTATATACATCTTCCAATTCATTCCATAGGATTGATGACAAACAAAAATCTATTGCTTATTCAAAATAATCATTAATCGATTATAACTCGGGCTTTATTTATATAATTTTCTTTTCAATATTTCTAAAAAAACCAACAAAAACTGCTGGTATGATTGCAAATCTTTTAAATTTAAAAAAAGGCACAAACTCTCTACCGTTAAAACAAACCGGTTAAAACAAACCCTGACCTTATGCTACCGCACGTACTTGTTTTGGTTTATTTTACCGTGCCTACACAATTTAAAATATTGAGGCGTTTTTCGTTACAAGACTTGCATGATGGATACATGGCACTGCTTATCTTATTTTTCATCTTAAAAAGAACATCAGCTGTTCATCTGTATGCAAAAAATCTGTCTGTGAGTAAAAACATCGTTGTGAACATATAAAGAGCTAAATTTTGTTTGTTTTGTTTTGCATGCAAATCGGAACAAGTTAATTTTTGGCACAATATTTTAGTCATAACCTTCTGACTTTTTACTTTCGACCAAAGTACTGTAGGTAGTCTGGTAGCTCAGTTGGCAATGAAGGAACTTCGAACCAGTAAGTTGCGCGTTCACCTTCCGCAGCATGCGATTGTTTTTTTAATTTCGATATAAATGTGAGTTAAAAACTATATTTGAATTATATAAAAGATATCGTATTTGTATGGAAATTCACAGATCGAAGAATAAAACAAATTTTAGATTCAAAGTTGCATTCCTTAATATGGAAGCATGTGCTGTTTCCAAATCAATCAATGCAAGGCTTACTTCGAAAAACGATAAAAAACTGCACTGGAGTCATATACGGAGCAAATAGCATCTCATATCACACAAATTGATAAGTGTATCAACGAAATAAAACAAAACAGAGCAGAAAAAAGGGGACAGCAATATATAAAAAATATTTTCTGGAAAATTTAAGCCATCTAGTGGTAGATACGCTGGCAATATTTCAACTTATTGATTTTAATAAAATTAAATACTACTTAGTTTTTGCAGCTGCCCTGCATTGTTGTTGTTTCTTTTGTCGCAGCCAAATAAACAAAAAATTTCCTTTTAAAAAAAAAAAATTGAATATATAAAAATCTCGTGTCACAATGTTTGTGGCCGAACTCCTCCAAAACGGCTCAACCGATTTTAATGAATTTTTTTTTGTATATTTGGTAGGTATGAGAATAGGTTGGAAAGTACTTTTCACCCTCCTATTCAAAATGTCATTTTAATGGAAAGCTTGGTCGGACCTTGGGCAAGGGGATGTGGCTCCGCCCATACAGGCCAAATTTTTTATATCGAATAGCTTTGGAAGTAAAAGTCACAGAACATTGAAACTCGAAATGTAGTTACCACTTGGTGAAGTATTTTTAATAGAAGACGTGCACAGGCATTGGACAAGGGGGCGCAGCTCCGCCCATATAAGCCAAATATTTGATATCGAATAGCTTTGGAAGTAAAAATCATATAACATTGAAACTCAGAATGGAGTTACCACTTGGTGAAGTCTTTCTAATAGAAGACTCGGACAAGGGGGTGTGGTCCCGCCCATATAAGCCAGATTTTTGATATCGAATAGCTTGGGAAGTAAAATTCACAGAACATTGAAACTCAGAATGGATTAACCACTTGGTGGTGACTTTCTAATAGAAAACTTGGACGGGCATTGGACAAGGGGGTGTGGCTCCACCCACATAAGTAAAATGTTTGATATTGAATAGCCTTGGAAGTAAAAATCATAGAATATTGAAAGTCTGAATGGAGTTTCTCACTATTTGGTGACGTCCTGATACCGGGAAACTGGGATGGGCATGGAAAATGAGTGTGGTGTCAGACAAAGTGTCAAATCAAAGCTGTTTGTTTTAGACGTAGCCAAATAAATTAGGGTAGGGTAAATTAATAGAAATAAATAACAAAACTTCTATATACATATCTGATGAGTTTTATAAGTTTGTTTAAATGGCAAATTCACAAAAAATGGGAGTAGTCGCACTAAAGTTACACCTACTCTTTTAGAAATCATTAAAATTGTACATGCTTTGATAGTGAAACACCACGCTTGGTATGTAGGGTCTATTGATCCAAGCTGCAGCCACTGTATATACAAACAGTCAGTGTATATACAATTGTGGGCACTTATGAAATTACCATCAAACAAATAGACAGACAACAATAGTTGAAAATACTTGGATGAGGGCGTCTCAATATACGCCCACTTTTAGGGGATAAGCGCTGAGCGTAGCGTAGTGCGCCGGGTATAAGCTAGTTATATATTAGGGTGGCTCACCAAAAAAAGTTTTTCATGGATGCAGCTTTTTCCCTTTCTCTTGATTTAAGAAACACCCCCTGAGAAGCACAACCAAATTGGTAAAGGCTTAGAGGTGTCACCTTTTTTGTGTTTTTCCATACGATTTGTATGGAATTTGGCACCACATTTATGAAGCAAATAGGCTGAGAAAAAACCCATGTCCTCAAATTTCGTCCCCTCCGACATATCCGAATTTCATGCGTATCCGATTATTATTTCCGGATCTGTGACTCACTTCTCAAAGTTACCTATATATCTAAACACTTTTACTTGCACAGCTCAGTAAAATAAGCATTTTTCTACGATAAAGTTCTGACACAACTGTTTTGTTAGGAATCACTTGTATTGAGGTATAACAAACAACCTGCCAAAAGTTCTTAATGATACCATCTAGGCGTTAGAAGATATTCGGGATCAAAGTTCACCGAAACTGGTAATTCGTCAATTAGGTCAGGCAGTAAATTTTGTAAGAAGAAAAATGTTTTTTTTTTATTTAATTTATTATAATATCTTTTTAAAAAGATAGAAGTTTTATATAAGAAAAACTCGTAACGAAGAGGATTTATGGACTTAACATATATATTGTTTATCTTTATTTTTTAAAAATAACAAAGAACTTATTTATTAGTTGTTATGAAAGTGTTTTCGTTACAATTTGGATATTGTTTTTTATGGGACTCCACTACATGCAATAAATACTGCTTCTGATCTTCATCCAAAGTCAAAGACATGTTATATTTCTCAATTAATGCAACTGCACACTCGGCTATGTCGTTTACTACATTTAGGCTTTTTAGCATAGCCAAGCAATTCATATAAGATGTGTCGGTTTCCTAGACTTTTGGATCCTTGTACAGAAATTCATGTGGTAATTTAAATTGAGTAAAAAGCAGCAGAGACGATTTTGTTGCAAAATCGCTGATATCTTGAATTTGTATTATATACAAGTTAATTTTATCACGTTGATTAATTGTATTTGAACCTTCGCGAGTAAGAATAGCATGTTACATTTTTAAATTTGTGCTAATGCCAGCAGATTAGTCGAACAATGCTAGTCCTACCAAATGTTCTGACAAATATCACAAATGCTTTGCAAACTTTGTATAGGCGGCTTTTGAGACACAGCTGTTCACTTTATAAATTTTTTTTAAATCTTTTAAAAGATTTAAATCTTGTGCAAGAGCTTTAATAGCATATGTAGCAGAAACCAAGCTTTGATATTAAATAAAACAATAGAAATGCTATGTCGCGAAAAACGCTTGTCTCGAAGTCTGTAAATGAAGATTGATTTTTGAAAATAAATATATTCAGGCAGTAAATCGCCTTTACGCCATTTCACGCATAATGGCTTTGATGCATTGCTCCAGGAGCACGAAATAATCAATCAATTTTTTTAAAAGTTTTTATTCTCTTCTCTATTGCTGGTCCAATTTTTCTTCTATATTTATTTATCTTTTTCCACTCTAAATTAATATCTTCGATTCTCTTGACTCCATATTTTGAGGAAATTATTGGAATTTGGGCTCTGTTCAAAATTTCTATGACACATACGCAAGAATGATAGAAAACCAGAAAGAAATCTAGAGAATATTCTAAAAAAAATACGTATAGAATAATTTTTATATGTTAAAAAAATTAGAGTGAATTAGTAATAGCTGTATCGCTCTTGGTACATAATTTCTATTTTGCTCTGGTCAGACATATCTAATCGCATAGCGTGGAAACAGTTGGTTTTACTTAAAAACTGTTGAGGGCATTTTTGAAGAGAATTCTCCGATTTACGTTTTGCTTCTCACAATATTTACTGTCTGACCAACTGAGCTGTGTAAGTAAAAGTGTTTAGATATGTAGGTAATTTTGAGAAGTGAGTCGCAGATCCGGAAATAATAATCGGATATGCATAAAATTCAGATATGTCAGAAGGGACCAAATTTGAGGGGATTGGTTTTTTTTCCAGCCAATTTGCTTCATAAATGTGGTGCCAAATTGAGCTTACCTGCAAAATAAATTTTTGCTGCCACCTCAAAAAAGTGCCACCTCTAAACCTTTACCAATTTGATTGTGCTTCACATAGCGTTTTTCTTAGGTCAAGAGGAAGGGAAAAGCTGCATTCACCATGGAAATGAAAAAAAAAATTAAAATTTGAACCACCCTAATATACATATTAAATTGAAATATTATTAGCTTGCAAACTTTAAAACATACAACAAACAAATAAAACAATTTAGTCAACTTTAGAATACACATGTCACCTTCCAATTAGAAAATAATATTTTTTGTCATATTCTTTACGTTAGCAAGAAGTACATTTTAGATGGAAATGTTTAAATTGCTACAAAAGAATTAATATATAGCACCAAAAATTTAGCGTGAGTACGCAGTAATAGTACTGATCATGCTTTTTTTCATAGTACCTGAATTGTCAAAACCAATGCAATAATTTTCCGATGCGAGAGAGTTGACGAAAAACTGGCAATGATTTTTGTGCATTTCATTAATAGCATTCAAGCATAAAATAAAGAAAAGAAGATCTGATTGTTGATTTAACATGAGTATGAACTTCTCTATCAGGTAGGCTTTCGTATATAATACTATAATAATATATAAATATAATATAATAAACAAAAAAAAAAAATAAAACAGCAAGATCTGTCGTTTGTGCTAAGAGGATTGAGCCTGGGTACTACTATACAATTAAAATAATAAATCCTCTTGATAACCAACTCTGACACGAAAGTAAAAAAAAAAAACTGCGATCTTTTCTGTACGTGAATATTAAACTTTTCAGTAACTGTCCATTAAAATAGGGACACTCATGGTAAATATCAACCCATGATATCGCCATGTTGAAAATACTAGTTCTCTTTATGGAAAAAGATATGTGTGGCCGCCACTCACTGTAGAAGTGAAACTTTTACCTAAAAATGGAATTTCAGGGAAAATTGCTAATTTATTTTATTAACATCCCCTCCTTCAGTGCAACCAAATAATTAACAAGCAGTCTGTCTACATACCAGTATTTGTTCAAGAACTGTCTTTTTTTCATAAAGCCAACTAGTATTTTGAACATGCACCGCTGCGGTCAAATACATACAATATTGTAATTTGCAAGTTTCGTTATTTGTTTTGCCTTTATTCATAAAATCCTAATATTGACAGGTACGGTACCCACCACAAGAGAGAATTTTTGCTGCTTACACTACCTTTTTTATTATACCATGAACATGGTGATATCATGGCAAATATTAATTTACCTTTTGTTTATTCACAGTTACTGAAAACTTCAATATTCACGTACAAAGTTCGAGTGCAGTTTTTTTTTACTTGCGTGACACATTTGGTTATCAAGACGATTTATTATTTTAATTTGATGACTTAAGTAGTACCAAGGCTCGATCCTCAGCACATACGACAGATCTGGCGGTTTTATTTTTTTGCTAATTATATTTTTATTTACAAATATTTAAAAGAAAACATTTGTCAAAAAACTTGTGGCGGGGATAATGCATTTCCCCTTTACGTACTCGCATCGAACCGCGTACAATTCGGCTGCAAGTTGAAAGTGCTACCATTGCATTATTGCCTCCTTTGTACGAACAAACTCGAAATCAAGCATAGCATGCATCTTTCAATTTATTTCATAAGATTGATGACCAAAAAAATTTATTGTTTATCCAAAATAATCATTAATCGATTATAACTCGGGCTTTATTGATATAATTTATTTTCAATTTTTCCTTTGAAAAAGAACAAAAACTGCCAGTATAATTGTAAATATTTTTAATAAAAAAAAACACAAAATTTCAACTGCAGAAAGGACCACTAAACCTTTGCTTCGTGGTCAGAAGCACTGACCTTATGCTACCGCGCATGCTTGTATAGGTTTTTTTTCCGTGCCTACACAGTTAAAAATGTTGATGAGTTTTTCGGTACAAGAAATGCATCGTATTTTATGTTGCATTAGCGACGATATTTCCTAGTAGTCCAAGTATTAAAGAATAGATAAGCGAATCTCGAACGATTTTTATTAATTTTTGACGAAACATGCTGATTCGGCCATACATTTCATTGACGAAAATCCCATATAAAATTCCCAAATTCCTGCACGAAAGCAATACAGAAATGTTGAAATTTTTTATGCATGAATATATTACTGAATCGTTGCGGAAGTTTCGTCAACAAACAAGACAGAAGTATGAAAAAAAATTGTTTTCCATTTTGCCATATTCTTTGATTTAATATTACATGTTGTTATGGATCAGATTATTTCCGATTTGTAATCTTTGATATATCAGTCATGCAGTCCATTAATACACCACGTTTTTAAAATGATTTATAATGAACTTTAAAAGGAAAAATTACACCGAAATATAAGCCTTTGTAGAGAAAACATGAACGAACGAACGAACATGCTGGACGCGTTAAAGAATTTTCGACAAGAAATACAAGAGCTAAGAGTTATCGGTTATCGTTTGTTCTACTGTTTTCGTTGTTACCTTGTTCTGTTTGTTGTTTTAATGTTGACAAAACCAATGCAGATGAGTTAAAGAGTATTCTGCAAGTCTAACTTATGCAGCAAGTTTGTTATTTAAAAGCAGAGTAGGTAGTCCGGTAACTCAGTTGATAATGGAAGAACTTGTTACCATTAGGCTGTGTGTTCAAACACAACTGCATGCGATTTTTTTTTAATTTCTATATAAATGTTTTTAACACACATTGCATTTGGATTGTACGAAAGAAATGGTATTTATATAAAAATTCACATATCTAAGAATAAAACGAATTTTAGATTCAAAGTTGTATTCGTTAATATTGCAGCATGTGCTGTTTCCAAATCAACCAATGCAAGGCCTACTTTGAAATTGCTTTCTGAATTTATCAAAACTCATTTTGTGAAATGCCTAAAAGTATGCTAATGTTCTGAAAAAAAGCTACGTTCAGATTCAAATTTTTAGACCGTAATGTACATTCAGAGTATTGAACGAAAGACTCAATTTAATCATAAAAGAAAGAAATGAACTTCTGATTATAAAATTTAACATAAGTATGAGCCAGTGTTTGAAATTGCTTGTCTATTTTCGATGCATATGTGATTGCTTAGCTATGACTACGAAAAAGGAAGAAGCAAATGCAAAAAAGAAATACAAGATCATTTTGCATCAGTTAACTGCTCAGAAAGTTATGCTTACGAAGTTAGCCGAAAGAAACGCTTCTAAACGAATTTCAGCAACTGCCAGCAACTAGCTGTTGCTTTCGTTTTCCTTGCTTTGACTTAAGTTTTTTGTCGCTCTAGTTCTTGCAAACAAAAGAAATAGTTAATGCAGACTTTGGAAATTGTTGCTGTGCTTGCTTTATAGCAATAATTTATTGCTGTGGCTTGCTGCTTCAGTCATTCAGTTTTTTTAAGCTTAAGCCATCTAAGGCCTTTTCCACACGGAGAAACGGAAAAGTAACCCAACTGCAACACAATTGCTTAGAAAGTTGCAAGGCACTGCAATTCCAAACATTATTGCAACCTATGCTTTCAGATCAGCAAGTCAAGCACAACGCAACATTGATCCCTCATTGCAGCTTATAATTAAATAAGCAGCGATATTTCCTTACTTCTTCTACAACAAATATACATTTGTTAACTGCTCGCTCATTGCTGCTTCCTGTATTCAAAATAAAAAAACAAAACACATTTTTTCTGAATTTAATTGATACTTTTCTCAACTTGAAGTACCACATAATTGTTTTAAATTATTAGGAAAAACACAAGTCGCTGATATAAATTGCAGCAAGCTGTGTTGCATAAAACTTATCGTTAACGTGCTGCCAACTAGTTGTAAAAAATTTGCTTCATGTGAAGGTTCAGGTATACTTACGTGGGTTAGCAACATTTGTTGATGTTGCGTTGTTTTTAAATTGCTCCATGTGGAAAACGCCTAAGCGTTTATCTATGTTGCGTTTGTACTTAAGAGAAACAGCTCTACAACTGAAATACAAGAGTGCTGTAAGCAACGATTGTTGTTTTTTGCATGTTTTTGTTGATAGTAATTTTTTATTTTGATACAAATTCAACGAACGTTGTTGGTTTGCTGTTATATTTGCTGAATTGTGATAGGATGAGATTTCAGATATAGGTTGCCCAATTTTAAAACATTTTAAACTGAACAATTTTTCGAGGCTAAAATGATGTAATACGAGTAGTAATAGTAGTAAAATGATGTAATACGAGTAGTAGAGCAGTTTAGAAAATTGTTAACATACCTATTTCTTTATGTATCTACTTATAGAAACCAAGTGCAGCTAAAAAAAAAAAAAAAATAAAAAGAATCTATTCAAATAAAGAATAAAATATATTAAAAAAAAAGATAATTATGAATATAGAAATATATTATTAAAAACAAATACTGGGTAAAATTAAGAATTTCTTAATCGAGCTCGTCGTCTTCGAACAACGGCAAAGTTTTTACCAAAATTAGTTTAAGCGATGAAAAGACACATTAAAATTAATATCTTAACGAATAGTTATGTTATGTTAGGTTAATAAAAGGTTTATGGCATAGACTGAAAATAACATGCTGTTTTAAAAATTTAAAGGATTTTTAGGAGTTTTAAATTGCAAATGGAGATGGATTTCAAGTTTACCAAAGTGGTCCTTGTTTCATTCACTCATGAAATATTTAAATTTTTTTTATTTTTCATGTTTTATTATAGAACTCAGAAAATAACTTTAATTTTTTAGTTTAATTTTTTTCCTCACAAAAAAGCTTTCATTTAAAAAAGTCAGTTGAACTAAACGAATATACGTCCCTTGAACGTACGTATTTACTTGCGCTTATATTATGAGGATGAGTATCCAAGAGAGAGGTTCTTCTGAATCTAGAATATATCTACTCTATACACCGAGGGAAATGTGTTAAAATTAAATGAAATTGTGGTCATATTAAACGAATATGTTTTTGAAATAGAGCTTTAAATAGTTTGCAAAGAAAAATTTAAAACAAAAGCTTTTGTTTTCAAAACGAGTTTTTAAATATTCTTTTAATTAATTTAAGCATTTTCAGTTTAAAAATATTTAAATTAAAAATAAAATTTAAAACAAAAATTTTTATATTGAAAACAAATATTTTTAACCCTCATTTTTTCGATGTCATTTTTTTAATTTTTTCGTGTTTTCGACGTCAGATTCGTGATCAGCGACCCCTGGGATCCCTCGAATGCTAAATGTGAAGTCCATTCGATGAAGTTTGTTTGTTTTATTGTGGCTTAAAATATTGAAATATTTTATATATATAAATAATAAATTAGTTTTTATTTCATCTAACCAAACTAGTCCAATTAAAAATATTTTCAAACAATCAAATGTTTTTTCTCAGCTTGGTCTCAATTGTCTGCTCAATAATTCTACTACACATAATTTTTATAATTCAATCTCAGATAGAGACGTATTTTTTGTTATAAAAAATAAATAATAAGAGAAAATTATACAAAAAAAAAATTAGCTTTATATGTGAATGAGAATATGAAATGAGAATTATACAAATAAAATTTAAACACGCTTGTTTCAAATTTTGTTTTGCAGAAACACAAACGCGGTTAATTTATACTTTAAAATTTTTTGTTTAATTTTATGTCACTAAAAATGTCACTTGTAGGCGGTTATATTTTAATAAATCACCGCTTATTTGAAATAAGTTTACGGACAAAATTTTAGCAATTAGACAAAATAGCAATTTTATTTATTTATGGGCGGTAAAAGGAGGAGAAGGCATCTTTGGCCCCACTGTCGGTCAGTTCAGTCTTCACGAGACCTATACGAACAACGGTCTAAGACTGATCGACTTCGCCGCGGCACGAAACATGGTAGTTAGTAGCACCAGATTTAAGCACCTCGACATCCACAAGGCCACCTGGCTGTCCCCTGATCAAAAAACGAGAAACCAAATTGATCATATTGTAATCGACGGAAGGCATGCCTCTAGTGTTCTAGATGTGCGTACATTTCGGGGGAACAACATTGACTCCGACCATTATATAGTTGCAGCCAAGATCCGCATGCGATTATGCAATGCAAAGAACATACGCACAGGAATGCAACGAAAGCTAGATGTCGCTAAGCTGCAATTACAACGGACTGCCGAAGCCTACTCCGCTCAACTCTCGGTTAAGCTCAACCAACCAACCTCTGGACTCGACGACGCCGGCGGACTTTGGGCGCATATATCCCACTCCATGCGCGCTGCCGCTGATGAAATCATTGGTTTCCGGCGCCCGCAACCACGGAACCAATGGTATGATCAGGAGTGTCGCATTGCGACTGCAGTAAAAAACGCCGCATATAGAAAAACGCTGCAGTCAGCTGCAACGCGAGCCGTGCGAGAAAACTACCGCGAAAAGAGGAAGGAAGAGAGGCGCCTTTTCAGACGCAAGAAAAGAGAGCAGGAAAAGCGTGAGCGTGAGGAACTAGAGGTATACCAGGGCAAGAAGGATGCACGAAAATTCTATCAACAGGTTAAGCGTCTAATCCAAGGTTTCAAGCCCGGAGCATCCACTTGCAGAGACGAAAATGGAGATCTGAATAAGGATACACAGTGTGTGCTTAGATTGTGGAGACAGCACTTCTCCAATTTACTTACTGGCGACGATTCCACCAATGCCGCCCATCGAGAGCGCAGTGCAGTGCCACCAATCGACGATGACGGAGTGGAAGTATCACCACCTAGCCATGATGAGGTTCGAGTTGCTATCCAACGACTCAAAAACAACAAAGCAGCGGATGCTGACGGCCTGTCCGCTGAATTGTTTAAAACCGGCGGCGATGAATTGATAAGGCGCATGCATCAGCTCATCAGCAAAATATGGCTAGAAGAAAGCATGCCCGACGATTGGAACCTCAGCGTACTGTGCCCTATACTTAAGAAAGGAGACCCAACAATCTGCGCAAGTTATAGAGGTATCAGTCTTATTTCCATCGCATATAAGGTTCTCTCAAGCGTACTGTGTGAAAGATTAAAGCCGATTACAAAAACACTGATTGGACCTTATCAGTGTGGCTTTCGACCTGGTAAGTCCACCATAGACCAGATTTTCACGCTACGACAAATCCTGGAGAAAACCCACGAAAATCAAATTGACACACATCATATCTTTGTCGATTTTAAAGCTGCGTTCGATAGCCCGAGAAGGGATTGCCTATACGCAACAATGTCTGAGTTCGGTATACCTGCAAAGTTGATTAGACTTTGCAGAATGACGTTGAGCAACACACGCAGCTCCGTCAAGGTAGGAAATGACCTCTCCGAAACCTTCAATACCGAAAGAGGTTTGTTACCGCTAGAGATGTTACCGCTGCTTTCGCCGCTATCGAAAAGGAATCAGCCAAAGTGGGTTTGACGATAAATGAGGGTAAAACAAAGTATATGCTGTCTACAAATAAGGGAGCGCGGCGTTTAGACTCCCACGTTTTATCCGGCAGCTATAACTTTGAAGTAGTCAAGGAGTTCGTTTACCTTGGCACCGCCATTAATTCCAACAATGAAATCAGCCTGGAGATTAAGCGAAGAACAGTAATTGCTAATAGGTGCTACTACGGGCTCAGTAAGCAACTAAGTTCCAGAGCCCTCTCTCGATCGACAAAACTAACACTCTACAAGACGCTCGTTCTACCTGTGCTGCTTTATGGCGCTGAGGCATGGGTAGTTTCGCAAACTGACGCAGCCGCTCTGGGGGTGTTCGAGAGAAAAGTTCTTCGCAAAATCTTCGGTCCTGTTCGAGTCGGCGATGACTATCGCATCCGAATGAACCACGAGCTGTATGAGCTCTACGGAGACATTGACGTAGTTCGACGTATAACTCTGCAGCGACTACGCTGGCTGGGTCATGTCCATCGTATGGACAACGAAGCTCCAGCGAAAAATGTGCTCGAGGCGAGGGTCGCTGGTCAACGACGACAAGGGAGACCATGCCTCCGATGGATGGACCAGGCTGAGGAAGCCCTAACCGCACTTGGTGTATCCGATTGGAGAAGGCGCGCGCAAAGCAGAGGCGCCTGGCGAGAGCTGATGAGGTCGGTCGAAATCCGGACACGGGTTGTCACGGCCATCTAAGTAAGTAAGTAAAAGGAGGTGTGGCAACATTTTTCCTTAACCATCATCTAATTAAAGGAATTTCAGCTGAATCGGACTAGAAGTTTTGGATATATAGCATTTTTATTGATTTGTGGGCGGTAAAATGGGGTGTGGCAACATTTTTTTCCTTCATCATCATCTACTGAAGGAAATTTACCGTCAAAATTTCAGCAGAATTGGCATAGTAGTGTTGGTGATGCAGCATTTTTATTGATTTGTGAGCAGTAAAAGGGCGGTAAAAAAAATAATGTTATCATAATATTTCATTGTCAGCAAACTTACATATGTTTGCTAAATTTCAGCTTAATGTTACCAACAAGTTTTCGAAAAATGGTTTGCGAAAATACGAACGAACGTAGCAATTTAAATAAAAGCTTATAAAAACTAACTTACTGAAGCATCAAACATTTTCGATTTTCAACTACAAGAACTAGAGCGACAAAAAAGTCAAGCCAAAGCAAAGGAAACGAAAACAACAGCTTATTGCTGTAAGTTGCTGAAATTCAATTTGAAGCAATTCATTCGGCTAACTTCGTAAGCACAACCTTCTGCGCAGTAAGCCGAAGCAAAATGATATTTTATTTGTTTTTCGTACTTTCGCTCTGCTTTTGCATTGTTGCTTACGCCTTGTTGAGTAAGTATTTGCAAACGAAGTTTTCTATTTTTCTGAAACATATGTAAGCAAAGCAAAAATTTTTGAGCTGTTGCTATTTTGATTTTGCAGCACTCAAATAAATATGTTTCCTTGGCCCAGTGATTAGAACAGCCGCTTATTGATCCAAGCGTAGTGTGTTCAATCCTCGGTGAAAGCAAAAATATGAAAAATTATTATTTTTAAATAGCAATTTTTTTCATTTTTATACAAGCGGCGAATTGCTGTGTTGTTGTTTTCATAAGAACCATTTCGTTACATTGGTTTTACACCCCATCTAGCTCGCCGTATTGTTGTATACACGGCTATAAATTTCAAAAATACAGTTTGTAAACTACTACTGGCATGAAAGCAGAGTGCTTTTTAATCATTTGGTTGCACTGAAGGAGGGAATGTTAATAAAATAAATTATCAATCTTCCCAGAAATTCCATTTTTGGGTAAAAGTTTCTCTTCTACCGTGCGTAGCTGCCACACACAATTTTTTTGATGGCACACTGCTACTCACTATTTTCGAAATGATGTAAAATATTATCTTTTTCTACCATTTTAACATGAATTAATCCAGCGATTTCGCTAAAACAATTGCACTTTGCGACTAACTGCTCTGAGCAAAAATGTCTAAGTTGACTGCGATAGCAACTGCTACGACTGCTACAGCAATAGCCAACAATCGACTGCGACAGCCCTTCTTGAACTGTTGCTTCGACTATTGAATTTTACGAAGCAGACATCAGCAGCCGAATATCGACTATGACAGTTCTTCGTGAACTGTGGCTTCGACTGTTAAATTTTACGCAGCAGACAGCCATGACTATCGACTTAGTTTTTTAGCAAATTCAAGCGCTGCTTTTTCATTACTATTATTTTTGACCAAGCCAAGCAATATTTTTATAAAAAACAACTTGGAGGTTGTCTCAAACCATTCCTGCTCACGGATGGCTATAGCTAGAGTCGAAATATTTGGTAATCATCATAACATAATCCAAGGATTATTTTGAGGAACCATCCCGAGCAACATTTTTTATATGGAGCATAAGGCGCCTTACTGCTCGTATCCTTTTCGACGTGCACATTTATTGGAGTTTACTCCCTTAGAATGGATTTTATATTTTATTCGAACCGAGCTAGATTCTACTCTTGGGGAGTCTGTAAACAACTGTTTACAACAGTTCGATGTACAGTTGTTTCGATTCATAATCATCGATGAAACATTAGTCCATCACTTCACACCTGAGGCGATGAAACAGTCAAAACAATGAACTGAAACGCGAGAATCGGCTCCATAAAAGGCGAAGACAGTTCCATCTGCAAGCAAAGTCATGGCGTCAGTTTTTTTGGGATGCGCATGGTATAATTTTCATTGATTATCTTCAAAAAGGAAAAACAATCAACGGCAAGTATTATGCGAACTTATTACAGCGTTTGAGTGATGAAATCAAGAAAAAACGGCCGCATTTGGCACCAGTTCACACATCCACTATCGCGGTGGCTAAAATCAATGAATTAAAGTTCGAATTGCTTCCTTACGCACCTAATCGCAAGATTTAGCCGCCTCGGATTGTTTTCTTTTTTTAAACTTGAAAAATTGGCTCGGTGGTAAAAGATTTGCCAACAATAAAAAGTGGAATCTGCGGTTGATGGCTATTTTGAGGCGCACGATAGGTATCGAAGCTATTGAACATCGCTGGGAAACGTGTGTCGAAATGAAAGGAGACTGTGTAGAAATATAAAAATATTTGTTCAAAAATTTATTGTGTTTTCTTTGTTAGGTCGGGTACCTAGTATAACATCTGGTTTATTTAATTTTGTTATTGCAGTTTTGTCTTAGTAACCTGATTCTTATGTTTTCGAACTAAAAATAAGCAGAAAAAATTTGCACCGGAGCCATGGTCACTGGGAAAAATCAGGTATATTAAAATTAGCACCTTTTTTGGCACTTCTAATTTTGTATTTGGCTTTTTCTATACTATACCTAATAAAAGTTGGTAGCCCTGCTAGTGACCGTTGTGGTGCTCGGCTCTCAGCCGAGCGACTATGTAGAGCAAAATACTAACAACGCTGAAAACAAAATACACAAGGCAGCAATCTGCTTTTGTATAAAATTGAATTGCAAATTTTTGTAAAACTCCAAAAGTACTGGGCCGATTTTTATGAAATAAGTTTTAGAATATTATATTTGTGCAACAGCACATTTTCCTTTCGAAATTTTAGTAGTAAGTATATTTAATTAAAATGTAAAGATTTGGTTGATTGCTTGGTTGTTTGCTTTTCACCAGCTTGTGTTTGCGAGAGTTTCAATAAACTGCATATTGCTCCCTATCTTTTACAACAAAAAAAAAATGTGTTTTTGAATATGTCCGCATTCGCATTGTATCCGTTGGTCAAACGAGTAGTTTGTATTAATGTGCGCTTTTATGATAATTGATAATACAAATCTTGGTTAATAATAAATCCAACAAGTTTTATTTCATTAAAATTCGTCGAGGTATTTAAATTTTAAGCATTAATATTTTAAAAACAGTACAAAATTGTTGTTGAAGGGAAACTTTTCTAGCCACGTACACGGTAAAAATCTTGGAGTAATTTTTAAGCCAATGGTTGGAATAATGTATTTTAAAAGCCATTTTTTATTAGAATTAATACTTTTCACAACACTAGAATTTTTTAAGTCAAAGCTATGCATAAATTTAGTTAAGTTGAAATAAAATTTGAACTTTAGTACCTACGGCTTAAAATTTAATACAAAATAATTTAAAAGTAATAAAGTCGGTTTCAAGAACAAGTGAAATTGGAATAGCTTTTGAATTAAGATAGCCATGATATGAGATTTAATGCAACATGTATTACATTTTAAGCCATGTTGTATTATATTTCAATACTATCCGTCTTAATTTTTAGATTGTTAAGATTCAAAAGTCTTATGATTCAGAGTTACTTTTTCGGTTCACAAACCTTTATAAAACAATTTTTGTGAAACATTTTTTATTTGATTTTGGCGCACAAACAACGTTTACTACTTTCATTGATGACGTGAGTTCGAAACCTACAACAGGAGTTAGTTTAAATTTTATAGTGTTAAAGAAAAAAATAAAGAAATAAATTATGTGAACAAAACCAGTTTGGTTTTTAGTACGCTATTGTTTAAAATCGAATACATGTTGTAATAAGGTTTTTAATCCACATCGCATGGTTCTTATGAAAACAACAACACAGCAATTCGCCGCACTGTTTTTATAAAATCGGAAAAACTGTTATTTAAGAATTTTTCATATTTTTACTTTCACCGAGGTTTGAACACACTACGCTTGGATCAATAGGCGGCTGTTCTAACCACTGGGCCAAGGAAACATTTTTATATGAGTAGCTCATACTTATGTTAAATTTTGCAATCATTAGTTCTTTTCTTTCTTTTATGATTGAATTAAGTCTTTCGTTCAATACTCTGAATGTACATTACGGTCTAAAAATTTGAATCTGAATGTAGCTTTTTTTCAGAACATAAGCATACTTTTAAGCATTTCTCAAATTGAGTTTTGATAAATTCAGAAAGCAATTTTCGAAGTAGGCCTTGCATTGATTGATTTGGAAACAGCACATGCTGCAATATTAACGAATGCAATTTTGAATCTAAAATTTGTTTAATTCTTAGATCTGTGAATTTTCATATAAGTAGCATATATTTCATACAATTCAAATGCAGTTTTTAACACACATCTATATCGAAATGAAAAGAAATCACATGTTGCGGTATTGAGCTACCGGACTACCTACTCTGCTTTTAAATAAATTAAAGAAACTTGCTGCATAAGCCAGATTTGCTTTATACGTCTGGCTTGTATTCGTCAATAAGAGACTTGCAGAATATTTTTTAACTTATCTGCATTGGTTTCATCAACATTAAAAAAACAAACAGAACAAAAAAACAACGATTGTGTTTTTTCTTAAGGAAGATTCCTGGTTGGCAAAACTTTTTTTTTGATTTTTTTTTTTTTGCATATTTTTGTCCAGCAATGTTTTCGCCAAAATGCGATTTGCTTAATTTGGCTACTTTTTGAATGCAACGGATTGAAGCAACCACCGAATTTCGTTCAACGCGTTCTTTAGTAGGTAATAATTTGTTTGTATACGCATTTTAAAAATAAATGAATACACATTTTAGAGCTTAGGTATTCGAATGTTGGCAGCGTTTAGTTCACTTTGAATTGAGTTATAAACCGGACGCGCGCACTTCAAGCATACGTATGCAGAACTAAATCAGAAAGTCCAGGAAGCAATCAAACCTATTTACGAAGCACTGTCAGCCGATGATTTGTTGAACAGATGCCTTTGCTCCGAAACTCAAAACAGCAACGAATCTTTCAATACAGTGCTGTGGTCATTCGCACCAAAGCATATGCACACCGGCACACGCACTATTGAGATTGCCAATTATATTGTAACTGTCATATTTAACGAAGGTGTTTTGCCAATACTTCAAATAATGAACCTAATGGGCATTCCGATTGGCAACGTCACATATGATTTCGCCATGTCTCGGAACAAAGAACATTTGAAAAGGTCCGAAGACAGAGCTCTGGCCGCATCAAAAGAAGGTAGAACTGCCCGAAGAGCACAAAAAGCCGCTGAGTCCTCATTTCTTGAAGAAGAGGAAGGAGTTCTTTATGGAGCTGGCAATGCAGATTAATATATGTAAGTATTTCAGCAAAAAAAAAATGTTTTATTGCCTAAAATTTTCATTGATTTTTTTCAAAATCACTTCGAAGTCACTTTTCTCCGGTTCTACTGAACCGATTTTGATGAAACCAAATGCAATCGACGCAAAATTGTCGAATTCTCAAATTTTTCATTGAAATTTACTTTTGATGCAAAAAAATAACTTCAAACTTATACGCGTTCATCTCGTAACCAAGTATTTTTAACCCAGATTGCGGCCGTAGTTCTGAACCGATTTTGATGAAACAAAGTGCAATCGACGCAGAATTGTTACCATTCTAGTCCCTATCTTAATCACAATTTTAAACAATTTTTTATTATTTTTTTTTTACACTAAACTACAAAAAAAAAGATCCAAAATCGGTTTTTCATTTTTCAATGACCGCCATTTTGTAAAAAATAATCGCAAAATTATGATTGAGATTAAAACCAGAATTACATCTATACTGAATCTAACGGCGTTTACTGTTTCCATTTCAGATGATCCGAAGTCGAGTTATCTGGGCCGCAAGCAGCATACCTTTTTTTTCGACGCCCAACTTTGAAGGACGACAACTTTTTGAACAGCCCTCGTACAAAGGGAAAACATTTTTTTTATATCATTTAATATGTGCTTAATACAATCATAAACAGAATTTAAATAACTCTTTGCATTTTCAAATGACAAGTTTTTCAAAAAGGGTCCAAAAACAGCCTGCCATCCAGGAATACTCCCATAATTAAAAATATTTACAATTATACTGACAGTTTTAGTTTTTTTTAAGAAAAAAAGAAAATAAATTATATTAATAAAGCCCGAGTTATGATCGACTAATGATTATTTTGGTTAAACAATATTTTTTTTTTATATATCCTATGAAAGAAATTGGAAGATGTATTGGTTATATGGTTTTATATATGGTTTTGTTCGTATTTTGTTCTCTTTTATACAAGGGAGGCAATGGTTTGATGGTAGCACGTTCAACTTGCAGGCGGATTGTTAGCGGTTCGATGCGAGTATGGAAAGGAAAAAATGCATTATTCCCGCCACAGGTTTTTCGATAAATTTTTTCTTTTAAATATTTATAAATAAAAATGTAATTAACAAAAAACTAAAACAGCAAGATCTGTCGTATGTGCTATGAGGATCGAGCCTGGGTGCTACTTAAGTCATCAAATTAAAATAACTAGTATCGCCTGTGGTCGAAAATCAACCATATCAAAATTAATATTAAAGTCTTCACTTAGTATCATAGTCACTAGAGTCTTTTAGAACCTTCTTTTAAATAAATCATCAAATTTTCGAATGTAAAAAACTTTCTTCAGAACTGACCCATAGAGGTTATCCTTCAACATTTCTTCTAAGCGTACCTCACCTCTATATGCCATCCTTTTTGGTATTCCCGTACAAGAAAAACAAATATCGGCGATTATAGCTGATATCTCTCCCGAATTGAGCTGGTCATATTATTTTTCCCACCTTCAACATTTTTTCTGAACACACTTACCCCCTATCTGCCAACCCCTGGGGGTATCCATACAAGAAACACAAAAACTGTCAATTATAGTTTATGTTTCTCCCAATTTTAACCCTCGAGCTGCCAAATATATAAGCTGGTTCTATAAGTTTTTGCTTTTCAACATTTGCATTCTTAACACACATATTCCTTACCAGCCATACTTTTGGAGGTCACCATACAAAAAAACACAAGGACTGTAGATTGTAAGACATATCTCTTCTGAATTGACCCCTAAACAGGTTTAATTATGAACTGGTACTATATTTTTTGGCCTTCAGCATTTCTTCTGAACACACCTACCACCATCTGCCACCCATGTGGAGGTCCCAATACAAAAAACACAAAAGCGTTGCTATGTTTCCTGCTTGCCTGGTAAGTAAATCAGAAAGGCTGGCATTAACAGTACGATCCTTAGCAATGCTAACGTTAAGAGTGATGGTATTAACAGTGGTGACGATATGGCATTGCTGACGTTGAGATTGCTGACGTTAACATTGCTGACGTTAACAGTGTTGACGCGAATTCATGACTTTTACACCTACCAAAAAGTGCTCAACGCGCCTAAATAAGTTCCTACTTCAAAAAACAGCTATAACAACAATGCCACACAGCTCTGTTGAAGTGTTGAAAATTTGAACGTTTATTGAAACATCCTTAATTTTCTTTTGTCTCAGCAACGCTGATCGAGTGTGTCCAAGAAGGAAAGAAAAAGCAAAGACAACCACAAAGTTCTGTTGAAGCTTTTGAATTTTTTTCACTCTTGCATACTTCTCTCCCACAGTAACGCTGTTCAGCAGAGGTGTGTGGCTTTGTATTTTGTTGTTGTTTCTTTTATATGGGAAAAAATATGTTTTTAATTTCTAATTTTAACCTATATTAATGGCAAAACATTTTAATAAAAACTATATTCTGCAGTAGGCATAAGCCAGACTTTTTAAGAGATATAAGTTTCATTTAAATGTGCTGTCTATAAATTGAGAAAAAGGGGGTTCAAGTTTTGTGTTAGCGTATTATAACATAAAATACAGGCCTAAAGGCCTAACTATAATAGACACATGCTGGCATACTGTAATGGCAAAAACTCAACGTAAAGTCAGCCGGCTGTTGTCTGAATAAAAGATACCCATAATTACCATGCATAGACTTTGAGAAATGTCACAATACAATTTGCGGGTTATTTATTTACAAAAAAATATAAAAAATAAGCAGTCGCAGCCTTTGCTATTTGGCATGAATAATTTGTTTAATAAATTTGAATATATAATTTTTTTACTTTTGCCTATGCTGTGAGCGATTTAAATCGCTCTACAAAAAGCCAATGAAAGTTAACGAAACTTAACGAAACTGTGGCAATTCCAATTATGGGTATGCACATATATTTATATGGGCTCGCTTTTATTTTGACTGCTTTTATCAGTCTGCCAGCATGTGGCTATTATAGTCAGGCCTTTAAGATCACACGTTTTTAACGATCGCAAAAACCCCCCTTGTCCTTATAACCTATAACTACTTGATAAACTATAAACTATAATCGTAATTAACTGTTTCTAAAGTTTATTTCTATAACTTATTATTTCCATAACATGTTTACTTTACAATGCAATGAAAATATTCACTTTCATTGCGACACCCTTTATATTTTGTCTCAGCAACGCGGATCTAGCGTGTCTGAGAGAAAGAAATAGCGACAGCAACCACATAGCTCTGTTGAAGCTTTTGCCTTTTTTTTTAACCGACTTCAAAAAGGAGGAGGTTCTCAAGTTCGTCGGTTTCTCTGTTTTTTTTTTTTTTTTTTTTAAATGTATGTACATCGATAACTCCTAAACCATATGCCTGATTGCCATAACTTTTGGGGAACAGATAGATATCATAAGCATGGAGGTGCCCGTACAAAAGTAAGCGGTATTCGAGAACTGGGCGTGGCAATAATAGATCTCGCAATATTAGATACTACTGTATCTCGAATAATATTGACACTAGGGTACTGCAATTTAGTGCAGGGGTAGGCACAATTTTTACAAATTACGGGCAAGAAAATGGGCGTAATTCGGCAAATGGGCGTGGCAATATTAGAAAAACAGTGTATCTTGAATAATTTTGAGGCTAGAGTACTGCAATTTAGTATAGGGGTAGGCATTATTATTACAAATTATCGTCAATAAATGGGCGTTATTCGACAAATGGGCGTGGCAGTATTATAAAAACACTGTATCTCGAATAATATGGACACTAGGGCGCTGAAATTTAGTGTAGGGGTAGACACAGTTGATACAAATTACGGTCAAGAAAATGGGCATTATTTGACAAATGGGCGTGGCAATATTAGAAAAAGAGTATATCTCGAATAATATTGATACTATAGAACTGCAATTTGGTATAGGGGTAGGCATTAATAGTACAAATTACGGTCGATACAGTGGTCGGTATTCGACTACTGGGCGTGGCAATATTAGAAAAACAGTGTATCTCGAATAATATTGACACTATGGCACTAAAATTTATTGTAGTACAGGGGTTGGCAAAATTATTAAAAATTACGCTCAATAAAGTAGGCGTTATTCGATAAATGGGCGTGGCAATAATAGATAAACACTATCTCAGTGAATATTGACGCTGGGGTACTGAAATGAAGTACAGGGATAGGCTCAATTATTACAAATAACGCTCAAGGTGGGCGCTTATTTAACAAAGGGGCATGGCAATATTAGAAAATGGGTATAATTATTTGAAAACACGTCGGATCAAATTTAAATTTAAGATACAGATATTTGAAACAACCAACAAGCTTTCCAACAAAGAATTTAATAGAAAAATTTTTTTAAGAGCAATTGTCTTTATGTAGCTTATACACTTTTTTCTAAAATTTATCATATTCTCTAAAAAGGAAGAAATAAAAACTTTAAAAAAAAAAAAAACAACCGACTACAAAATCACTACAAAGTAAAAAATAATTTTAAAAATACTTTTCCTTTTAATTTCTTTGTTTTCTAAATACAAATGCTTTGAAGTTGGCGCTTCTGATAAAAAGTCTGGTTATATTAGCGCCGACCTTAAAAGCTTTTGTATTCATCAAGAAATTAATATATTTATGATAATAAAACAAATAAGATAATAAAAATTGAAATAATAAGATTTCATATATTATAATAATATTTTTAAATAAATTATCAAATATGACCAAGAAATTAAAAGGAAAAGTATTTTTAAAATTATTTTTTACTTTGTAGTGGTTTTGTAGTCGGTTGTTTTTTTTTTTTTACTCTCGCTTTCTCGGGGAAAAAGGTGTTTTTAATATAAAAATGTTACCTGTATATTGTGCACTTCTCATGAAAAAGAGCTTTCAAATGATACAAGTTTCATCCGAATCTGTTGTCATTAGTGTGGGTAAAAAGGGAGTTAAAGATTTCTGTTTGCGTATTAATATATAAGATACAGGATAAGATTACACGTTTTTAACGAATGCGAAAACCCCCTTGTCCTTCCCCGTCCCCCCTCAAGCACTTCTCAACCCTTCAAACAGATCCTACGTATGTGTTTTCAGTGAAAATTCGTCTCAAATAATTGTCGTTTGCTTATTTTTGGGCACTTTTAGAAAAACTACTTAATAAACTATAATCTTTATAAAATGGTTCGAAAGATTGATTCTATAACTTATTAATTGCCACAACATGTTTGCAATGCAATAAAATATTCACTTTCATTGCGACACCCTTTATTATGTTTTGTCTCAGCAACGCGAATCGAGTGTGTCTGAAAAGATGGAAAATAAAAATTAACAACAACCCAAGGCCAATGTTCATTAATATAGGTTAAGTCACTTGAGAGAAAAGCACTCTTTTTCCGCCTTTGCTCGAACTGTCAAAGTAGCTGTTAGCTAAAAATTGTACAGATTCAGATTTTTTTTTCTTGATTTCCTTTTATCCATTCTGACAGTTCGACCGAGCTTCTCTCAAGTGACTTAACCTATATAAATGAACCTTGCCCAAAGCTCAAAAAGCATATGCTTTTTTTTTGCTCTCGCAATCTACTCTCAGACAGCAAAGTTGTTCAATAGGGGGGTTCAGACTATAGCACATGTTGTCAAGCCAGGTATGATGGCTGGCAGAACTGTAAATTTTGCATTGCGGCCAACGATCTACCCGCTTCAATGATCAAACTTCATTTAGCAACAAATTTTCAAGCTGCGAGTTTCGTTCATTTAGACTATTAGCAGATAATATTGTGAAAAATAATTGTTGCTTTTAATTGTGGCCTTGCCAAAAGCCACTCTAGCCAAAAGCCTTATGTAAAACTGAATTTATTTTAATAATTCATTAAAAATTTCTACATAAGCACAACGTGCATAAGTACAACGTCCTTTTGTAATTTTTTTTAATATGGCAAAGTTCAACGTGTTCGTCCAACACGTGTTCACACGAGTGATTTTTTTTTATTTCAATCCAACATGTTTGTCAGTCTGCTGTTTCGAGCGTTCGAATGGTCAAATACCTGGTTTGTCCTACCATGCGCGCCAACATGTGCTATCGTCTGAACCCCCCTAAAAGAGCTGCATAGCTTTGCAACATATTTTGTTATCGCTTCTTTTATATGGGGAAAAGGTGTTTTTAATTTTTATTTTTACGTATCTTAATGACAACACATTTGAATATAAACTATATTGTGCACTTGGTATGAACGAGAGCTTTCAAATGATATAAGTTTTATTCAAATCTGTTGCCTATAAATTGAGAAAAAGAGGGTTGAAGATTTTTGTTAGCGTATTAATATATAAGATAAATTCTCTTGATAACCAACTGCGTCACGAAAGTAAAAAAAACTGCGATCTAATGCTGTACTTGAATATTGATAATATAGACTTCCAGTAACTGTGCAATAGTATGGACTTTCCAGTAACTGTGCATAAACAAAAGGTACAATTGATTTTTCCCTTGATATCGTCATGCTGAAAATACTAGCTGGCGTTATGAAAAAGACAGTTCTTGAACTAATACTTGTATGAAGGCATACTGATTTTTAACCATTTGGTTGCACTGAAGGATGGAATGTGAATAAAATAAATTAGTAATCTTCCCAGAAATTCCATTTTTGGTTAAAAGTCTCACTTCTACAGTGCGTTGCGGCCACACATCTTTTTTCATGCTGTTTTGCCTGAACTGAGTTTTCTCAAGTAAGAACAAGCAAAACATAGTTATTTTGGTGATTTTGTAGTGAAGTAGAAATACTTCAAATTGAATAACTCGACGAATTTTCAACCGATTTCAATTAAATAAAACTTGCTGGACTTAGAGTAAGCAAAAATTTTTATTGCTATGACATAATGGTACAAAATATATAATTTAGTACAAAATATGCGTACTAAATTGATTTCAAATAGAAAAAATATAAAAAATTGAATATGTGAAGATTGCGCTTAATAAAATTTTTGAAAGAAGAAATTAACTAAGATTTAGTTTCTGGTAGAACACTGGGAACGACTAGATATGGTACAACCATTGTTGCGAAACCTAATATTACATTATTTAATAATGAAGTTATTATTAATAAAATTCATCAATTAACGTCATAATGAATTTATGATATACAAATATGTAAGCAATATATTTTTAAATGTAAAAAGTATACAATCCTTTTAGTAATATATTGTAGTGAATCATACGAATGTTCCGTGGCACATATTACTTGCACTAAGCTTGTGAACCGAGATGTACCGCCTGAATCACTACTTTTAGTCAATTTTAGCTCGGAATAACTAAGACTTACTACAATGAAGTTGCAAATTCAAAACGTTGGCCAGTTAAGGTCAAAATTAGAAATTTTCTGTTTTTTCAAAAGCCGGTACAACAGCAGATGGTGCGATAATTAAATCGCGCTCTCTTTCTAATATTCATGCATTGAAGATTTACTTTCAGAATCTTTCTGGTTTGAGGACTAAATCTGCTTCTATCTTTGCTGCCACTACCTAGTGTAAGCACGATGTGTTTGTGCTGGGGGTAACGTGCCTTAACAAAAAATTTAATAATGAAGAATTTTTTAATCCTCATCTACATATATAATGTTTATCGTAATGACCGTGATGCTCAAGCTACTTTATTTATTAAATTGATTATTAGATTTAGATTTTATTACTGAATTATTATGAATTATAATGTTATTAAACTACGATTTCCTATATCTGCAGCTAGTGCCCATCATTTTCCTCTTGATATTCAAATAAATTTTTATAATTAACTCAGGTTAGCTGAATGTAATGGTTTTGTGCCCAACTTTATTTTCAAAGCGTGCGATTTTAATCTTTTAAATAATGTTATTGGTCGTATTGATTGGCAGAGTGAGTTAAAAAATTTCAATACTGATTTATGCTTAAATATCCTTAAAACTTGTATTTCCTCAATTTGTTCACAACTTATTCCCATAACTAAGCCACGGGTAAGTAATGTACCTTGATATACTTGTGAGTTAAAAATACTAAAAAATCTGCGTAATAAGTTTTACAAAAAGTTTGTTTTAACGAATCAAAATTAATTTTTCATAAAGTACAGGTATTACATGAGGGAGTTTAACTTCTTACACAAATATTTGTATAGACAGTATATTGCTAATTTCGAAGCAAATATTAAATTGAACCCTAAAGCTTTTTGGCTTTTTTTTTTAAGTCCAAGAAGAGGTCTAATATTCTATCGTATATGTTTTTAAATGATAGGAGCTCAAACAATGCGTTAGGTTTTTCCAATTTGTTTGCTGAATTCTTTCAATCGAATTTTGATAGTTCTAATAATAACAATAATTTTGATTGCATGGGTAATTACATCCTGTTATTGATTTTGGAGCTTTGTCTCTTACTTCTAAAGGTATTTTAAATGGGATATTGAGACTTAAGCCTTCAACTCGTATAGATGCGGATGGGCTCTGTTCCATTCTTTTCAAAAACTGTGCTGTAACTTTAGTGTATCCGTTATCTTTTATCTTCTATAGTTCACTAAGTTAATGTACTTTTATTGATAGCTGGAAAATATATTTGATAGCTCCAATTCATAAATCTGGTTGCAAAAACAATAAAGCTAACTATAGATCAATTTCTAAGCTTACAACTAATTCAAAGCTTTCAGAGTCTATAATCCTATATTGTACTTGCAGTAAAGGTAAAGAGTATTATTTCTCCATACCATCACGGCTTTGTTACTGGTAGCTCTACTTTGTCTTACTTAGTATTGTTCACGAAATACTGTATTTCAGCTTTTAGTAAAGGATGCCAGATAGATGTAATTTACACGAATTTGGCGAAAGCTTTTGACAAAGTTTCGCACGTTCTCTTAATCAAGAAGCTAGAATACTTAGGTTTTAACTCTAGTTTCTTAAGTTGGATTGAATCCTATCAGTCAAATAGACAATGTGTAGTTGCCTTTGATTATGTTAAATCCTATACAAAGTTAGCATCGTCAGGTGTTCCGCAAGGAAGTATTATAGGGTCGTTACTTTTTGTTTTGTTAATCAATGACATTTTCTCAGTTTTCCCTCATTGCAGACACTTTTTCTACGCTTATGATCTTAACATTTTTTTAAAAATTTCTGATATTAATGACACAGCACTTTTACAAATTGAAGTTAATAATCTATATAAGGTGCTTATCAAACTATACGACACCACGCAAATTTTATTAACATTCTCGCAAATCTATGTTGATTACAGTTAGAAGAAAGCTCAAACACTGAATGAGAAACAAACTGTAATACTTTATCAGCCCTTATCACTGATTTGAAGGAGTTAGCGTTGAAAAGCACTCATTTCTGCTTAACTGCAATCGTATCAAAACTTTACGACAGCCATTTAAAAGTTCGTCGATAGAGAGGTCGTATCGTTGTCAGTCTGAATATAAACATCAATTATGATTCACAAAACTTGTTGATTAAAATATCGTGCGGAACTTTGCTATGCAAAGAGAAAGGGGCAAAATTTTAACATATAATGACCATGTACTAAATTTTTCACAAATTTAAGAAAAAATTGGTCGAATACGTTGTATTATTGCCTCTTTTTTAAATAACCAGAAAATGTATGTCAAAAAATAGTTTTGATAAGCATTTTTCTTGGTGCTGCAAGAATGGTCTTTTCCCATATTTGAATAAATGTGTTTTCGTGACATTTTCAAAATCTGACACATACCATCTGTCCGCTTATCATATTGCTAAATTTTCATTGGCTTCTGTATATCAAATTAAGGACTTAGGTGTAGTATTTATCGTAAATTTACTTCTAATCCACATCTAGATTATATTATTCATAAAGCTTATGCTATGATAGTGTTCATTCGTAGAAACAGTGCATGTTTTTTGGATCCGTATACCTTAAAAGTTTTGTTTAATTCTTTTGTTTGTTCCAGATTGGAATATGCAGCGTTGCAAATTTTTAATGTAGATGGTGTACCTCCTTCAAATAATACTAGATGTCTTTTGATTGTATTAAAAACTTTGGAGAACAGAAGAAGTATTTTATCACTGCTTTTCGTTTTTGATATTATTAATGGTTTGATTGATTGCCCTGAATTTTTGGAAATTTTGAATTTCAATGCTCATGCAAGAATACTGAGAAACTTTGATCCTTTTAACTTAGACATTTTTCGCTCTAATTATGCATTTAATGCACCCCTTAATCGAGGTTTGCAAATGCTTAATTCTTTAAAAACAAATAATAGTTTACATTTTTCTGTTTATAAAAACTAAATGAGATCTGTTTTAAACTTTATTTTATGAATTTTTAGTACGAATTATTATATTTTTATATTTTAACTAGTCTGTAAGTTACATTTTGGCATAGACTAAGCCTAAATAAATAATATAAGAGATGCCTTTATTCACTCCCTTTACCTTTTATATACATCTCAAATTCCAAGATAATCGATCTAGAGGAGTAAACTCCTGTCGCGTGTCGGAGCTGACATGCACACTTATTTTTTATAGGCATTTAAAATTATTGAGGTTCAAATAAAATTTTTTTCAATTTTTTTGAGGTTCTATTATTTTTGTACTGGTTGTAACTTGAAAGAGGTTAAGTGACTTGTTCTACGTCTTTGCTGAGCATACTATATCAATTAGGCTTTCATTGAACTTATTTACAATTTTTATATAATTTTGCAAGAAAAGACACTTGTAGCGTTAACACTGGCACGTGTAACATTTTTTCCCCGTTTGAGATTACTGTTATTATTTACTTGACTTCAGTGAAAATTTATTGAAGTGTTGTTTGATTACGTTGAATAGTTCTAAAACTAAAATGCTCGTCACATTTTTGATGATAGCAATGATTTAAGATACGAACCACCAACAAAACAGTTCGTATAGTGTACATTTTTATAAAATAAACAGTCCTAATGCAGCACACCCTATCTTTGATACCCAAAAAAAAATCGTTGGTTCTGCATATACGAAAATAACAAAAAATACAAAATAGTCGTCAATGTAATTCCAAAGCCATAGTTTGTTTTCAAAAGTAATAGATAAAGATCAGAACAACTTTGCCGAAGAAAGTATGCACAAATTTTGGACCTCTTTCAAAATACAAGCAGTTCAAAAATAATAGAATCTCAAAAACTTGAAAAAATAATTTGAATAATTTTAAATACCCATAAAAAAATGTTTAGCTAACTTCACCAAACCTTTTGTAATTTTGAGTACCTTCATATGTCATCTTTGGCTGGGTGCCTAAATCATTCTGAAAAATTTGTCGCATAGTATTATTTTCGCATAGATAATTTCGAGAAGAAAATACTTACTGTGTCCAACGACATCGCTCTTAAAACATGAGATTGAAGTTTCTGACATACCAAAATATATGAACATTGTTTGATATATGCTTCAAAGATTTGATGGTTCATTATTCCTAACCTTAAATACTTATTAAAGAAACGATGCCTAAAAAATTAAAAAAGTTGAATTGACAAAAAAGCTTCGGGTAGCGAACTACACCATGTCAGCGGCGGATCTAGCAAAATATTGCTAGCAGAACTAACAAATTTTTTCAAAATTAGAAACACTTAAATCATTATAAAAATAAAAACATAAACAATAAAAAATATAAATAATGGGGGGAAGGAGGAGGGCAGGGGTAGGCTTGGAACTCATTTTTTTTTCTAGAATTATTTGAAGGGGTGAAATTGGGTAAAAATATCAAAAAATTAATGCATTTTAAAATAATGTCGACAATACGTCTTGCTTCGGAAAAGCCTATTTATCGATAATTTGTCTATTTGAAGCAACAAAAGCAGAAAAGCAAGAAAAGCATTTCAATAGAAAAGCATTTGATGCAAAAAATTTAAGAATTAAAATAATGATTTGTTTTTTTGATATTTTTAAAATTACCAAATTTCATCCATTAAAATATTTCTAGAAAAAAATTTGGTTAAAAAAAAAAAATAGAAATGGCCACTTCAGCCCTTGAAAAAACTTTGACCGAGCTTCTTATGATCATTTGTGTTGTGAAATGTTTGAACACAAATTTTGTCGACTCCGAACGGCTTATGTTCTCAAGAAGCTTTTCATTGCAGTTTTTACTCTCTGAGCTTTGCCATTGTCTGCAGAGAGGTGACTGCCGAACAGAAAAATTAATTCAATTGAAAAACTTTCTGTGTCAGGTGGAATTCGAACCACACACTCTACCCACTACGCTGCTGCCGCCAATTCAGTTCCAAGCCCCCCTTAAAGTTTTGATCTTTATTATAACTTATTATAACTATAGTGTTTTCTAATTTTGAAAAAAAATGTTTAGTTCTGCGAGTAATATTCCGCTAAAAAAGAGTGATATTAAGGTGATGGTTTTTATAAGATGAAATTTGTTTAGAGTTTTGAAGTTTTCAAATTTGGTAAAAAATGTGTTGTTTTTTTCAAAAATAAAGATGGTGCTGGCTACAACGATTGTTGTAAAAGACCTCTTGTCACACTGCGAGCATTCTGCTGTCTCCTAGGTTGACCCGAAAAAAATAATTTCAATATTTTAAAACGTAATAAAAATATCTTCTGTCTATCTGAATGAGACAAAATTTTAAAAAAGTCTTTTATAAAAATTTATACGTACTTGGAATAAAACAAAATTGCATTTTTTACTTATCTCTTGTTTTTTATTTTGAATACTACGATTTTAAAAGTATATTTTAAAAATCCGTTTCAATTAGATTGGTTAAAATGTTATTAAAAAATGTCTTTCCAAATTTTGTAAGGGTCAGTTAAGTAGTTTTTGAGCTAGGTTGCCCGCAGTTTTGAAAAACGTAGTTTTGAGAAAAACTTCTTTAAAGTTATACAAAACAAATGTTTTCTAAAACAAAGATGTCGCTGGATACAATGATTGCTGTAAAATACCTCTTTTCGCACTGCGGGCATTCTACTGGCACCTAGATTGACCCAAGTAAAAGAAACATTTTTAAATTTTAAAGAGTAATTAAAATATCTTTTATCTGAATGAGACAGAATTTTAAAATATTTTAAATTATAGTTAAAACGATTTTAAAAGGCTTTTTTAAAAATCAGTTTCATTCAGATTTTGTACAATGTTTTTAAAAATGTCCTTTCAAATATTGTAAGGATCGGTCAAGTAGTTTTTGAGCTAGGTTGCCCTCAGCTTTGAAAAATGTAGTTTTCAGAAAAACAACTTTAAAGTTACACGAAACAAATACATAAGTCACTCAAATTGAATTTTCCAGGAATCAATAAAAACTGTTTAATTCACAAAAAAAGAGTTTTGACAAACTTTTTTGGACTTAAGAGAATAAAATAAATACCAAAAAACCTTGAAAGTTTAAGAATAATGAAAAGAGATGAAGCAGGAAAACTGTTGCTGACTTATGTTGTTTTAACAATAAACAGGGTTATGTGGTGTTTAGTTAAAAGAGAAAAGTTAATTTTTATTTATATTTGTAACAAGAAAAAATAAAAATAATACATAAACATTAACAATGTTATGTTTCACTACCATTATGATACCTAATTATATTCTTCATAATTCTTATCAAGATCATCTTCATCATTTGTAGTTGGCCAGCTAAATATGTTTTGATAAAATTGAAAAAAAATTCAAAATGAAAATGTTAATGTCATGTGTTGTAAATGCATGTAAAACGTGTATGTTGAACACTACACGGTGCACAGTGCTTTGCGCAGTGGAAATAAATAAAGAAATTTTTTTTCTCAGAATAGTACAAATTCGGTATCATTCGAAAGATATTACTTCGAATTAGGGTAAGCCCAAAATATTTTTGCTTAAAAATTAGAAGCAAAAAAAGCATCATGTAAAATGTGTCTGATTTTTTTAGTAATTTGAAAGATAGACAAAAACTCTTCTTGAAATACATTTTCAGCCGAAAATATAAATAAAGAAAAATTTAAATGGAAAGACACTGCACACAAAAATTACTATGGAATTGTACATTACAGAATGATCATGGTATCCAATGTCAGTAAGAGTCCATAAAATATTCTGCCACTGGAAAAAATCGTGTCGTCTTGCATTCTTCCAATAGAACTCTCGGAGGAAACTCAAGAGGCAAGAACTAAGGACAACAGAAGATACCAAGAATTATTCACGTGGAAAACAACTCGAATCGACACTAACACCAATTTGCTACATAGCACTATGGGCAAAATAGCGATATTTTTGGCATTAATTGTTGTTTTAAAGCTAGACCTTTAAAATTTTGCACGAATTTAACTAACACCAAAATAGAATTCTGTTTTTTTTTTTATTTGGACCACGCCTTCTTCCGCCTACCCATTAAAACATTAGGTCAGATTTTGGCATAAATTCGGCATGGGTGCACCTCGGCTTTTTTTATTTTCGTTATTTGAAATATATATCACTAGAAAGCTGTTCCAAGAATCTGTAAGTTTGCATCTAAAAATATTTTACTTTGTTAACAAATTAGGGGCCAGTACTAAAAAAACAATTTCTTAACCTCACTTTTTGGAAAAACCACTTTGTTAAAGCTTAAATTATTGAAGATAGTTGAATAAAGGTAAGTTGAATTAAAGTAAGGTTGGCTCAACCGGATCCCCGAAAAAAAAAATCATATGAGACAAATTCTAATGTGAATTTGTCATCTTACAAACCAAATATGAATACAGATTTTCTAACTTAATCGTCTTCATTTTCTTCTTCCAACTCAATATTCTCCAGTCCAAAACTGTAATTTTCATCGGCCTCATCGTCTTCTGCTTCATTTTCATTTTCATCACCTTCTAATGTGTCTGAAAAGTCAATACCAGGTGTTTCGAAAAGGGCAATGAGTTCTCTGGCCAGGCTCTTCTTTTTGTTCGTATTTTTTCGTTTTGTTAAACTTAGAGTGGACATTAATGGGTCTGAAGAATCAAATGCACTATTAAAAACGTCTGTCATGTTGTCCAATCGGCTACATTTTCTTGCATGCGATCTTCTGTCGCTTTTATACAGCTTGTTTCTCGCTTCTGATGCATTTTCTCCTAGAACTCCAACAGGAAGTATGCAAGTATCCATTATTTGGTGTCCATGTACCAAAATTTTGTGCACAGTTGGAGACACTGGATACCAAGAATACTTTTCAAAATACATATTGAATGTTCAGCCTTAAAAGTTTTTAAATTTTTCTGTATCAATCTTATATTCACAAGAGATGGCAATCAATATAATGTAAAAGTGTTTATGTAAAAGAATATTTAAATCGAAATTTAAAATGGAAGATAAAAGCTAAACATTTCTAAATGCTCTTCTTGCAGTATTTCCATCGTTGCTATTTCCACTGCCATTTTGTTTGGGTTTGTCTACATTGGGACCCATTTCCGTCCACAACCTTTCTTGAAGGTACTGTTTTCGCAAAGAGACTTTGACTTTGTCATCATTTTTAACACGCCATATCTTTAATTCCATTCTATTCGAAATTTTCAATACAAATTCAAAAAATCTTATCCATGCATGTAAAGGGCTTACGCCATATTTAAGATTATTTGGTTTAACGCCAAGGATTTTCGAGTTGAAGTCATGGGTTTTTAAAAGTTGATTTGGCTTAGCACCACATAGTGGGCAGGATTGACATGAGTTGGTGCCAGTTAAAATATTCAGAACTTTACCATCTATAAGAGTCATATGTGCTTCAAATTTAACAAGAATGTTTTTGCCCTTGTGTACATAGATGTGTTCTTGGATGTTTTTAATTTGAATATCTAACTTACTATTTTCACTTAAAATAAGTTCAGTAGATTCTTTTATAAATTCCATTTTTAGAGGCCGACAGAATCTGACAGACTGTGGAGAGTTATTTAAATAACTCTATTTAGCTCATTTATTAATTTCAATGGAACTATTGTTGTCACAAAGAGTGAATGGTCTAGTCCAATATGTTCATCCAATTCAAAACGTTGTTTATATGAACTCTGTCCTGTCGAACCATCGAACCCATAACTTACAATTAATTTGCAATGTGTTGGTGCAGCAACATCAAGGACGTCCTTCTGCATTTCAAGTATGCGATTAGCTGTATGGTCCAGTAAATTTTGCATTGTTACTTCTGTTTTAGTATCTTAATAGCTGATTTCCTTAGGTCTGCATTTCAATTTTGATTTTACAATCTCGGAGTAAGGGGGATAAATGTCACATCCGTGCTGCTTATTTAATGCTTTCATGTTAATGTATTGCTGCTTTGTGAAGCCATTTTCAATTAAAAAAGCTAATGCTTCATCAGCACTTATTGGCAACAGATCAATCCTTTCCAGTTTCCTTATAATTCCTGTTATGTTCTCGTTGCTAACAGCTTTTTTCAACACAAATGCAGTTTATTTTTCGTTTGATTTTTTAGCTGAAACGGAAGCAGCGTGCAATTGAAGAGGTGTTGAATGTTTTTGTTCTGCGGCAAGCTCAGATGCTAACTTTCTCTTCAAACGAGGCCCTGCATCAGTATAGTCTAAATGCCTCCGACCTCGTTTATTGCCGGGCAAGCCGCAATCACTTATTTCAATAGTTATATTGGATGCAAGCCAACGCGAGTGTTTTTTTTTTTAAATCGGTCAAGTATTCGATCGCATTTTGGCAAACTTAATTTTATGAAAGCAATATATTGCTTGACTTTTTCTGTAATTAACTGATGTTGCTCATCTGATAAGTTTTGCTGTTTAATGTTCTCCAAAATAAATTCTCTTACACTATCTGCTTGTCGATTTTTGCTGCTCCAAACTTCAAGCAGTGTTGAATGGCAAAACTCGTATGAAACTACAAAATGAAGTTTTTTCCCAAATGGAACAAAAAGGAGCAAAAAGTGTTAATGATGTTTGATTATATACAGTTTGATTAATAACTCTTAAAAGAAATATTGCAAATACCTTTCTATACACAGAAGTTATATTCCACACAACACACGTATGTTTTTTAGTTTCGACCTATACTAACACACCAACAAAACACTGAATTACTAGACAATAACACACAACTATTTTTTAAACTTATCACAAATTGTTTTACATACCGTGTCTAACTTCTTCCATATTTAAACTTTTTCACAATGTTTACAATTAATGTTTTACTCACGACCAAAGTTAGTAAAAATTTTGCGCGCATTTTCTGTTCATAATGCAACCTTGAAACAGCTGACTTTTTCCTTTCGTAAAATAACAGGGTGCAACATAAAAATTATATAAAAAACGTTTATATAACCATTAGAGTATACGAATTCAAAAAACGAAAGCAGATTATAAATTTTAAACAAAAAAAATTGAATTTATGCCAAAAATAGCCACGTTTTACCCATAGTGCATAGACTCTTTATTTCATCAAATCCACTAATTGCAAGTTTAAGGGCCCTTCCAGAAACAATAGAAACAGCAAAATTACACAAGAAGTATTAGATTTATGGAAGGAACCACCAATAGATTACACAAGCGATAATGACGCTGCTTCCGAAATCGATGATTTTAATAGCAATTTAAATATTAGCAGTGATTTAGATTGATATAAGTATGCATCATTATATTATATGTAATTATAATTACTAATATAATTTATGTTATACAAAATAATATTATTTGATTTTGAGCTCTAATTGATATTTTATGCATTTTATGCTCTAATAAATTCATATAAAAATTTGGTTATTATAGCAACTTAAATGTTTTTTTCTGCCATTAAAAAAAATTTTATATTGATTCAAGTTTCTATTTCAAAAAAAATTAAAATACTTTAAAAATTATATTTTCTCTCAAAATTTCTCAAAGATATATAGAATTTTATTAATGATGCCATGCTTCTTCGTCATATCCCGCCCATTTTGCTACTTATGCTACACATGCTACTTACAAAAGATCCTACCTACCCTTGTACCAAATTTCATTAAATTTGGTCCACTAGTTCTGGAGTTATTTATTTTGTCCATCTAGATTCGTGAATTCTCACGCTGTGCGACGGTCGTATAAGAAGAGGAAAATTTAGGCTTATTTTATTCATTAAAAATGAATTTAAAAATACCAAAATACTGAGATGTTCTTTTTATGCACAAAATCGTATTTAATTTCTATTCAAGCTCTGACTTTCGGTGTATACGTTGTTTAAAGTCCTTAGTAATTATTATTATTTTGTAGCACGAGTGTAATAATGAAATTCAAAGGAGATTTTAAGGAAAACCAAGGCTTTAACTGCCGCACACAACAGCAGAAATAGAAGAAGGAAAAGAAGAAGAAGCAATTTTACTTAATTTGAATTCAAAATGGACATTGGCAACCACCAAGCTTTAGACTAAAGTATAAATTCAGATGTATTTCTTACGGAAAATACTCACGAAGTGTTGGCAAAGGCTGTCCGAGTGTCCGTTGGTAAGGAAATACATTTCGATTATAGAAATTGGTAGCAAGCCATCCATGAGATGGAAGCCAAGTGAAGTGGTGGAGGTGTGTTGGCGGCACAATGTTTTGTGGATGGATGGCAGCCATGGCAATTCAGGAATACGAGCGGAATAGAAAGACAAAGAAGAAGTTGCTACCGAAATCAAAGGTGGTCAAAATAAACTAACGTATACACACAGAAACATACACATGCATGACCATAGAAATATATGTATACATATACACATAAATATGTATATATATTTATGTATGTGGATATGTATATAAGCAAATGTATTCTTGTGTTTTGTGCTAAATTCATGAATGTGTTGTAGGAGTGGATAAACGCCGTCTCCCGCCGACTCTAAATAATCAAGCAAAGTTATACATGCAAGTCCTGCTGGAGGAGGACAAATGCGAGCTAGCAAAGCCTGCTAGAAGAAATTCTTAGCGGTCCGTTCGTCGTTAGCTCAGTATCAACTATACCACGGCAACGGCAACGACAACGACAACGACAACGACAACGACAACGTACACCGCCACAAAAGGACTTTGACATGCATTGCAAAGGTGTGTGTGTGTTGGTGTGTGCGTTTTTGTGTGAAGGGTTGCACAACAGCATCTGCGAGATGTAGCTAAGGGAAACGAACGAATCTTTTCAGAGTTGTGTGTAGCCGTGCTAACTCAATAACGAACCCAGCTCCACGATTAAATCCACTTTGGACAACACAAGCCAGCCACCCACCACCATCTAGGCATCCGATAGCAACATCTGACGGTCAAATGAATATGCCGTTGACCAGCGCTGCTTGCCAAGAAGCAAGCAGTATGCGACGAGATGCTTGAGAACATGTCCAACCGAACTGTCGGAAACAGCGAGTTTGAAGCCTCAACCTTCGCAGCGTACCTACGACCCAACTCAAAACTACTTACCTACATACCTCAAGCCCAAGCACCAGCTCCCGTCCACCTATCACCCAGCTCCAAAGGCAATAGCATTTGACGTCGCACCACTAGTTTGTCCGCACACAAGCTAAAGTGTCGGGAGGTTGAGGCCGTGGGTTTCGGCTTGTTCGGTTTCGCAGCATTGCGTCCGGCACGAATGTGGAGAAAATCCGCAATTCCTTTCGGTCATCTCGCAGAGTACGTAGTTCTTGTCGTCGACGTGCTTGTCGCTTAGCTGTAATACACCTTCTCTGCCTGCTATGCCCCAAGTCTTGCTTTCATTTGTACTTTTTGTTCATTCTGTCGTTCTGTCGTCCTGCCGACAACTGCTCACCATCGCATTAAGCAGTTCGATCGATAATTTTCCATAGTGAGCTTGACCACTGCTGAGCTGCATCTGTGTGCCTCGAAACCTACATACATACAACGTACGGACATGAAGTTCGCATACAGTCTACGAAGGAGCTAAGGAAGGACCTATATGAAGATGAAATGAAGACCAAGGAAAAGCAAGTCCAGACTGTCGCTGGGAGAATGTTGTTTGCATACGACTTGTGATTCGAGTATGTGAAGAGCTTGCGAGCATCAGTGGAGCAACAGTATATAGCTAGATATGGATGTGGCTGTCTGTGAATGTGGGTTGAGTGGCAGCCTCTGTGGAGGTTGGGAGTCCTTTGATGGCGGTTGAGAAGTTCAGCATTTTTGAGCAATAACCAACCGTATGACCAACCGACCGATCGACCATCCGGCTAAACGAATGTGCAGCATGTTGACCGACGTGTAGGTATTGCAAGATTTTAGCAACAGGGATGTTTTATGTAAATACACAAAATTTTGCTATTTATGCGCACACATTGCAGTTGGCCAAGATGGACAGGATGCTGCTTTCGAACACTGAAGACGATTGGGCTTGCACAGTGTAGCATAGTGCTACCAAATGCGGGAAATTATTTGTGCTGGACATTTGACGTTTTAAGCCCACAGTGCCTAATCTTCACGATGCTGGCGCTGCAGTGCTGACTTGGATGATGACGAGGCAAATGAAATAAACTTCAATGCAGTGCTGGACGCAAACAGTGCACCCATCTAACTAGCCACTCACCCACCTATACGCACACGAGCTCACACACATACTAAAGCACGTAGTTGGTCTTAAAATTTCAGTGTTTATGTAACACACGTACATCCAAACATGTGGTACGGGGTGGTGGGACAAGTGTGGGGATGCTTTGATATACACATGTATGAATACGTACACACATACATATGTACGTAACAAAAACGCATATACAAACGCATACACTAGCGCACACATAAATAAATTTTGTATTTTCAAATGCAAAGCAAGAATCCGTTTTGTTTTAGTTCATGCCCGCAAGTAAGATTGTTTTTTGCAGGACACCCGTACATGAGTGTGTATGAGTGAATATTTCTCAAAGAGTGCATCCAGTCGAGATGTGGATGTATTGCAAAAAGACGAGTGCTGTAGAATCCAGAACATGCATACACACTGATCTGGTATTTTTACTTGTCTTCTTCTTCGTATTTTCTAATTGCAAAACATTAAGAATGAGTTTTCTATAACGTCCAACACTTGCACATCATTCCACTTTTAATCCTAACAAACTTATAGGCACATATACACGCACACACCCACACACAAACGGACACATTTGCATATCTGTTGATAATAACTGTTATGTCCAGAGAACGTTGGAAAGTTAACGGTCCACCGGGTTCCTTAAAGGCGATTTCCTCTGACCAAGCGAGAGTTTTCAAATGCACATAACCGCCCTCGTCTAAATGTGTATGAGTTTGTGTATGTGTGTGTTCATCATTAAATTAGACTGCATTCGCTTTGCGGTCGTCGGTGATGCTTTTGAGTTTTGCATCACCTTTAACACATGATTTTTATATGAATTTCTATATGATTAAAAATATTTATAAGAAATTCTGATCATTTAAAACATAATTCGGTCAAGAATAAAAAAAAGTGATTTTTTTACTTTGCAAACTTGATAACTTTAAAAATAAAATCAGAAAAGGGGAAATTTGCTTAGAATTCGCGCATTCCTAAATGAGCTTAATTTTTTTTTAAATGAATCTGATTGATATTGAAGAAAGAAAAAAACGTTAAGCTAAAGATTAAGCATTATGAATACATCTGTTTTTATAATGCTGCAATGGAGTTTTGGAAATATAGAACTCGATTTCCTATTTTTACAAGGTAATGTAAACTTTATAAGAATATTCAAAATGATTAAAATAAAGAAACTTAAAAACTAAAAAAAACTCATAAACAAACAAAAATAAAGTTCTTTCTTATTAGAATTAGTTTTTATAAGAAATAACTAAACAACAATAAATTCAATTAAGAGTATCGTGGAATGACCCTTGAACTAATTCAGATTAATTTTATTCAGATTTTTTTCCGAATCAGATGTTAAGATTTTTTATTTTTTGATGAGTTATTAATAAAAATTTTTAGTTCGGAAACTGTTTAACATCAGATATTTACAAATTTCTTTAAATAGTCTTGACGTTTAATGTCATTTTCAATGTTAAAAGACCTGTAAAATCTAAATATGAAGTAAATATATATTTTTTGTTGATATTATTATTGTATATGAGCTAATTGTAACATTTTTATTTCGTAATATATATCGCATTATAAAATAACATATTTCGTATTGCACCAATGTTTTCGTTGATATAAGCATAATAAATAAATATGGCTATGTATATTGGAAAATTTTGGTGCTGAAAAATGGTGTTTTTAAGTAGTCACAAAGATTTCCATCAGTTCATTCCATCGACTGTTAAGTTATTTTCTAATTAAATGTTTTATAATTTTTTTGTAAGCCTCACACATATTCCATGTATATAGATCAAAAAAATTACTTAAAGCGTAATTCATGGAATTATCGAATTTAGTTTATAAATATTTTAAAAAAATTGTCAATCCCCATTTTTGAAATCTAAAAAGAAATAAAATAAAGAATTCAATTTATACCAATAAAATATAAGCAAAATTTTGTTTAAACAAATAATGTTTATTCCCGAAAATAAACAAACGTTCGAAAATTCAAAGAGCACAAAAACTTTCTGGACAAGCCCAGCAAGCATTTTGTTTGGAATAATCTTCCAAAATGGTTGGAAAACTTTATGAACTACTTAAAACATGGTGTAGCTCGTTTTTTTATTTAGTCTTCACACTCGAACACCTTAAACGGGAAAAGTTATTCAATTATAATTAAAAAAAAAAATGTAAGTGACCGCCCAGCACGGTAGAAGTGAAACTTTTACCCAAAAATGGAATTTCTTGTAAGATTGCTAATTTATTTTATTAACATTCCCTCCTTCAGTGCATTCAAATGCTTAAAAAGCAGTCTGCCTTCATACCAGTGAAGCAGTAGTTCAAGAACTTTTTTTTTCATAATGCCAACCCGTATTTTCAACATGGCGATATCATGAGAAATATCAATTGCCCCTTTTGTTTTTGAACAGTTAGATCGCACTTTTTTTTTTACTTCGTGATACAGTTGGTTATCAAGAGGAAGGTGCGGATTCAAGGAGGACTTTTGGGGATTGAAACCCCTTGAAATTCTCGGAGAACCTGCATTTAAATGTGATATACAAGTGTTTATTATACGGGCTATGGATACAAAAAAGAAAAGCATTGATTTTTTCAAAATGTATCTTAAATACTCATACCTCTATGGTGCAAACGCTTGTGGCTGTTTCTTTTTCTAATGCACTGAGTTCTGGGGCTCTGTTCCGTAACTGTGTACAAAATTTGTGTACACAAAATAAAAAATTTCATATTTACTCCAATTGCACACTTTTTAATTTCAAGTGATTCTGTGAACTGATATGCACACTGACAAGCTGAATAATAAATAAAATTGCTGAATAAAAATTTGTATCTGTCAATTTAAAAATAGTAATGCACAAATTTGAATTATTGAAAAAAATAATTCAATCGTAAATATAAATAAGCATCACTTTAGAAAGATATTATTCAATTGTATGAAAAAAATAAGTTATTCCTTGACTGATGACAAAAATTTTAAAATTGCAATCCTAAATTTCGCCGGGCTTATCACAACAATAATTTTACAATAAAAGTCAAATATTCACAGAAAAAAATCTGAGTGAATAAAATTTGTTTATTGTGTACACTTTTTAAAAGTTAAAACCTCATTTTCAAAGCAAGTGAATCGGAAACTATATCTGTGCACAATATTTAGCTTACACTACTTCTTACACAGTTAGAGAATAGGGCCCCTGTCATACATACAACCACAACCTGAAGTCAGTGCGGTCCAGTGAGGTCCATATGTACTCCGCTTTTTTGCAGACACTGCTTAAAGATTCCAAAAAACAAAAACGAGCGAAATCCTTTATTGATGCTCTCAACAACTGCAATAAGCAATTCTACCCATCAATACATGGGCTCCTACAAATTTGCGCATCTCTTTTGATTTCCGTGGTTTCAAGCTCATTTTCATCTCTACGCAGATTAAAAACATATTTGCGAAGCAAAACAAGTGATGACCGATTGAACGTGTTGGCGTTTTTGAACGTGTATTGTGACGTTGAAGTAACGTGCGGAAATTTAATCGAAATTATGTCGAAAAAGCCAAGAAAAATTAACACCATTTTATAATCTAAAACACAGTTGATTTGATTTTCTGATTATTTATTTAATAAATATACTATGCATATTAGAGTGGCCCTTATTTTGTTTTTTTTTTTTTATATATGACATGTGCATAGGTCTGTATTGTTTCTTTATGATCAAAAGTACTTATTCTAAAAATTTCAGAACCTCTATAAAATAGGAAAATAGTGCTGGTTTTCAAAAAAAAAAAATAATATTTTCTTGTTGGATTCAAAAAATCGGAAAAATATTTCATATATTTTTAAGCCAATACCTAATACAGATACATTTGATACAGATACAGATACATTTTTTGCTAGAAGTAAGGCCTTCCTGGAAATATCGAGTTTGAGTATTTTTATGGAAACAATTCCCAAAAAACCAAAAATACAAATTTTGAAATATCAATTCAAAAATTAAATAAAAATAGTTTTGAGCTATTTTGTGCAAAAAATTAAAAAAAACCAAAAACCGTATAAGAAAAGTGCCTTTATCTGGCATATCTAACATAGAAAAAAAAAGTATAAGCTCTGGTAATTTAAGTCCGATTTTCATATTTTATTAACCATTTTAAGTAAACTTTAAATAAAATACGAAGTGATAACAGTTTTTAGAAAATATGATCTTAAAAAAATTTAATTGGTATTTTTTTGAAAGAACAACTGTTCAATAAAAAGGTCGCTACAGGCACGTTTAAATATTAATATTATTTCCTAAAAATTTCACAATTTACTTTTTACATGTAAAGGTACAATCGAGACCCATACACATTTTGAATTTGTTAAAATACTTGTTCCATACTGTTAAATTCCTCTATAATGCAAATATACATAACGTACATTTTTAAAAGCCCCCCCGAAATATTTTTCTGGATCCGCCCTGTCAAGAGGATTTATTATTTTAATTTGATGACTAAACTTCAAATGACTAGGCTCGATCCTCATAGCACAGACGACAGAACTTGTTGTTTTATTTTTGCTGTTTATATTTTGATTTATAAAAATTTAAAAAAAAAATTTGTCGCAAAACCTGTGATGGGAATAATGAATTTTTCCCTTTCCGTACTCGCATTGAACTGCATACAATTCAGCTGCAAGTTGAACGTGTTGCCATCGCACCATTGCCTCCCTTGCATCAAAGCGAACAAAATACGAACAAACCCTAAAGCAAGCATAGCATACATCTTCCAATAGAATTGATGACAAAAAATGTATTGCTTATCCAAAATAAGCATTAATCGAATATAACTCGGGCTTTATTTATATATTTTTTTTAATTTTTCTTAAAAGAAAACATAAACTGTCGGTATGATTCAATTTCAACCGCATTAAGCACTACTAACCCTTTGCTTTGTGATTAGAAGCCCGGACCTTAAGCTACCGCGCTTACTTGTTTGGGTTTATTTTGCCGTCCCTACACAGTTGTCCCTACATGTTGATGCGTTTTTCATTACAAGACTTGCGTCGTATTTTAACAGTATATTCAAGAAGTCTATAGGGTGAAACATAGATGGCGTTACTAGATTGTTTTCCATATGATTTTTATTTAGTACCAACCTTCAAGGTAAGGTTAGGTTGAAGCAGTTGTCTCCTTTAAGACACACTTAGGCCAATGATGCCCATTGTGATACCATTGGATTAATTTCCCTCTCTATTTAAACCAGTTTGAGCTGTTGACAAAGCTAAGGATTCGGTAGACCAAAGACTCTGAGGGATCATCGAAATCTTTATAGAACCATTTACCTAAGTGAATGTGGCGATTTTTAGCTAGCGCTGGGCAAGTGCAGAGAAGATGTTTTGTAGATTTTTCCTTCTCTTTATCTCTACAGCTTCTGCAGAAGTCGTTGTGGAGAATGTTTAATCTTCGTGCATAATTACCTATTAAGCAGTGTCCTGTAAGGATACCTATTATAGTACTGATTTGATCGCTTCTCAGGGACATCAGTTCTTTTGAGCATTTTAGGGTGATTTTTGGCCAAACCTGACGCGCTGTATGGCATGCGCTTCCCGTTGACCATCTGATGCTGGCTTTATTTAGGGAGAGCTCATTTGTGAGTAGTTTACATGTGGTGAGGGATATACCAATACTTTCTTTCTCTATCGAGAGTTATTTGGTTGTTCCAGTGCGAGCGAGTTCATCTGCTTTGCAGTTTCCTAGAAAGTCTCTATGTCCGGAAATCCAGCATAGGTGTATTTTGAGCTGCTCTGCCATCTCATGTAGGGATCTGCGGCAGCGAATTACTGTTTTGGATGTTGTTTCAACAGATTCTAGGGCTTTCAAGGCGGCCTGACTATCAGATAGTATGAAGATATCCATGGAGGATATTGCATTCATCTGAAGCCAAGTTACTGCTTCATGAATTGCGACTACTTACGCTTGGAAGACACTGCAATAATGGGGGAGCCTGAAGGCCAGATTAATGTTTAATGTATCAGAGTAGACTCCTCCTCCAACCTTGCCATCTAATTTTGATCCATTTGTATAGATTCTGATGACATTGTTTGGTGGAAGGTTTCCAACCGCCCACTCTTCGTGTGAGGGAATGGATACATCAAATTTCCTGTCAAAGAAAAGTTTTTGTGTGATGTAGTCTACGGATTTGGGTATCGGAGGAATGAACTTCCTTATGCTAGAGTGTCCTAATGTGCCCTCCCTCCATTGAGAGGTGGCCTCTAGACGGATGGCTATATTGGTAGCCATCTGTTTTACTAGGTACAAGGTGTAACATAGTATATAATGCGTCTGAAGGAGTGGTTCTTAATACTCCACTAATACATAGCTCAGCTGATCTTTGAACTTTGGGAAGTATGTTGAGGTATGTTTTTTTGTCTAGTGCTTGCCACTACAATGGCAACATATAGCAATATTTGCCTTATTGCCGTGTAAAGCCAGTGAGTAACACTTGGCTGTAAGTCCCATTTGTTACCCACTGCCTTTTTGCATAAATAGAGGGCAATATTGGCTGTTTTGGCTCTCTCAAGCAGATTGGGATTTCAGTTTAGTTTTCTATCCAGGATAAGGCCCAGGTATTTCGCTTGATCTGAGAAGCTAAGTCTTATGCTTCCCAGTTTTGGAGGAATGATTGTTGGTAGATTGTGTTTCCTTGTGAAAATCACTAAATCCGTTTTTTCAGGGTTGACGCCGAGTCCACAGCTATTAACCCATTATATGAGAGTATTAAGGCCATTTTGCATAATGTCTCGAAGTGTAGATATATATTTTCCAGAAGTGACAATAGCAATATCATCTGCATAAGCTATCAACTTGCACCTCACCCGTTCCAGTTTCTCCAGCAGTTCATTAACCGCTAGGTTCCAGAGTAAAGGCAAGAGAACCCCTCCTTGAGGACTTTGCCTTGGTACAGATCTTAGCGTAGATACCATACCGAGATTTGCACTTATAATCCTGCCCACTAGCATTTGATTTATAAGTGCTCCCAGCGTAGCATCCACCCCAAGCTCCGTTAGCGCATTTGTGATAGCCTCTGCTTTGACGTTATTAAAGGCACCTTCTATATCAATAAAAGCTATCATTGTTTATTCCTTTTGAAGAAGAGATTTTTCAATGAAGGAGACTATGAGTGGAAAGCTGTTTCCACGGATTTGCCTTTAGAGTAAGCGTGTTTTGCCGATGACAAGTAGCTTTCTATTAATCTCTCGAGAGTTTTTAGCAGAATGGATGAGAGACTAATTGGTCGAAGGTCTTTCCCTAGGTCTTTCCTTCCCAAGCCAAGGTGTCTGGATTCGTGCCGAGGGCTGAATGGTGCAAGGAATTAAACATGTGCATCGCAAGCATTATCCCTATGAGATACGGGGCGCCCTCTCATAGTAACAGCCTTGGTGCGCGCATACGGGACTCTGCATGTACTCGACCCCATTTTCCTAAGTAAAAAAAAACGTTTATGGATAAACTACAAAAAAAACCAAAACAAGTCACGGAGTCAGAAGAAGAATCTCTACTCCGTTCGCCGGGAAGTACCGGAACGGATATTAGGCAGATGCTAACGGCCACTCTCAATATCCAATCAACACAAAAGAGGAAGGACAGTGCGTCATCTCAGGGTCTATCAGAACCAAGCAATGATGTAGCTGTCGATGCGGTCCCGGGTTCAAGCACTCAGAAACCTTTGGCTTCTAGTGTGACAGGCACGCAGAAACACCAGCAGAGGTACGAGTACTTTACTGGTGCTCAAAAGAGGCGGATAGCCGCCATGGTCAGGGATGGTGTAGAACGTGAAGTTGCCAAGCAATTGGAAAGACAGTGATACGCCATTGTCTTAGAAAAACGCGCAGAGGAGGGCGCAGCTGATCCAAATGCAAACAAGCGGCAAAGATCAGCGGAGAACTCTCCAACCGAACAAGAGCAGTCGACTAAGAGACACAAGCAACGGGAAAGCCAGGGACAGAAGCAACCAGCTCAATCCCTAGCTTTAACCAAAAATGCTCAGGACGATCAGCCTAGCACCTCGAAACAGTCTGACAGAGACGCCATGGCCGCGTGTAAGGTTGCTATCATGCATATCAGTATGCATCCAAACAAATCCTGACTGATGAGCAGATCACACTCATCAAAAGAAGTTTGCTGACGGAGATTGACAATACCGGAAACACGTCTGCAAATCTAGGATTTATCACCAGCCAAGCAAGGGATGGGTGGCTCTCTCTAACTTGTTACAACAAAGAGACACGTGATTGGATCATGGTTGTGACAGAGAAAATCAAACCATTCACAGATGACAGCTTAAAGGTGACTGAGGGCAATGATATATCCAAGCTGTTCACCTGCATCACCTACATTCCTCCCGAAGATGTAATGCCTGCAAGCTCCCTTATGGTCCGACTGGCCAGACAAAACATGGGGCTTACAACATCTGGCTGGCGTGTTTTGAGACACAACCCCACTCTAAGCGCAAGGCTGAACCAGATACGAGAAGGGAGGTCAAGCCCCATTCAATACCGGCAGCCAAGCGAATGGCTGTAACGAACGCAAGTTCAACGAGCAGCAGAGACTCCCAGCCTCAATCTGCTCAGAGAACACAACAACCACGGCCACCACCAAAAATGGTTTCCAGTGCAAGCTCGACGAGCATCAAAGACTCTCAGTCTCAATCGACTCAGAGAGCAAAACTGCCACGGTCACCAACAAGGACTTCCCGTCAAGCTAGCCACTCAGACGCTCCAAGAACGTCTGGTGGAAAGGAGCCCAAATGGAAGAGGGCGGGAATCAGGCCCGGTCGACCAAAAAAGTAAAATGGGTCTAAAGTGTATCCAGGTAAGTCTCCAACATGCTAAGGCTGCCTCGGCAGTCTTAACACAGTGCTTCTACAAGATCACCTTGATGTTGCCTTTATCCAGGAACCGTATGTTTATAGGAACCAGATAAAGGCTCTCACAGGTGAGTTGCTTTATGATTCCTTCAATGAAGGAAGACCTAGAGCATGTTTATTAGTAAGACGTGATATTAATACTCTTCTAATTCAAGAGTTCACTACCAAGAACCAAGTTGCGGCTATGGTGGAGATACCATCTGAGGCAGGTAAGACAGATATCATAATTTGTTCAGCTTACCTGCCTTGAGATTCTACCGATCTCCAATTTCTGGCGCTACAGAGACTGGTGGAACATTGTGCCAGGACCATCAAGCAGCTGATATTGGGTTGTGACGCAAACGCCCACCACACAATATGGGGCAGGTCAGATACTAACATTAGAGGTGAGTGCCTTTTAGAATTTATAAATAAGTATAATTTAGAAATTCTGAATGTAGGGAATCGTCCCACTTTTATAAATAGAATAAGAGAAGAAGTCCTTGACCTCACACTCTCAACCCCATTTATAAAAAACTTTATCGTAAACTGGCAGGTTTCAGTGGAAACGTCCATGTCTGACCACCAGCAAATTCTTTTCGATATTGAGATAGGCACCAAGTTTAAAAACACCTATAGGCAACCAAGATCCACAGATTGGGATTTATATAATAAACTCCTCATGGTAAACTTAAATCGTTGCAATAGGAAGGTAAGAAACATTGATGATTGATCCAAACTTCCTACCATCAAGCCTGCCCAGAGACCACAAAATCTGGAAATAGGCACACTCCTTGGTGGAACAAGAAATTGGCCAAATTTAGGACCGTAACTAGGAGACTATTTAATAGAGCCAAATCAACTGGTGATTGGGACAGCTACAGAGAAGCGCTCACCAACTATAACAAAGAGATTAGAAGTGCAAAGAGGAACTCATGGAAGTCCTTCTGCGAAAGTCTTAAAGACACGACCAGTAGCGCAAAAATCCACGGAGTTCTATCTAAAACTCACACTAATGACATCGGTCTGCTAAAGAGACCGAATGGCACATTTACCAATGATCGCCTCGAGACTCTAAAGCTCCTTGCCGATACCCACTTCCCGGGTTCTACTACATTGACTGGAACTCCAACGAACCTATTACAGACAGAGCATAGAAGACCAAACATAATAGATTGGAGATTATCCAGATCAATCTTTAACGAGGTTAGGATAAAATGAGCTCTCAGCACATTCCAACCATACAAGGCAGCTGGAGCAGACGGCATCTTTCCCGCACTCTTGCAAAATAGCCTAGTGCTACTAATGCCTTTCCTAATAGCTATCTTTAGGACGAGCTTCGCATGGGGTACTATACCCAAAGCCTGGAGAGAGGTTATTGTTAGATTTATACCTAAAATGGGCAGTAGACCTTCGGATCAACCAAAATCGTATAGACCAATAAGCCCACCTCCTTCTCCTTAAAACTATGGAGAAAATTGTTGATCGGCATATCAGAGAGGGATGTCTTAGAGACCGTCCGCTGCATTCGCAACAATATGCATATCAACCAGGGAAATCCATGACTCGTGCTCTTCAGATCCTTACAAACAATATTGTAAAATCACTGGGCAACAAAGAATATGCAATCGGGTGCTTCCTAGATATTGAAGGTGCTTTTGACAACACCGAATACACTCATATAAGCGAATGCATTCAGTGCAAAGGTGTTGATGGAACAACAAGTGCTTCGGTGCATAACGCGCTGAAAGTCAGGAATATGAAATCAACTTTGGGCACGGTAGTACTCGCCGCAAAAGGCTGTCCTCAAGGAGGAGTTCTCTCTTCAACACTGTGGTCCATTGTGGTTGATGAACTCTTAGAGCTTCTTAGCTCAAATGGCTTCGATGTGCAGGGTAACACTGATGACATTGTGATCCTTATCAGAGGAAAATACGAGGATACCTTATCGTATCTCCTCCAGAGAGCAGTCAACATTGTAGCTAAATGGTGCAGGGAAACAGGGCTAAATGTCAACCCTAAAAAAACCAACATCATCGTCTTCAGCAAGAAAAGAGTCAGGGAAAATCTAACTGAACCTACTCTTCTCGGTGAAACTATAAACTTCTCAAAAGAAGTCAAATACTTAGGTGTGACTCACATGGAACCCATACCTAAACAACACCGTAAACAAAGCAAGGGCCTCATTATGGGTCAGCAGAAGCTTTGCAGGTAAAAACTGGTGCCTAAGTCCCAAACTAGTCATGTGGATGTATACTTCCATCACGAGACCTATCGTCTTATATGCCGCACCAGTATGGTGGAGTAAAACGATCCAAAAAACAGCTCAAGCCAAGCTCAGCAAATTGCAACGACTAGTTTGTGTAGGTATCACACGAGAGATGCGTTCTGCTCCAACTGCTGCTTTGGAGGTTTTGCTTGGTATACCACCATTACATCTCTTGTAAAGAAAGAAGCTCTGCTCTTCACAGTCAGGCTCATCATTGACAACAATTTGATTATACCAAGTAATACTCACTCAGCGCTGTTAGACGAAATAACCAAGGACGAGAATCTAAGGTTATTACCCTGCGATCTCTGCCTTCCAAAATTCAACTTCTGCAAAAACTTCCAAGTCTCCTTCCCAAACAGAACCACATGGGAAAAAGAGAGTCCACGGTTCACTGGTGACTTTCAAGCCTGGTATACTGACGGCTCAAAGACAGATGAAGAGGTGGGAGCTGGAGTTTTTGGCTTAATGCAGGGAAAATCTATACATGACAGCATGGGCACAGGTAATTCAGTCTTCCAAGCTGAAGTCCACGCCATTGAGATCTGCCTAAGAGAGTATGTAAACAGGCCCACTAGGAACAAAAACATTTACATTAACTCTGATAGTAAAGCAGCTCTACTTGCACTTAGCGCATATAAAATCACGTCCAAACTCGTATGGGATTGCCTACAGCTACTTATCAAGGTATCTACCCATAACAGAGTCCATCTCATTTGGGTACCAGGTCATAGCGGCTATTTAGGTAACGAAATCGCGGACGAACTAGCCAGGAAAGGGGCTGCAAGGTCCTTCATAGGCCCAGAACCATTCTGCGGGATACCATGGGGTACTATGCGCCATAACATTAAAATGTAGCTAAACAGAGGGGCACTTTATTACTGGAGGGAAACTGAAGGTAACAGACTTGCGAAAACATTCATGCCAACCAAATTGTATTTTTGTAGTGATAACTTTTGAACTTTTCCTTAGGTCCTGCTGTGTTAAAGAAACAACAGCCGTTATTTAAGTCAGTTTTTCCAATAACTGATTAAGAAAATATATATAAATTATATACGTAAAGAAAATACGGAACTAGTGGAAGCCATATACATTCTTTATTATACTTTTTTTTTATCACGTTTACCGGTTGTAACTGGATCGGTACGACTAATTTTTCCAGCCAAAAAGTGTCAATTTTCTCTAAATTCGAAAGTGATTTAATAAAAAAGCGAAATATTATATCTTCAATTATATATTTTATATTATATTTCTGTAAGTATTAAAAACATTCTTGAAAAAAAAAGTTAAAAATACCTGCAAATCTTTAAAAGAGGTGCATATTTGTAATAGTACCTTTTGGATACATTTTTGTATGGTTCTGCCAAAAAAGTAACAGCCATAACTTAAAAAATGTTTGACCTTAATAATTTAAATAAAATACAAAAATTATATATATGTTAAAAAAATTCAGAATTATTCAAATTCTCCACATTAAAAACCCTATTTGGGTTGCACAAACAGCAAACAGAAAGATTTACATACACGGAGATAACTCGGTTCAGATATTATTCTCTTTGCACATAACTTATTTGCTAATTGCGCATATATATCGACTATGAGCAACTGATCATAACATATGCATTTCTGCTCATAAATCATGCCGAATTAAACAAATAAAAATAAAATAAAATTTTCTGCCCGGTGAAGTATTCGAACCTCGTACCTCGCGATTTATAAATTCACACTTTAACGCATTCAGCCACGGCCGCCACTAATTGGGTGAGTTAAAGAAGCTTATAATAAGTATGTTATCAATTGGGTTGATCAAACACTTGTTGAATTTGAAAAAATGATTATAAAATATGATCAGTGTTTTTCAAAGAATTATAGCAAAAATTGTGACCATAGCGCATAATAGATGATCAAAACTTATAAATGTTTAAAAAACACATTTTTTATTTTATGAACAGCTTGATCAGAAATCGTGCGAAAACAATTTGCTCCGTGTACTTACACTAGCTTTAATCGTCGTCTTGATCTTTGTTTTAATCACTATTCTTTGTTTTGCTTTGTTTGTCTTACTAAGTAACTTCTAACTAAGAAGTCAGAGAAAGATGCTTGCATAAAAAATTGCATTTTTGCACACGACCGGTAACAATAACAATAACAATTTGTATAACTGCTCTCCTTTAACTAAAACTGAATTAACCAGTTTTCGTCATCAATTATGTGCATCATTTTTTACCTTTCTTTTGCTTCTCTGTTAAAAATACTTACTTCTAATTTTTATATGAATTTTTACCTTTGTTTTGCTAAGAATTCTAATACATTTGAAGTGAAATATTTTCTATTTGGGAAATAAACATTTTTGATTTTATTTGGAGACCATTTGGCAGTGTAATACATATACTGCAAATAAACAAATATTAAAGTTTTTTTATTGAACTCGTTTTGGACTATTTTTTATTTTGGATTATTCAGAGAAGTATAGAAAAAGGTTAAACAAAATTCAATTTCTAAATAATAATGTTTAAAAATTCCTTAGTGGAACCAACTGTAGAAATACGTGAACTTTTTGTGGTTTGGCTGGTATCAAAGAACAGAAGCCATTAGCATTTATTACCGGATATGATCAGTTGTGTTAAAGTTAAGGTTACCATTCCATTGGATACCGATTTACTTGAAAAGGAGTTACATTTTTATCAGCAAGGTTTCACACGAATTGGATAGACTGCAGCAGGTCTCGATCATTTTTTGTAAAAAATACCACAATTGGCTTAGTTCATGTGAGTTCATTACATTTACCTGCATTTTACATTATATTATATTATATATATTATTACATCATATTACAGAAAGCAAGTAGCAGAGCCATTACCACATATGTGTCTGATTCTGAAGTAAGTAAGTCTTGTAGAATGTTTGACTGTTATAACCCTTTAGGGAAATCAACTAATTTAAAAGTAGTAAAAAGTAGTTTTTTGTCAACCACAACTAGTTGAAATTCTGACTTTTTTCCATAGAACGAACAAACAATTGAAAACTATTTAATATTCAACTTACTGAAGATGAATTTAAAAGCATAAACATTTTAAATTTCTATACATCAAAGAGATCATTTATTTGACTGTTTTGAAAAATACATAAATCATGCCAAAAAATTATGCCTGGTCGACACAAATAAATTCTGAAATACAAAATCTGAAAGCAAAATGTAAACAAAGTTAAAAGTGATCAGAGTTTTTTAATGGAAAATTGTGAAATGTCGTTTTTTGTGGTGTTTTAATTGATTTTAAAATAATTCAAAAGTGATTCATGCCAAACTTCATTGCCAGTTAATTCAAAAAAGGACTAGTAATTACATTCAAGAAGCGTAACAGAAGTACGTTGCGAGGGTAGATATAATTTCATTATTCCTTTCTTCATTGGACTATTTCTGCTTCCAACAGGTATTTTCTGCTTCAGAAGCTGGATGAACTCTGCGCTTATATGTGCCATGCGTGCCACGGAAGCAGTTTCCAAAAACGGGCACGCTACCGCCCGGGTACATGAGCGAAGGTGCAGATCCAATTTATCGGAATTGTGTGAATACTGCGCCTGTTATTTAACACGAGCCAGCTTTTTGATGCTTCATTTCAAAATATGAGCTAAACAAGAGTGTCAGCGGGATTGTCCACGCTTTGCAACCATCAATCATGGTCGATGGACACACCGATATTTTGCTTAGTTTTAGTCTTTTAAGTGCCAATTGCAATGAAGTGATGAAACAGACTCGACGCTACGTAGGGAAAGCCATGCGTCTTTACTACTGAAGTGATGAGGTGTTTGCTGAATGGTTAAGCAATCAATTTCCGTACAGAGTCTAAATTGTGCAATGTTTGCTAAACACTACCAGTTTCTAATTTGAATATCTTAAATTATAAAAATTTTTTAATCGTTTCACAGGGTTTTGACGCAGTTTATCAGTTTTAAAGTGTGTTTACCACGTCTGTCTTGCAGCTCAATGTCGTAAATAAAAAAATATGTCTTTTTGAAACAAAATTTTAGTGAAGCCTAAAGTTAATAATATTTAATGAAATAACATGGTTAAATATATATAAACTTGTAATCTAACAAAAATTTGCAATTAAAACATGTCAAAATCAGAGTAGTTGCCGCCTTAATATAATTCAAAGTAGTTTATCAACCACTTGTTTTTAAGTAGTATTTCAATATCATCATATATAATGCAATAAAAACTATTTAGAATTGAAGTGGATGCCGCCTTAATATAATTCAAAGTATTTCATATACTAGTTTATTTTAAATTAGTTCTTTAAATAGTTGTTTTTAAAAACAAGTTAGTTTGTTCCTATAGGGAAGTGTTAAAATAACAATATTTAGAAACCAAGTACAAGTAGAGGTCGACCTCAACTTAGCTAGGATGAATCAGCTGATAGAAGTAAACGTCGTAAAATTAAAAATTTTATTACTACTACCCCACCAGATGGCATCAAGCGTGCTGAAAATATAGTTCAAAAACAGGAGCGGAATGCGGATAACAGGTGCCTTTCGGTTTTTGAAGCGCTTGGTGTGTATTATGATTTAAAATTATCCGTGCGAAAGTACAACGTCTTACGATCTGTAGTAAATGCAATTCACCCGAATTGTTTTCCAAGTTACTATGCGCTGAAAAAAATTATGGAAGACTTTATTCCTCGCCCAATATCACTTTCAGAAATATCTGCCGAAGTGCCTTTGCAAGCATTGCTCAATAGGACTGCGCATAGCTTATTGCAACTATGTGACATAGAGATTCGAATATAAAAATACTTTTAGAATGTAAATGGGGATTTCATGGCAGTTCAGGTCACAGCATTTATAAACAAAAATTTTCCAATGAAAATTATACTGACGAGTTTCTTTTCGTAGTTGCATTGGTCCCATTAAAAATGTCTATTTTAGAAAGTCATCTCCATATTTGGGTTAATCAACATACCTCGTCAACACTTCTTTGCCGTCCTATTAAATTTGTTTTTATGAAGGAAAATCCTGACCTAATACGTCAAATAGAAAAAGATTTGGCAAGCCAAATAGAAAAACTTTCAGAGTACAAAGTTCAATTAAAGAATTTGGAAGTCAATGTTACTTTTAAAATGCATTTAACAATGATTGACGGTGCAGTTGCAAATGTATTCTCCAACAACTCTTCTTCTAGCAGTTCCTATCTATGCGGTTCAGTTCCAACTTTAATGAATTATTTTCATGTAACTGAAAGACCTATTAACGACGAGTTTTTGAGATATGGCTTATCTACTTTACACGCATGGATAAAATATTTCGAATGCGTATTACATATTTCTTATAGACTTCCCTTGAAATGTTGGAGAGTGTGTGGTGAAAGAAATCGTAAAATATTCAACGACAACAAGCAAAAAATTTTCAAGGAATTCAAAAAAGAAATGGGTTTAGTAGTAGATGCCGAAAAAACGGGATATGGGACATTTAACGATGGCAACACTGCAACACGTTTTTTTAATAATATTGAAAAGTCTATAAAAATAACAGGCATCAACGAAAATTTAATAAGAAAGTTCTCTTTGATTTTGCGAATTCTTGCCACTGGTATTTGATATGATATGATATTAAATTTATATGGAAAATTATTCATGATATTATATGCCTATTATATATATTATGCCTGTTTCCGTGCATAAGGTTTTAGTGCATGGGATACAAATTATTGAATATTATAATATTCCAATTGGAATGCTTTCAGAAGAAGGATTAGAGCCAAGGCACAAGGAATTCCGAAAAAGTCGCTTGCATAATACTCGAAAAATTTCTAAAGAAACTTCAAATAGAAACCTCTTAGTTAATTTATTGCTCTCTTCAGAGCCCATTATCTCATCCCACAGAAAAATTCGAAGTAAGAAACAAAGAATAGACCAGGATATCGCCCCTTATCTTTTGAATATTGAAACGGATGTGAAGACAGTAATTTATAAATAGATTTTGCTAATTTAATTGCTAGCGACTCAACGTCGAATAATAAATCGGAAAGCGATAGCGAATAGATTTATTTATAAACCTATGTTATTATAAGCTATATTAGTAAAAATAAACTAAAATTGTTTTATTTAATAATAAAAAGATACTTTGAGTCTTAATTTTCCTAATATGTAATTTAAAACAAACAAATTTATAAATAATTCTTGCTTTTAGTATTAATTAATAAATAATTATACAATAAAACCTTGCATTTTGGATAAATGTGCACTTGATTTTATTGCTCTGGGTTAATTTACCAGCACCAGTTAAGGGCTAATTCATGCACTCTTACAATATTAAGATTTAAAAAAAAATTAACTGGGCCACCTTTAAAATCAGATTAGCGATTTCAGTAATATGAGAAGTGGTCGTATAAGTTGACCGATTTGGTTCGTTTGCACACCAACTAGTTGCTGCTATTAAAAAACTAGGTGCACAAAATTTTATTGCTCTGGGTTCCTTTTAGGGGAAATATATCAGATTACCGATTTCAGTTAAATTGGAGGTGGTCACGCCAGTTATTTAAAGCTACAAAAACACTATGTGCAGGAAATTTTATTGATCTGGGATCCTTTTTTGAGGAAATATATCAGATTGCCTATTTCGGTTCTATGGGAGGTGGGCGTATTAGTTAACCGATTTGGTTAATTTTCACACCAGCTATTTATAGCTACAAGAAAAGTATGTATAGCAATTCTTAATGATCTGGGATAATTTTTTGTGTAAATATACCGGATTACCAATTTTAGTTACATGGGAGGTGGGCGTATTGATCGTCCGATTTAGTTAATTTTCACACCAGCTATTTACAAATTCAAAAGAACGGTGAGTATCTAATTTTATTTATCTAGGGTAATTTTTTGGGGATCTATTCCAGATTACCGATTTCGGTTATATGTGAGGTAGGCGTGCCATTGATTCAATAGGCCCACATTTTTTTTTAAATAATTCTATTATCATAGAACTCATGTTCACAAAATTGCATGATTCAATGGCAACTCCTTCTATTTTTGGCCACTCGCTATATGGGCTTGTTACACTGTGCACCGTCTGGTCCTGGTGACTTAAGCGGTTTGAAGCTTTCAATTGCCCATTTTAGCTTTGATTGGGAGATTAGATCGACCAACCTTCAAACGATACGTATAAAAATTTGACAACAATCTGACAATTGATTAGTGAGTTATAGCATTTTGTGTGCGGCTATTATTATTGAAAAAAAAAAATGGAAATAAGTGAATTTCGAGTTTTGATAAAGCATTGCTTTTTGATGAAAAAAAAAATGCAGTGGAAACCAAACAATGGCTTGATAAACATTATCCGAACTCTGCTCCATCGAGACAAATGGTAGAAAAGTGGATTGCTAAAGTAAAACGTGGTCGTACTAGCACAAATGATGCAGAGCGCAGTGGACGCCCAAATCAGACTGTTATTCCACAAAACATCAAAAAATCCACAAATTGGTTATGAACGATCGCAAATTGAAGATGCACGAGCTAGCTGACATTGTAAAGATATCAGATCGTAGTGTTTTTACCATTTAACACGAACATTTGGTTATGCGAAAGCTCTGTGCAAAGTGGGTACCGCGTGAGCTCACAGTCGACCAAAATCAACAACGATTTGATGAGAAAAGTGTTTGGCGCTGTTAAACCGCAATAAAATCGAATTCTATCGTCGAGATGTGACAATGGATGAAAAATGGCTTCACTATTACACACCAGAATCCAAAAGACAGTCAGCTGAGTGGACAGCAGTCAACGAATCCAAAGCGAGCAAAGACCCAACAGTCGGCTTGTAATGGGATGGCGTCTGTATTTTGGGATGCGAAAGGAATAATATTCATCGACTATCTCCAAAAAGGAACCATCATCAACAACGACTATTACTGTGCACTTTTGGATCGATTGAAGGCTGAAATCACCAAGAAACGGCCACATTTGCAAAAGAAAAAAGTGCTGTTTCACCAAGACAATGCACCGTGGCACAAATCGATGAAAGCGATGGCAAAATTGAATGAATTGGGCTTCGAATTGCTTACCCACCCAACGTATTCTACAGATTTAGCCCCTAGCGACTTTTTCCTGTTTTCAGATCTCAAGAGAATGATTGCTGGAAAGAAATTCAAGCCCAATGATGAAGTAATCGCTGAAACTGAGGTCTATTTTGACGAGAAAGAGAAACCGTACTATAAAAATGGTATCGAAAAGTTGGAAAATCGCTACACTCGTTGTATCGCTCTCGAAGACAACTATTTTGAATAATGTAATCGAGTTTTATCAAAAATTTTTCTTTCTTACTTATCCTACAGACTTATTGAATGTCCTGTTATGTTGCATTTGCGACGATATTCAATGCTAAATGATGCAGACATGTATATATTTAGAAAAAATTCAAACATTATCACAAAATTTGTGGTATTTACATATGCGTTGACAAGTTTATTTTCGACATAATATTTTAGTAACATAATATTCAGATGTTTTACTTTCGACCGAAATAGCGTAGCATAGGTAATCTGGTAGATCAGTTGGTAAAGGAAGAACTTGTAACCTGTAAGTTGTGTGTTCAACTACCGCAGCATAAGAATTTTTTTTAATTCCGATATAAATGTAAGTTAAAAACTATATTTGAATTATATGAAAGATATGGTATTTATATGAAAATTCATAGATCTAAGAATAAAACAAATTTTAGATTCAGAGTATTTATATGAAAATTCATAGATCTAAGAATAAAACAAATTTTAGATTCAAAATTGCATTCGTTAATGTGCTATTTCCAAATCAATCAATGCAAGGCTTACTTCGAAAAACGATAAAAAACTGCACTGGAGTCATGTACGGAACAAATAGTATCTTATATCACAAAAATTGATAAGTGTGTAATCAACCAAATAAAACTAAGCAAAGCATAAAAAAGGGATGGGATATATATATATATATAATACATATGTATAGCCATCTAGTGGTATATATGCTGGCAATATTTCAACTTATCAATTTTAATTAATTGAAATACTAGTTAGTTTTTGCAGCTGACCCGGTAGTGTTGTTGTTGTTTTTTTCGTCCCAGCCTTATAAACAAAAAATGTTCATAAGAAAATTATACATACATTAAATTAAAATGTTATTAGCTTGTAATTTTTGAAACAAACAACAAACAAATAAAACAATTTAATCAACATTAGAATAATTATTTCGCTTTACAATTGCAAGAAATATTTTTTGTCATATTCATAAACAACCATCGCTTGTATGTTTTTCTACCGTTAGCAAGAAGTATATTTTAGTAGGTAATGTTTAAATTGCTGCAAAAGAATTAGCAACAACACCAAAAATTGAGCGTGACTACGCAGTACTGATCATGCTTTCTTTCACAGTGTCCGAATTGTCAAAACCAATGCAATAATTTTCCGTCACTTGGAAAACTGATTCTCCGCTCAATGTTGTTTTGCGTTTTTTTGTTTGACATTTCTGACACTCAGCTTTAAGCCATGCATTCACCCTCTTTTATTGTGCCATGAGTCGAAGCGAGAGTTGACAAAGAGTTGGCAATACTTTTTGTGCATTCTATTAATAGCTATACATGCTAAGACTCAATTCAATCATAAAAGAAAGAAAAGGAGAACTGATTGTTGACTTAAGATGAATTTGAGCTACGCGACTACACGCTAGTACGCTGTCCTGTGTTAAATCCTCAGTGGAAGAAAATATGTGAAATAAGTTTAAATAGCAATTTTTTGTTGTTATACAACCAGTGTAGTATATTGATGTGTTGTTGTTTTCAAAAGAACCATTTCGTTACATTCGTTTTACACCCATCAAGCCCGCCGTATTGTTGTATACACGGCTATAAAAGTTTCACTTAAAAATAAATTATTGTAAAATCATAATTTAACCCTGGAACATCGTCGTCCTTCGTTTTGATGACGCTTGATTGCATTTTGATGACGCTTGCTTGCATTTTGATGATTTTCTCTTTGTTTGCTTTATGCTCATTTTTTGCAAAGTACCAGTTGCTGATATGCTGATATTTTATGAACTCACAAATTTTTTTTTTGTGTTTTTCCAAATCCGAGATATCCTGGCCGCCAAAAGAGACCCTTTTTTCTTGGTACCTCAGGAATTTTATTATTACGAAAAAAGAACATCACAAAATTAAGAAAATTTTATGTTTTAAAGCTAAATACTTCTTTAAAAATATACAAACATTTTCAAATCAATATCTTTAACCGTTATTTCGTAAGCCGCTAGTAAAACAAACAAACTTAAAATTTTCACAAAAAGGAACTTATGTTCCTTTAAGAACGCGAGAGAAATGATACAAGTTTACAAATATTGATTGATGTCTTTGTCCAATTCCTATTCAAAATTGGTCATTAATCCCGGAAATCAACACAATTTTCGATTCACAAAGTTTTCGAGACATTGGCAGTTGTGGTTTGTATTTGTATTTGTATTTGTATTTATTGATTCAATTATTAGTACAGTAAGATCTAATAAAGTCTTTTGGCGTACAACAATTTTAAAAATTTAACAATTTAAAAAATTTAAAATTTAAAGAATTAATAATCAACTTTTAATTTAAATTATGGCTTAAAACTAACAATGAAAAAAAAAAGTAGCAAAATTTAAAAAATTAATAATCAACTTTTAATTTAAATTATGGCTTAAAGATAACAATGAAAAATGTGAATGAATGAAATGAAATGAAAAAAATTAAAAAAATGAAAAAATGAAAAAAATGAAAAAAAAAAAAGTAGCATTACATTTTAATTAACAAAATTAACTTAACTAAAAGAAAGAAGGAGTAATTAAAAATGAAGCAGAAGAGAGAAGGAAGAGATTTAAGGCGGTCTTCTCATTCAAAACCCGTTTTTTGGACCTTTTTTAAAAAAATTCTTATTTTAAAACGCAAAGAATAATTGAAAACTTTTTTTATTTATTGTATTACAAAAGGTTCAAAGTAAATAAAAAAATTTGTTTTGCCTCGATACGTGGGCTGTTCAAAAAGTAATGAGACTTCAAAGTTGGTGGTGAAAAAAAAGGTGTCGTCACGGCGGCCACGATTCCGGGTCTCCGGAGCGTCAAAAATGAAAAAAAAAACGGGGTTATAATCAGTATAGATGTAATTCTCGGGTGAACCTCAAGCTTAATTTTGTGATTTTTTGTGACAAAATGGCGGCCATTCAAAAAAAAAATTTCAATTTCGGGTTTTTTTTTGTAGTTTAGTGTAAAAAAAAATAGTAAAAAATGTTTTAAAATTATGGTCGAGGTTCACCCGAGAATGGTGACAATTCTGCGTCGATTCCATTTTGTTTCATGAAAATCGGTTCAGTTGAACTGGAGATATCATGGCCGCCATTTCGAAAAACGTGGGTTCGAGATAAACGCGTTTAAAGTTTGAAGTAATTTTTTTGGGGGAAAAAAAAAAATCAAAAATGTTTAAATACAGTTTTAAAGAGCTGACAATTTTTACTTACAAATATTAGTCGGCGATGCCAGCTCCATACAGGCCACCTTCCTCTTTTTCGTAGAAACTGCTTTCTGCTGCCCTCTCTGCTCTGCGAGCCGTTCTGCCAGTTTTTGATGATGTCAGCTCGAGTCTCTGATCGGTTCAATCTGTCTTCATTGCGAGATAGTGCGTATTCGTATGCGTTTTTGCCAATCGCAATACCCATCAAACCCATAATTTTAAGTATGGGTATAAAACCGTCGTTGAAGAGGCACGTTGCAATGAAATTGGCCACTTCGATGGTGCGTGCGCCTGAGTTGATGTGTTTGGGCGAAAGTGACCAAAGAACAGAATTGTAGGACTCATTGGAATTCTGAGTTTCAGATCCAAGGCATCTTTCAAGCAAATTATCTGCCGACAGCGCTTCGTAAGCTGGTTTTATTACCTCCATCACCTTCTTGTCCATCAGACCTTGCTTCACAAAAAAGGCTGTATCTTCTAAAGTATTTCGAATTTCCTTTAGGGGCAATAGAAAAAAATCCTTTTAGGGGCATATTCACAACTACCCAAGCTATAAATAAATGCAAAAAAAAAAAAGTTGAAAAAAAAAAGTTGCTCAATGAGAAGACCCCCTTAAAGGTTAGAGAAGTATGTTGTAATTGATAGCTTAAATTTGTTCGTGCTGACAAGACTTTTAATGTTTGAAGGAAGCGAGTTCCAGAGCTTGATGGCGTTGATGAAAAAGAGCCTCTCGGACTGTAAACAAGTGTATCTTGGTATTATCAAGTTGGAAGTTCTGTTCGATGCACTGAATCGGAGTTTATCGAAAAGGTATGATGGAGTCTTATTGATTATCAACTTGTGCAGAAATATGCAGTTTCTTGCGCTTAAGTATCCAATTAAACTGCAGCCTAAAATTTCCTTACTTTTAACAGATACATGGTCAAAACGTCTTAAGTCAAATATATATCTAGTCAAATCATTAAACGCAACACGGATTTTGTGCTCAGAATGGGAGTCCAATTTACTATAAACTAGCTCGGAGTAAGTTATTATGGGCAAAATAAGTTGAATAACAAGTCTTTTTTTTGTCAAGGTAGGAGTAAACTTAGACGTTAATCGAAGGCATCTTAGTGTAAAGTATATTTTTTTAATTATGTTATTCACATGGTCAGTACAAGTTAACTTGGAGTTGATATAAAATCCTAAATTTTTCACTTTGTCAACTATCTGTAAACGGTTGCCATTTAGACTAATTGTCGGTATTTGGTTAAAGTCAAGTCTTTCCTTGGAAATAGGAAGAATAAACGATTTATTCGCATTCAGGCAAAGATCGTTTTCCGAAGCCCATCGAGAAATAGCATACAAGTCGTCATTTAGCCTACAGTATAAATCCTCCAGTAGTCCAATTCGGTTTGAAGAATATAATTGAATATCATCGGCATATGCATGCATTGTCATATCATTACATGTTGTAAAAATGTCATTAATAAATAAACTAAACAACAGAGGTCCAAGAATAGATCCTTGAGGAACACCTGATTGTATTTTAGCATAGTCAGAAAATGAATTGCCAATTTTAACTCTTTGCATCCTGCCATCTAGATAGTTTGCAATTAAAGAGGCAGCCCCATTACTGAACCCAAACAAAACTATCAATTTCCGAACTAACATATAATTATTCACACTGTCAAATGCTTTTGAAAAGTCAAGAAGACATAGGAGTGTGATATTTCCAGAGTCATAATTAATGCCAATGTCGTCTTGAATCTTGAGCATAGCTGTTGCGCAACTATGTCCTGTACGAAAACCAGATTGGTACGGTGAAAGTAGTTTGCGAGACTCTAAGTATTCATTAAGTTGTTTACACATCAAGGATTCACAAATTTTAGAGAACGAGCATAGAATACTAATGGGTCTAAAGTCTTGCATAGAGGAAGCGTTACTGACTTTAGGGATTGGTATTATTGTAGCTAGCTTCCAAGAGTTGGGAAAACATGATACAGTAAAACAGTGGTTTATAACGTGTGTGAGTGGTTTAATAATAAACGGCAATATAATTTTAATAAATTGTAATGGAATACCATCACTTCCAATGGCATTAGACTTAATTTTCATAATTGACAATATTACATCATTTTCATCAACATTACGGAAAGAAAACTGATCATTAACAAAGGGATTGCAAGTGCTGCGAACATTACATTGATTTACATCAGTATTAACTGAAGATTTAAATAGAAAAAACTTATTGAGACTATTAGGTTCAAGTTCACACTTTTGATCATCTTTACTGCTTACACCTAGGCTACGAATATTCTTCCAAAGAATTTTAGAAGGGAGAGCACAATTTAATTTTTTAAAGAAATATTTTTTTTTAGACATTCTAATAATAGAAACAGCATTATTTCGAGCTCTTTTGAATAATTCCCAGTTATTATTAGTGGGATGTCTTTTCCATTTAACATACAGTTTGTTTCTTTTATTAGTCTTAATTAGTTTAGTCGAATTAAAAGTGGATGTTGCAATAAATCTTAAGAACTTTAAATTAATTAATCAAAAGCATAAAATGAAAGGCCAAACTGCAAAAATGAAATAGTTCCTAAAGAAAAACATCACAAGAAATAATGAAATAGCTCTCAAACTATTCTAAATGTTGTATCTTATGTAATAATTATGCTTATAAAGAATAATTAAAAAAAAAATAATTAAAACGAAAAAAGAAATAATAGAATGAAATAAATTCACAATCTCGGCATTACGTGGAGAGAAGAACAGCGCGAACCGGAGCGCGCGGCTTAAGACGTGGGCGCGGGACGTCGGACGCAAACAGCACTGCGTTGCACTGCGTTGCACTGCTGACGCTCCCCACCTCGCGGTTTTAGTACCTTGTTTTAATAATAGATTCTGAAATAGATGTATGAACTGACGTAGTGAAATACCCAATTAAATAACTCCCAAATTAAAAAATTGAATAACTCTCAATGAAATATCCCCGAAGAGAAACGAAAAATAAAAACATTAAATAACTCCCAACAAAAATTAAATAACTCAAAAACTGAAAATTAAGTAAGTCCCAATTAAATAAGTCATAATGGCTACTCGAAATAAGAATATAAATAACAAAATAACTCTCAAGAGAAATTAAATAACTCCAAAGATAAATTAAATAATTCCCAAGAAAAATAAAATAACTCATAAAACAAAAACATTCAGGCTATTCACAGTTTAAGTACGCAGGCCTGTTTAATTTACGATTTGTTATTTTTACGCCAACTTACGTAAGCGTATTTTTCTTTGTTGCTGTTTTGCATGCAAACGCAAATACGCAAACACGCGTAAATAAAAGTAGCCCTTGGACATGTTTTTTGTGTCTCGTAATTGTATGCCCTATCTACAGCATACATAACAGCGTTGCAAAATCATTGAATACGGCAAACACATACTGAGATGCTCACAGTTTCAAAAATAAGAAATGCTATAAATACGCTTTGCTAATATACGTTTAAACTATGAATAGCCTAAATAACTTCCAAATGCGAATAAATATGTCTGCTCGAAAATGCACATTAAAAAAAATAGGGGAACAAATAAAAAGGTTTAAAATTTTACAGAAACCAATTCTAAAAACAGAAATCAACAAAACAAATCAGGCGCTATTTTGTTGAATTTCTGTTGCGCAGTCTTTCATAATGAAATAAGGCCCTAAATTGCAAAAGAAAAATTTTTCAGAAATGCGCGATATGTATTTATAATGTTTAATTTATTAATCACATTTTAAATGGATTTTCTGAAGCAGGCGAAAAATTGTTTTAAAAAATCACACCATTTTTAATAACATTTTGAATTTATTTAAAATATATTTCAAACCTATTTTCGGTGGCTTTATAGGAGAAAAAACGCCCCAGGCGAAAAATTGTTTTAAAAAAGCATGCGATTTTAAATAAAAATTTTTAAAAATTTACACCCCAACGCATACTGCATAAAGGGTATATTAACTTCAATATAAATCCTGACTATGAAAATTGGAAAAATCTCCCATTAGCCATAAAATCTCTTCAAAATCTGCTGAAATTACAGAAACGTCTTGGAACTTTGCTTTAATATATAATATAGATCATCACTATGTTATTTGGAAAAATCAGACCACGCCTACTTCCCATGTGACCTTATTTTAAACGTAAAATGTCTTAAAAATCTACAAAAATTAAAGAAATATCTTGAAATTTTGCGTATAAGCTTTGATATATAACATAAAACATCTCAATGACATTTGGCAAATTCGAATAAAAACCACGCCTACCTCTTATATAAAGTGACGTAATCATAATAGAAAAATCTTTCGTATATATATAAAACGGAATGACATCGCGTCTGTATGTACCCAAATTCCACCCACATCGTTTATCCAATCGTTTATCCACCCATACTGCCGTCAAAAATTTCAAAAATCAAAGCTAAACGCCTCACAATAAAAAGGCAATATTTTATGAAAATGGGATGAAATAATTATAAAAATTTTATTTTTCAGAAAAGAGAAGCCCAGAACAGTATAAATTATAAGGTTATTTCAAAAAATTAACAGATAATTCTAAAACTGTGGCATAAAATACAGTATTTGCCGCTTTTTTCTTGTTTGTTCTCCGATTTTATTTTATTAAAAACATTGAGAAAAGCCGTATCTGCTTAATTTTTCGCATCTAAAAAAAATAAATTAATTATTTTATGAGCGATATATGAGCTGCTCAGAGCACAAGTGGCGTAAGTCCACTTTTGGTAGTTTTGAGAAAATGGAATATTTAGAAAATTCTAATTTGAAATTCTATGTAAAAATAACTCAGTTTTGCTTACAAGCTATGTCAAGAGAATAAAAAGAGCTATTCATATCGTAAAAAATTAACTTAATAATACAAAAAAATAATGAAGAATATTGCATACAAAATTTTTTAGTACATATTTTTGAAATTTCTTATTTCCGCTGTAGAAATCTAATGTGAGATATTTTAAGAATGTTTTGATGAGGAATGATAGCATTTAGTGCCAGAAGTCGAAAAAAACTTTCCCCTTGTGATTATCTTCATTATTAATGGAGATAGGAAATGAGTGGACTTACGCTACTTGTCCTCTGAATTTTTTTTTAAATTTCTCATTTCCGATGTAGAAATATAATTCGAGATATTTTTAAGAATGTTTTGATGAGGAATGATAGCATTTAGTTCCAGAAGTCAAACAAAATGTCCTGCTAGTGATTATCTTCATTATTGAGGGTGATATAAAATGAATGGACTTTCGCTACTTGTCCTCTTAACTTTTTTTGAAATTTCTCATATCCGATGTAGAAAAATAATTTGAGATATTTTTAAGAATGTTTTGATGAGGAATGATAGCATTTAGTTCCAGAAGTCGAACAAAAGTTCCTGCTAGTGATTATCTTCATTATTAAGGGAGATATAAAATGAATGGACTTTCTTATTTTCAATTTTCTTTTTTTAATTTCCGCTGTAGAAATATAATTCGAGATATTTTTACAAATGTTTTGATAAGGAATGATAGCATTTAGTTCCAGAAGTCTAACAAAAGTTTCCTCTAGTGATTATCTTTATTATTAAGGGAGATACAAAATGAATGGACTTACGCCACTTGTCCTCTGAAAAAATTATATAATTTGTCAGAACAATAACTAAGTATTGCATTTTATTCAGAGATTACATAAGCTAGGAGTTTCTAACCCGGAGTCATAAATAGGTTGCATATTCCTCTTCACTTCTACCGACTTAGCTCAATTTCCTTAAAAAATGGACTTCCGCCACTTGTGCTCTGAGCAGCTCATATATGATCAGGCAAGCAACCAGAAATTATTTTTGGGAGGAATTTTAAAATAGGTCGGACTTATATATATAAAAAAAAACACGTTACTACAGCGGCTATTGTGTACTGGTTAGCTAGTACGATTTTTGCACTAATAGTTCCTGGTAAACTATTACCAGGTAGTGGCGGCCGTGGCGTGGTGGGTAGAGTGTGTGACTCTTACGCCAGAGAACCCAGGTTCGAATCCTCCATCTGACACAGAAAATTTTTTCAATTGAATTAATTTTTCTGTAAACCTCAGAGAGTAAAAACTTCCATGAAAAGCTTCTTGAGAACATAAGCCGTTCGAAGTCGGCGTAAAACATGTAGGTCCTGTTCTTGATCATTTGTGTGCAAACATTTGACATCACACACAACACAATTGATCATAAGAAGCTCGGTCAAAGTCCTTTCAAGAGCTGAAATGGCCATTTCGTTTTTTTTTTTTAGTTCCTGGTAAAAACCTCAGCCAGGGCCAGCTACATCTTACCATTCAACTTCTTCACGTCCAGTGGTGGACTGGCCATACTGGAGGATGTGGAGAATTTCAGAAGGGCCGGTGCAATTTGGGGCCGGTTGCCGTATAGCACCGCTAACGTATGATCGCTAACAGTTTTAATTAGCAAAATTTAAAATAGTTAATATTTGAAAGCACATTTATTAATATAAAGGGTGGTTAAATTTAAGGGCCGATGTTGATTTTGAATAAAACACAAATTATTAAGGAAATTATTGTCATTTCTTTTTACTATGATAATATTGGTATGGTTTAATTATGCATGGAACAAAATATCGGTCAAATGGCCGCCGCGACCTCGGCGGCACACCTCCATCCGATGGTCCACATTTTCGATGACGCTGAGGCATAAGTGAGGTTCTATGCCGTTAATGTGCCGAATTATCTCATTCTTTAGCTCTTGAATTGTTTGGCTTATCGACGTACACCTTTTCGTTCATATAACCCCAAAGAAAGAAGTCCAACGGTGTCAAATCACATCATCTTGGCGGCCAATTGATATCGCCACCAAGTGAGATAACACGGCCATTGAATTTGTCGCGCAAAAGAGCCATTGTTTCGTTAGCTGTGTGGCAATTGGCACCGTCTTGTTGAAACCACATATCGTCCACATTCATATCTTCCAATTCGGGCCATAAAAAGTTCATTATCATCTCACGATAGCGTACACCATTCATAGTAGCTGCCTGACGGATCTTCAGCAACACTATCGCGAACAACAGACATATTTTCTGCAGTACGAGCATGTACTGGTGCTTTCACATCTCCTACAGACCCGGTTTGCTCAAATTTTTACACGATTTTTCCGATTGTACGCACATTTGGACGATTCAATTGACCGAAAAAATCGCGAAGTGCACGATATGCATTTTGATTTCAACGCCCATTTTCAGAATAAGCCTGAATAACTTTAACGCATTGCTCGATTGTGTATCTTTCCATGGTTCAAATTGAGTTAGTCTGGAATTGAGAAATGTCAAAAGAAATGCAGAAAAAAACTTGACGTTTAGGTGTGGTTCACATTCAACTTCAGCCCTTAAAATTTAACCACCCTTTACATATCAAATGAAAACAATTTTCCAAGCAAACTTATAATATACATTTATAAAAACTTAATTACTAAGCATTTGCTAATATTCTTGATACTTTTTATGGAAGGGTGGACCATAGAGCTCTTAGAAATAATATAATAAGTTTTTTATAGAAATGTCTTCACAAAAAAAACTTAAAGGAGGTTCCGAGAAAATACGGCTAAAAATGCAACAAAAACGTTAAGAAATAGCCAAAAAGCATCGAAAGGAGATGAAAGTGATAAAACTATTACTGTGTAAATTTTATAATCCAAAGAAAAAATAGTAGAAGGTATATCCAACAATCTGTAGAAGAGCATGCAAAAACTTCTTGACATATTTATACTCTTCTGAAGCTTGTTTATTTTTTACACCAACATTGAAAACTTGGTGTATTGAAAACTTAAGTTGCTTCAATCAAATATCTGAAGTAAAGTCTTTGGCTCAAGTAAATACAAAGGCGTGATATTCTTAAAAGAATTATTAAGAAAATAAACAGGAGGCAGCTTATATGTTACAAGATGAGTTTATTGATAATGGACATTTTTTAGAATTGGTTCGTTTAATAAGTAAATATGATGTTTGACTCAAAGAATATGTGAAAAAGTCAATAGCCAAGTATGCTATTAACAAATTATAAAGGAAGAGTATCCTTAATATATATATTTTTAAAGGCATGTTATTTAAATTTTATTCCCACTTTTTTTACCCGTTTTAGACTTGCAAAATGCCATTTGTCGTTTTTTTACGCCTACGTGAATTTTTTTAGATATGCGTTTTGTTTTGTTTTGGAAATTTGACTTACATTGACAAAAGCTATTGAGCTATCGCTTGATTCATTTGCGTTTTTATTTGAAAGGTATCTTCAAAACATGCTGCACCTTTATTTATAACTGAAAAATGACATTGTAAAACGTTTTGAATAAAAACATAATGAAGGATAATGCCTTAAGGTGAGAGAACCGGTCAAGTCATAATTTTCCAGGTCAAATTTCAGGCCCCAGTCCGTCACTGTTCACCTCACTGTAGTAAATTGCAGCTTTTGGGAGTAATACTTGCATATGAAAGTATGGTAAAGTAAACAAACAAACAAAGAATTCCACCACAATGATAACATACATAATTGCTGCATTCCCGTGGCACTGGCACAAATCTCAGTGGAACAGTTTTAGTTCAACTTTATTAGAATTTGGCACACTTGCGATGAAGTGCCCAAAGGCGAATGCGAGCAGTAAGTCCCATTTTAGACACGGCGATATTGCGACGATTTTACTCACCGATTTTTTGCTCGTTGGATCGGGAAGAGAGATGAAAGCGGAAACGTACACATTGGCCGTACGAGCCAATAAATTAAATACCACCAAAATTACCACAAAAATACCGCGCTTTTTAAAAATACCACCAAAAATCCCATATGCATTTAAAAACCCCAAAAAAAAAATCCCATACGCATTAAAAAATGCCACAATAAATCAAAATTTTCGGAAAATCTAGAGTAGTTCAGAAAGCATTTTGTAATAAGAAATAGAACAAGGTCGTATCACTTCGTTTACTCTAACCCTTTACAATTAAAAAACCAAAAGTATAATAGTGGTATTCAATGAACGCCGTGCTTATGATGTTCATAGCATAGGAGCGATATATTTTAAGAAGCGTATTTTGCTACAACAAAAATTTAAGGAATTTTACAAAGGTAACTTACGGCATAAAATCGTGGTATAAACAGAGCGTTTAATGCTTATAATAGCAATGATTTCATTTGAGGTTTTTGCTTAATAAATGTGAAAAAAATCATTTGAAAAAAAATGGCCAAATTCCCACGGCAATTAAAAAATACCACACTAAATTCCCACGCAAATTAAAAAATACCACGCTAAATTAAAAAATACCATTGAAATTCCAAAAAAAAAAAAAATTCCCAAGGGCAATTCAAAATTACCACAAATGGGGGTTTTCCCACATAACTGGTCATCTTGCGTACCAGCGATTTATCGCTCTCACTCTTTCACTCACATGGACAAAAAGTGAATAAGTCTATAAGCTATGGACGACGAAACAGTGCAACAAAAGAAAAACAAAGAAAATCGCTGAATAAAATCGTTGCAATATCGGCGTGTCTAAAATGGGACTAAGACAAAAACTCGTCAGATTTGCCAACTATAGATTTGTTGTGTTTAACGTTGACACCTGCCGTGAAGGCTTAATTCAACGTTGTTCCATAAAAAATGGGACCGATACAAAGCGTCGGTCAGCGCCCCTTTGAGGATTCAAAGGTACCAAATTAGCTCCATGTTGTGATGATACTTCGCAACCCTTGGTGAGGGTGGAGGCTTATCTAAAACCTCTTCCATACTAAGGGGTATGGCGCCCGGTTTGAGAGTGCAAACCACACCGAGCTAGATAGCTCTGCCCGCGATATGGGTGGTAAACCACAGCCACCACGAAGACTCCCCGAAGGGCCAGCCCAATCCAGTCAGCCCAGTATATGCCAGCAGAAGCCAGACATACACCGGGGGCCGCTGACTGCCCGTGGTACCAGTTTTAAAGTCCTTGGTCAGACCTCGTAGCTTACACCACAGCTACTCCCAGTTTTAGCCCATCACAGCTCTGGACTGGTCACCAATCATTTGCCAACTATGTTCGTTTTGAAAAAATGCTTTAAGCTTGGCAGCTTTTTTTAAGATTAGAAATAGAGCCAGGAAAAGAGCTGGTTCTAATTTTTAGCCGACTTCAAAAAGGAGGAGGTTCTCAAGTTCGTCGGTTTCTCTGTTTTTTTTTTTAATTTTTATTTTTTTTTTTTTTAAATGTATGTACATTGATATCTCCTAAACCATATGACTGATTGCCATAATTTTTGGGGACCAGAAAGATATCATAAGCATGGAGGTGCCCGTACAAAAGTGGGCGGTATTCGAAAACTGGGCGTTGCAATAATAGATCTCGCAATACTAGATACTACAGCATCTCGAATATTATTGACACTAGGGTACTGCAATTTAGTGTAGGGATAGGCACAGTTATTATAAATTACGGGCAAGAAAATGGGCTTTATTCGACAAATAGGCGTGGCAATATTAGAAAAAAAGTGTACCTTGAATAATTTTGAGGCTAGAGTACTGCAATTTAGTATAGGGGTAGGCATTATTATTACAAATTATGTTCAATAAAGTGGGCGTTATTTGACAAATGGGCGTGGCAGAATTATAAAAACACTGTATCTCGAATAATATTGACACTAGTAAACTGCATTTTAGTGTAGGGGTACACACAGTTAATACAAGTTATGATCAAGAAAATGGGCGTTATTTAACAAATGGGCGTGGCAATATTAGAAAAAGAGTTTATCTCGCATAATATTGATACTATGGTACTGCATTTTGGTATAAGGGTAGGCATCACTAGTATAAATTACGGTCAAGAAAGTGGGCGGAATTCGACAACTGGGCGTGGAAATATTAGAAAAACAGTGTATCTCGAATAATATTGACACTAGGGCTCTGAAATTTATTGTAGTGCAGGGGTTGGCAGAAGTATTAAAAATTACGGTCAATAAAGTAGGCGTTATTCGATAAATGGGCGTGGCAATACTAGATAAACACTATGTCAGTTAATATTGACGCTGGGGTACTAAAGAAAAGTACAGGGATAGGCACAATTATTGGGAATAACGCTCAAGAAAGTGGGCGATTATTTAAAAAAGGGGCGTGGCAATATAGGAAAAACACTATATCTCGAATTATATTGACACCAGGATAATAAAACGCTTTACAAGAATGGGAATAATAATTTCAAAACACGTGACGTCTAATTAAAATTTAAGAGACAGATATTTGAAATAACCAACAAACTTTCAGAATTTGATAGAACAAATTTTTTCAGAACAATTGTATTTATGTTGTTTATACACTTTTTTCGAAAATTTATCATATTCTCTAAAAAGGAAGAAATAAAAGCTTTTAAAAAAAAACAACCGACTGCAAAATCACTACGAAGTAAAAATAATTTTAAAATTACTTTTCCTTTTAATTTCTTGGTCATATTTGATAATTTACTTACACATATTATTATATTTATATGAAATCTTATTTGAATTTTTTTCTCATTTGTTTTATTATCATAAGTATATTAATTTCTTGATGAATACAAATGCTTTAAAGTTGGCGCTTCTGATTAAAAGTATGATTATATTATCGCCGACCTTAAAAGCTTTTATATTCATCAAGAAATTAATATATTTATGATAATAAAACAAATAAGAAAAAAATTAATAAAATAAGATTTCATGTATATTAATATGGTTAAATAAATTATCAAATATGACCAAGAAATTAAAAGGAAAAGTATTTTTAAAATTATTTTTTACTTTGTAGTGATTTTGCAGTCGGTTGTTTTTTTTTTAAAGTTTTTGTTTTTGCATTGTGAATAAAATAGAGCCACGCTCTATATCAACGACCACGGGAATGCAGCTAATGATAACTAAAAATAAGTTTTTATAAAAAGTGTTTTATTCGCATTAAAAAGTAATTAAAAATTTCGCATTAAAAAATAAATGCCCCCTTTAAATGCGAAAGCATTGCGTTAATTCGGAAGACGGGTGATAGTAAGTTGGTGGGTGGAAAGATGGAGTAGCGACGGTGAAGATTTGCTTTAAACTGACACAGATCAAAACTGCCGGGGAACACGCTCACAGGGAGATTATTCCACAATCTTACCGTGCGACCAAAAAACGAATTATCTCGGTAATGCGTGGTTCTATTGGGCACCGATGCAATGGTAAAGGGATGGGCTTGATTGTTATGGTGGTTAAGATTAACAAAATTAACCAAAACTATATTTTAAAATTCAGTTTACGCTTACTTTCAGCGAGTTTATCAAAAATAAAATCCACTGATGTACAGATTTAGCAATGTGAGACCGTTTAATCTATCTAGCAACATCGTGCTTTTTAAAAAAGCATTGGTAAATTAAATATATTAGAAAATATTTCTTTATTGCACAGTTCTAAGGCTTCAAACACAGTCTTTTTTCCATCGCTAGTTTTATTACTAACTTTATACCAAACATTCAGTTTCATTTTTAAATCATCAAAAGCTTCTTCCAAATCATGTTAAAAAAATCCAATTAGTTTTTCAAAAACTCCTAAGAGGCCATATCCAGCGGTTTTGTATCGTCAGGAAATAGTGTTGAAATGAATAGTGGAAATAGATGTTTTTAAAATCTAACTCTTATGTCAATCAATTTTTATTTTGTTGGCCTTATTCTAAGAGTATAATAAATAAATTCTATGCAATTTTATATTGTGAAGTAACAAATTGAATGTGTGGTAATTTGATAATAAAGTATAAGTACTTCAAACACAGCTCTATCTAGGGAACTAAACGCCCTTTCACCCTAGTTGTTCATTCAATCGGTGGCGCGATTGCAGTGTTGTTTTCCAGAGTTAATGCACTTTAATAGTTTATGCACTTTTTTAATAAATATATTGTTAAATATCATATATTGTTAAAAAGTAACAAAAAACTCAAATTTCGCAAACTTCGTTTTGCTAATGGGTTTTGCTTAAAATTAACCATCACCTGTTTTTAACAGATCTGGGGACATTTTAGGTGAGAGAGATACGCTACAAAATAGAATGAGAAAATATCTCACACCATGCTCAAATCGATGAATTGTCAACAATACCCCAGTGGTCAGAATTACAACTAAAAACATTTAAAACACATGTATTCTGAACGAATAAGTCATGGATAGTTTCCAAAGATTACGGTTCAACGACAATAGATTTGAAATTTATATTTTGGGTTTTCATTATTTTGATAAATAATTGTGATCACTTTTCGTGTGAGTTACTTAGATTGTGTTCTCTTTCTCTTTTTGCTACGATAATTTTAGGGGAGTTTTATGCCCCAAAACCTCCATTTGGTTGCGCTACTGTATATGATCTATATTATTAAAGGGTTAAAGCTAAGATATAATAAATTTGTACAACACGTAATGAAAAAAATTCATATGACTCAAATTCTATTTTTAATGACTGAAAAAAAAATTGTGTATTTTTGTTTGTACTATTTTAACCAAATTTCGTACATAAGTATAATCTTTAGTATAATGAGAAGTTTTAAGCCCATAACAGTTGGTGGGATTAGACAAGGGGTGTGTCCATTTAATTCTAATCGAACTTCCTTTATACCGTTTGTCTGACTTAAACCAAATGTTGCACACATATTATTTGGCATAAGAATAAGTCTGTAGTTCATAAAAGTGGGCGTATTAGACAGGGGAGTGGCACTTTAATTTTAATAAATTTCTATCTACATCGTTTCTCCGATATTAATCAAATTTCGCACATATATTTTTTAGTATAATAAGAAGTTTTAAGCATACAAAAGTCGGTGGGATTGGACAAGGGGAGTGTCAATTTAATTCTAATCGAACTCCTTCTATACAATTTGTCCGATTTTAACCAAATTTTGCAAATATATTCTTTACCATAAGGTGCATTCCGTAGTTAGTAAAAGTGGCCGGAATTAGACAGGGTGCGTGATACTTAAATTCTAACGAACTCCTTCTACACCGTTTTTCTGATTTCAACCAAATTTTGCAAATATATTCTTTGGAATAATGTGCAGTGGTTAGTCTAAAAAGTTGGACGGAGCTAGACAGGGGCATGCCACTTTAATTCTAATCGAACTCCTTTGTCCGACTTTTTCTAAATTTTCCACAAGTATTCTTTGGAATAATAAGCAGTCTAGTCTAAAAATTTGGGCGGAATTGAACGGGCACTTCAATTCAACGGAATTCAACGTGGCACTTTCATTTTGAATTAAATAATTTTTTAACATTGGTATGAATTTGCACATACTAACAAATTTTGCAAATTTATTCTTTAGCATAACAAGCAATTTCTCTATGTGGCAGCTTACCAGCTAAATTAAAAAAAGCGTATGATACAAATATTTTTGCAGATTAAACATAAGCATTTTATAGACGGCTTAAGACTATATACTTCATATAAGCTAATATAATTCAGTACGGCCGCGAGGGGTATTTTAGCTTCGGTACGCTGCCGAAACTCCATTCCTTACTAGTTTAATTATATATCAAAACAATTTTCGGTACCTTTATACGTGAAAAGTGCCGCAGGTAAAAAATTGTTATAAAATTCTCGCAACATAAAAAAAAAAAAATTAAAAAATTAGTTTGTTTTTTACGCAACAAATGTTTGCAATTTCTCGTCGAAAGCTAACGAAAAAATGTTTGAACTATAATTAAGAAAATTTAAAGATGTCATTAACAATCAAGCGTGAAATTTTTAACCCTGAATATAAGTTAAGATTTTTTGAAGAAAGCACATTAGGGACGTGAATAGCTCCAAGCTTAAATTAAATAACTTCCAAGATAAATGAAACAACTCCCAAGAGGAATAAATTAATTCCCAAGTCAAATGAAATAACTCCCAAGAAAATATTTTGCGACTTTTTCATTCTCAATTTTTTTGGGAGTTATTACACAATTAAGAGTTATTTCATAAACAAAATATAAGTGTGGCCGCCACTCATGGCAGAAGTGAAACTTTTACTAAGAAATGGAATTTCTGGGAAGATTGATAATTTTTTTTATTAACATTCCCTCTTCAGTGCAACCAAATGGTTAAAAAGCAGTCCGCCTTCAGTCTGCGTAGTAGTTAAAAAACAGTATTTTTTTCATAAAGCGAACTTGTATTTTCAACATGGCGATTTGATGGGATATATGGCGATATGATGGGATATGGGATAATTGCGCCTTTTGTTAATGGATAGTTACTAAAAAATTTAATATTCACGTACAGAATTGGATCGCAGTTTTTTTTTTAACTTTCGTGACACAGTTGATTATCAAGAGGATTTATTATTTTAATTTTATAGTAGTGCCATAAGTTGTGCCAAGGCTCAATCCTCATAGCACAGACGATAGATTTTGCTGTTTTATTTTTTTTTTTTGTTAATCATATTTTTATTTATAAATATTTAAGAGAAAACAATTTGTTGAAAAACCTGTGTCAGTAATACTGCATTTTCCCCTTTCCGCACTCGCATCGAACCGTGCACAATTCGGCTGCAAGATGAACTTGCTACCATCGCACCATTGCCACCCTTGAAAGCACGCATAGTATACATCTCCAATTTATTCCATAGGATTGATAACAAACAAAGATGTATTGGTTATCCAAAATTATTATTAATCGATTATATCTCGGACTTTATTTATATCATTTTTTTTTTTTCAATTTTTCTTAAAAAACATTAAAAAACTGCCGGCATAATTGTAAATATTTTAAATTTAAAAAAAAGCACAAATTTTCAACTGCTATAAGGACCACTAAACTTTTGCTTTGTGGTAAGAAGCCTTGGCCTTATGCTTTCAGACATGTATATATATATATATAAAAGAAACTCCAACACTAGCTTCGTTTTTTCATAAGAGATCAGAGTCATAACATCGAATTAGCAAGCAAAGCAAAAACAACACATAATCCAGCAAGTGAGCTGGATCAATTCAATTGATCCAATTCAATGTTTGTAAGTGTTGTGGCCAAACTGTAAAAGTAAGCAACACTTGGCCGTTTGATGATGGATACATGGCGCTACTTATCTTATCTTTCATCTTAAAAAGAACATCAGCTGTTCATCTGTATGCAGAAAATAACGTCATCTGTCTGTGAGTAAAAAACATCGCAAAAATTGATTAGAAGCGTTCTTTCCATCAATAGCCGCGTTTTTTTCAACATCCAAATCGAATTTGGATTAAGATTTGGAGTGCACAAAATCAGTTTCCCACCTAGATTTTTTTTTTTTGTTATTTGGAGCTATTATAACTAAAGTAACAGCCCAAAGTTCCCTCCGTTTTCTAGGTGAATTAATCTACATTTTTGGCAATTTCACCCCACTGTGCGGTGAAGTGAAATAACTCCCAATGAAATAATTAAAAAAAGAAAATTAAATAACTTTCAAAAATGTTTCTATAATTTTTGGGAGTTATTTCACTTGTAATCACCCCAATCGTGAAACATTTTCTCCCGGGTGTTTCCGTTTTTAAGGGAGTTTCCGTTTTTTAGATAAAGTTTAAAAACTTTTTGGAAATTTTAAATGCCAATTTGCTTATCAAACATCAATATTCATAAATGTTAAATTAAAAAATTGAATGTATTTGTCTGCTATCTTAAAAACGGAATCTCCCAATTACAACTTCCGGGAGATATTTCACGATTGGTGGGGAGGTGCTACCAAAAAATTGTGAGTTATTTTGTTATTATTGCGAATTGTTTAATTTTTTTGAAGTAAAACTTTTATCGCCGCGTATACAACAATAAAGCGAGCTAGATGAAGGGTCAAACCAATGTAACGAAATGGTTCTTATGAAAACAACAACACAGCAGTTAGCCACTCTAGTTGTATAAAACTGAAAAAAATTGCTACTAAAGAGTTTTAATTTTTTTGCTTCTACTAAGGATTGAACTCTCAACCATCAGTTCCATTCTTGGCTGATATAATCACTGATCTAACCACGAAAGCATACCTGATAGAGGAGCTCATACTCATATTAAATCAACAATCAGCTCTTCTTTAGTCTTAGCATGTATAACTATTCAAAGAATGCACAAAAAGCACTGCCAGCTTTTCGTCAACTCTCGCTTCGAAAAATTATTGCATTGATTTTGACAATTCTGACACTGTGAAAGAATTACTGCGTACTCACACTAAACTATTGGTGCTGTTGCTAATTGTTTTGCAGCAATTTAAATATTAAAGGTATTCACTTCAACACTGAAATTTCAGAAACGCTTAAATTCACGAAAACTTCAATTTGTTGTTTTGGTTTTCCGAAGATTTCTTAAATTTAATCATCTATTGAGTTGATGAAAAATAATCGTCGAAAATTTGCGAAGAAAACATGTGTTCAGTAATCATAAGCGAATCTGTTTAATGAGTGTGAGTCATTGTGAATATGATAATTTAGAAATATGAAATATGAAATTTAGAAAGAAATTGCAATTAAATAAGTTTTTTTTAATTGATTTATAGTTTTGATGGCCGCTTGTAAAAATTATTAAAGTATAGAGTACATATATGGTATATGTACATGCGACAAGGAGACTCTTTGTAAGCTAACATGCGTCGCATGACTAACGAAATGAAGCGATGGCGATTTTAAGGTTGACAGATGCATGTGAAAAGAAACAAAACATTAAAAATGGTCGCTCACTTCAACTCGTCAGAAATTTCCGATTTCTGAAATTTCAATAGTGAAGTGAATACTCTTATTATCTACTAAAATGTACTTCTTGCTAATGTAAGAACTCAACTCAACTTACTGGCTGAAAGTTCTTCCATTACTACTCATTACTGACCTACCAGACTACTAACAGTACTTTGTTCGAAAGTAAAACATCAGGAGGTTGTTATGTAACTAAAATATTGTGCCAAAAATTAACTGGTTCCGATTTGCATGCAAAACAAAACATACAAAATCCAGCTCTTTATATGTTCACAACGCCATCGAGGTGTAAAACTGATTTTAAAACTCGTCAATTGATGAAAAAAGCGCTTCTAATCAATTTTTGCGATATTTTTTACTCACAGACAGATGGCGCTATTTTCTGCATACAGATGAACAGCTGATGTTCTTTTTAAGATGAAAGATAAGATTAGCATCGCCATGTATCCATCATCAAACGATCAAGTGTTGCCTACTTTTACAGTTTGGCCACATTACTTAAAAACATAGAATTGGATCAATTGAATTGATCCAGCTCACTTGCTGGATCATGTGTTGTTTTAGTTTGCTTGCAAATTCAATGTTATGATCCTGATCTCTTATGAAAAAAATGCAGCTAATGTTGGAGTTTCTTCTGTATATATATTTACATATGTCTGCATCACTTAGCATCAACCCGAATTATCCCAGATCACAATGCATCGAATGGGTACGAAAATAAGAAAAAAAAATTTGTTGATTTTTTAAAAAAAGCATACAACATAAAACCATATTGTTAAGTTATATAAAATTTAAAAGGTTTTTTAAAATATGTTCAATAATAAATAAATGTGATCCATTAATACTACACCATTTTTTTTAAGAAAATCAAGTAATTTAAAATTGATTTAGTATTTTGAAAAATGAAGCATGTTTTTTGTGGAAAACAGTTAAGGGTATTATTTTAATGTGTTTTTTCATTATGAAAGTGATTTTGTTGAGCATATATTTTTTTAAAGAAAAATATTTCTTTACCTTAAAATAAAACACCTAAAAACTCAAAATTTAGCAAAGTTCAAAAGATAATTACAAAATAATGGATTCTTGGATTTTGAGCAAACTTTTTTCTAATTTTATTTAAAGTTTTAGCTTTTAATTTCCAAAATATTATCTGTTTTATTTTTATAACACATTAGCTGCGCTTTTTTCATAAGAGATCAGGATCATAACATTGAATTTGCAAGCAAACCAAAACAGCACATGATCCAGCAAGTGAGCTGAATCAATTCAATTGATCCAATTCTATGTTTTTAAGTGTGTGGACGAACTGTAAAAGTAGGCAACACTGGACCGTTTGATGATACCAGCAGAATTGGTAACGAAAAACAAGAAAATAATTCAAGCTGAGTTTAAGATCAAAATGGGTCTCTTGGTCGACAAACCAAAATCAGGATATGGGTTCACTAACGAAGGAAATACAGCTAGACGCTTTTTCTATAACGCTGAACTAAGCTCATAGGTAACTGCCATAAAGAAATCTTTGGTAAAAAAATTTTTTATTATATTAAGAGTTTTTTTTTTGGCAAGTGGCTGCCCCATACTCGTAGATCTGAATAATTTCAAACTGTTATTAGAAGAAAGAAGGCATAGTAGGTATTTTTATTAATATGGCTGGTATTATATGCCGAGCAGTGTTCATAAAGTTCTTTAATACGGATGTTAAGTAATTTCAGCATTTTCCTTACCAATCGGAACATTGTGTGAAGAGGCATTGGAAGCAAGGCATAAGGAATTTAGAAAAAATCGACTAACCATACCCTTAAATGCTCGAGGATTAAGTCCAATACAGATTCATGAAAAATAATGTTGCTGACATCTGAGTCTCTCTTAGCATCGAAAAGAACTACCAAATCAAAATCAAAAGTTTTATTATTAATGCAGAAATTAAGAAGTTTATAAAATTAGTTTATGAGCCTTATATTGTGTCTAGTGATTCTGAAGAAGAAGTCAATAGCGATGAAAGTCAGTAGCGATATGAGTTTTTGATTTTTTTTACATAAGCCCACATAAATTGCTTTACTCTATTATATCAAATTTTGTTAAAAAAAGTAACTTATTTTATTTTTCTATTGTTAATAAAATAAATGGATTTTTAATTAATTTTTCTATTTAAAAATTTGTCTTAAAGTGGATTATTAATTATTTAACTTACTAATTTTTTTAATTAATAAAAATGGGAATATTAATAAGTAACAGATGTATCTCCCATACAAAATCATGTAAAAATTTAATATAGGTCCTAGGGAGGTACCCTTAAAAGCTGACCGATTTCAACCATTTTTAGTGGACCTCTATTTCTCTAACTAGCCTAGCCTTCTGACCAAATTTTGTTAAGATCGGCCATATTTTGTATGTACCTCCCATACAAAATAATGTTAAAAAATCAATATAGGTCGAAGGGAGGTACCCCTAGGAACTTACCGATTTCAACCATTTTTGCAATTTTTCTTAATTAACTGACCAAGCATTTCATTATCATAGGAGTACTCCTTCTATTTTTGTACCACTTTTGTATGGGACCACTGCACTGTGCAGTGGCTCCATATGGAGCCACAAAATATACTCGTGAAGTTTATTTAGGTTTTAATCAGGAGAATGTTATTTCGTTCTAATAAAGACGTCTATTACTTCTTAAAGCATTGTTTTTTAAGATGTGGTAACTTTTGTGTCTCTGGGTTGCATGGCTTTTCCACCAGACTCTTGAAAAATGTCATTAAAGAAAAAAACCGCAGAAAATAGCAGTTTTTACAAACATGGCAACGAAAAATTTTTTTTTTTTTAATTTTTATTCAAATTTTTTGCCTATGATATATATGTAATGTATATATGTCCGAAATTATCTTTTTTGATACTTTTTACTTTTAGTGCAAGCAATTCAATGATTTTCTTTGCCGGTCCCATATGGAGCCGCTGGGAGCAACTGGGTATTTGGCTTTCAGAAAATTAAATATGCAATTGTGCCCAGCGGTTCCATATGGTACCGCAATAGTAGATTGCTTAAAGCTGACACTGCTTTTGCAAAGGTTACAAAGCTTTTTAAAGTCAAAACTAAAAGGAAATTTTTTTTATTGCTTATAATTCTTTTGCATTTTTAAACAATGATTTCTTAACATTCTCCTTTAATTTGGTTTCTGGAAACTTACAAACACAGAAGTTATGGGCAGTTTTCTAGAGCATGTTTTTGAGAAATGCAAAAATTTGTATGGGAAAAATGCAATCATTTCCAAAAACTTAAACCGCAAAAAAAAAAATAACGCATTTTCAATATGTTTTTAATTTCGATATGATTTAAATGGAAGCTTTCTTAACATTTTCTCGAAAATTTTGTCTGCGGCAGCTAAAAAATCAAGAAGTTATGTGTAGGTAATTTTATGGAGCATGTTCTGACCAAAATGCAAAGCAGATTCAGAGTGAAAAAAAGTTTTCTTTTTAAACCGTCAAACTGATACTCGTAGTCATGTATTTTTTCACTTATGAAACTTTTGTTGCTATAAGATAATGATGCGTCCCAAATTTTATTGATCTAGGATAAGTTTTTAGGTATTATTATAATACCAAATATTCCTCTCTGTAACGTAATTATGCGTACGAATTTTTATTGAACTAAGATCATTTTTTGTAAATTTTTTGGAGATTTTGTGAGAACAATTTCGTTATCATAAAACTCATTCTTGTAAAATTTCATGATTCCAAAGCAACTCCTTCCATTTTTGTCCCATCGCTATATGGGCTCGACACAAGGTATATTTAACAAGGTAGTGTCGTCTCGGAGCGGTGGGTACCGCACCTGTCAAACACATAGAATATTATAATTTGCAAAATGTGATATTTGTTTTGGTTTAATTCGTAAAAACCTGATTTTGACAGGTGCGGTACCCAGCACAAGAGAGAATTTAAACTACTAACACTACCTTGTCTTATTCTACCATGGGCTCGACACACTTTGCGGCGTTACTCCGGAAGCCCCTCGTCCAAGCCGGAAACGAAAAGCTAACGATAATCCAGAAAATACGTTACGTTATACCGGCCTGAATCATTGGCTGACACCATCAGCTATTAGAAGAAGATTCGTTGCAGATTGTTTCACATCCCGAAGTATAACTGAATACAAAAAATGTAATGTTGGTTTGTGCATTCCTTACTTTGAAAAATACCACACACACACATTCAGAAAACTTATTTCTAATTAATTTTTCTTTGTATAAAAAATATCTATAAAATATTTTTTTTTTACTTATTTTTATTAAAAAATACTAAAATACCCAAAACGGATTCTGTTTTCCTCTTTGAAAAGTGAAAACCTCAGTTGTGCCCAGCGGTTCCACATGGGACCACCAAAAAAGGTCCCATGGTTATGAAAAAACCAAAAAATTAAAAAAAAAATAGTTATGGACAAATAGGGTTATTTAACCCTCGTGGCAAATGCAACATAAAATACGATGCAAGTGTTGTAATGAAAAACGCATCAACATTTTAAGCTGTGTAAGCACGGTAAAATAAACCAAAACAAGTATGCGCGGTAGCATAAGGGCAGGGCTTCTAACCACAAAGCAAAGGTGTAGTGGTCCTTATTGCAGTTGAAAGTTTGTAACTTTTTTTTTTTTAATTTAAAATATTTACAATCATACCGAAAGTTTTTATTTGTTTTTTAAGAAAAACTAGCTTATACCCAGCGCTTTTCCCCTAAAAGAGAGCGAGCTATAGTGAGGCCACGCTTTTATAGTAAGTTTGTACCGAGTTTCATTGATATGTGATATGTCATTGATATTCGAAAGCTATACCGAAAATTTGGGATGCTGAAAAAGTACCAGGCGCCTCGTTCAGCGCCTATAAAATGTTACCAGTGGAAAGACATGTGTAAATTGAGGTCGAATAATGAATTCCGAGGCTGTGTTACCTATAATTCCAAAACTGTTCGATACCTTTTACGATCGGCACGAGACTTCACAGGAACACTCTCAAGGCTTTGGTATAAAAATTGGCTTAGCGGTTTCGGAGTCTACGTGATATACACATATACCCACACACTTATATACATTAAGGCGCCTCACGCTCCATAGATAAAAAAGTTGTTCGGTTCGATTCTTCGAAATAATTCGCAAAATATTTCGACTAAAAAAAGTAAAAAAAAAAACCAAACGGTCAGTAATAATAAAAAGAAAAAGTTCTTCCAATCTGCATCAAAACATCTTTACAAAAAACTCGATTTTTAGAGGATATTTCATACCATTCCGTGGCATACTGGTTGAAATGCGCGGCTTGTATGCGATAGAACCTAGGTTCGAATCCCATCTGACACAGAAAGATTTTTTTAATTGAATTAATTTTTCTGTTCGGCCGTCACCTCTCTGCAGACAATGGCAGCCTCAGAGAGTAAAAACTGCCATGACAAGATTTTTGAGAACATAAGCCGTTCGAAGTCGGCATAAAAACTTGTAGGTCCAGCTCTCGATCATTTGTGTTCAAACATTTCACAACACGCACAACACAATTGATCATAAGAAGCTCGGTCAAATTCTTTTCAAGGGCTGAAATGACCATTTCGTTTTTGTTTTATTTTTACGACAATCGCTGTTAAGGCGTTTGGGAATCCCGCAACAGCTCACTGTGGCTATCGCTAGAGCCGAAATATTTAGGGAATCATCATAACATAAACCAAGCATTATTTTGAGAAACCGATCCGAACAACTTTCTTGCGTGAATAGCCTTAGTTTACATACATACATTTTTTACAGATAGATAGATGAGATGATGTTCGGCCGTCACCTCTCTGCAGACAATGGCAGCCTCAGAGAGTAAAAACTGCCATGACAAGATTTTTGAGAACATAAGCCGTTTCAAGTCGGCATAAAAACTTGTAAACATAAAGTAAAAGCCGTCTTGTATAAAGCATTTTTACTGTGGGAGGTAAAAGTGGGAGTGACAACATTTATATATACATAGTGACTGCCACTTGGACCCATAGGAGCTGCATACCAAGAGTAACTATCAAAACCCATTTTATTTGTGGGCGGTAAAATGGGAGCGACAACATTTATATATACATAGTGACTGCCACTTGGACCCACTATGGGTTTTTTTTTGGTTTGTGGGCGATAGAGCCAATATGGGTTGTATGGGAGGTACCACGACCCTTGTTTAATCAACACCAAACTTCCAGGAACACTTTCAAAATGTTTTTTGGATAAACAATGTCTTTATGTTTGCAATCAATCCTATAGAATAAATTGGAAGATGAATACTATCCTTGCTTTCGGGCTTGTGCGTATTTTGTTCGCTTTGATGTAAGGGAGGCAATGGTGCGATGGTAGAACGTTTATCTTGCAGCCGAATTGTACGCGGTTCGATGCGAATGTGGAAAGGGGAAAATGCAATATTACCGACACAGGTTTTTCGACAAATTTTTTCTTCTTAATATGTATAAATAAAAATACAATTAAAAGAAAAACATAAAACAGCAAGATCTATCGTCTGTGCTATAAGGATTGAGCCTGGGTACTACTTAAGGCACTACTATATAATGAAAATAATAAATCCTCTTGATAACCCACCTTTGTCACGAAAAAAAATTGCGATCTAATTCTGTACGTAAGTATTTAACTTTTCAGTAACTGCCCATTAACAAAGGGGACAATTGATATTTCCCATGATATCGACATGTTGAAAATACTAGTTCGCTTTATGATAAAAATACAGTTTTTGAACTACTACTGGTATGAAGGCAGACTGCTTTTTAACCATTTGGTTGAACTGAAGGAGGGAATGTTAATAAAATAAATTATTAATCTTTCCAAAAATTCAATTTTTGTGAAAAAGCTTCACTTCCACCATGCGTGGCGGCCACACAAATATTATTTTTTTTTGTAAGTGAAACTTTTATAGTCGCGTACACAACAATACGGTGCTTGATGCGGGGTAAAACCAATGAAACGAAATGGTTCTTTTGAAAACAACAGCACATCAATTTGCCGTACTGGTTGTATAAAAACGAAAAAATTGGTATTTAAACATTTTTCAAATTTTTGCTTCCACTAAAGGTTTAACACAGTACGCTGTGATCCGTAGTTGGCTGTTCTACCCACTCGGCCACGAAAGCATATTTAGTCGCGTAGCTCAAACTCATATTAAATCAACAATCACTTCTCCTTTTCTTTCTTTTATGATTGAATTGAGTCTTAGCATCAGCGTTACCATATGGGCAGTTAATCCTGTTTTGGGCAGTATTTTGAGCAGGTAGACAGGATCATATTTCTCCCAGGATTTGGGCAGGTTTTTTTTTAATCCAGTTTTTTAATTTTCGTTGAATAAAAAAATAGAAATTTTAAGTTTATAAATTATATGTAAGTACTTATATAAAAGAAGCAAATAAAGTTGCTACTACTTTTTACATCCTTTCAAAAATTTGGTCATGTGGCAGCGCTTTTCCTGTCATTGTTGCTGTCATCGTTTTTGTTAATTTCTTTTCGCTAGTCTTTTGCAAATTACAAATGGACAAATACTTAACAAAACCTAATAATATAAGGAAATTGTCGTTTATATAATGTTTTAACTTAATTTTTCAATTTTTAGACTCTAGTCACAATTAAAAAAGTTTGACTTTGACAATGCTTTTCTAAAATGTGTAGAACTTTTAGCACCTTCAACTGTTTTAAATAATAAATATATCTCTATTTTAAGTTTGTGTACTTTTCTTCCTAATGTAATTAAATATGAAGAAAGGCAAGAAGTGGACGATGAATGGCACGAGCTGCGCCACTTAAATTTCATAGATTTAAATCTTATAAATGAAAAGAATATTGAAACTTTTTGGAAAGTAGTTTTTGATCAAAAACGTATAGATAATTCCAAAGTCTTTCCATTACTAAAAAAACTTGCTTATGCTATTTCATCGATTCCAGTAGCAACAGCAAATGTTGAACGGATTTTTTCTCAAATAAATAAAAACAAAACAAAAATAAGAAATAAATTAGAAATTCCCACCTTATGTGGGATTCTTCGTACAAAAGATTTTTTAAGAAAAAATTATAAGAATTGTACATATTTCGAAACGTCAGCAGAAATGATGAAGAAGTTTGGGAAAATTGCTTATGAAAAATAATGATATATTTTAATTATATAATTTTAATAATCTCAACAATGTGAAGTAATTGCTTTAACTATAATTTATTTAAGGGGACATGACACCTTTCAAAAAATGTTTTGAATGGCTTAAAACGCGTATAAGTTGAATAAAAAATATGATATAATTTTGAAAAATTAAACATATATTTTGAGGTTAAAAAAATTATACAAAAAAAATTTTTTTTAATCAGATATGTTGCTACTGGAATTTTTTTAAAAAACTCATTGCGGGCGTGATAAAATAAAAACTACTCAACCGATCGTACTGAAATTTTAAGTACGAAAAAACACCGCCACTACGTAATTTTTCGACAAACATTTTTTCTTCTAGTACATTCCACGGCGGTTTTGATGTTGATGAAGATCCCGTTTTTTGTTTTTGTGTTCAGATGTTGCAGTGAGCCGCATCACGCCCGCAGTGATTTTTTGATGTTTGTTAAAAAAATTCCAGTAGCCATATACATGTGTGATTAAAAATATTTAGAAAAATTTTTATTGTGTATTGTTTTTACATAAAAATAGGTGTGTAATTTTTTAAAATTATATCTTATTTTTTAGTGAACTAATACGTATTTTAATACATTAAAAAAATGTTTGAAGGTGTCATGTCCCTTTAATTTATTTTTGTTAATTTTAATACGTTCTTAGAATGTGATCCTGTGATTTGAATAGTCATCAGAAATGGTTAAGAAGTTTGGAAAAATTGTTTATGAAAAAAATAAAAATGTAACTATATATCGCACACTAAATACAAAACAGCACAACTCAAAATTTGTAAATTTCTAGGTGAAGCCAAAATCAATTTTATTTTTGATGGAGCTCCTTACAAAGCAATGAGACAAAATTTTGTTTTTTAACTATAGAGAAAGAAGATGTGTACAAAATTTATTTGATGTGCTACATTCAATGTATATGATCACTACAAATAGTTTAAAATTACAAAGTAACAATTTGTAAATTTTGAGTTGTGACTATTTTGTATTTAGTGTGCGATATGTTTAATGATCTCAACATTGCGAATGAATTGCTTTAAAAACTTATTATTTAATTTATTTTTGTTAATTTTATTACATAAGTAATAAGAAAGTGATATTTTTGTAAAATTATAACTTACTATAAATAAAATATTAAAAATGGTATAATAAAAAAATTTTAAAATATTTGTTTTTAGTCCTTTTATAAGAGCAGTATTTTCTCTAAAAATACAGGATTTTTTTTTAAAATTACAGGATTTTCAAAACAACATATGGCAATGCTGCTAAGCATGTATATCTATTAATAGAATGCACAAAAAGCATTGCCAGCTTTTCGTCAACTCTCGCTTCGGAAAATTATTGCATTGGTTTTGACAATTCTGACACTGTGAAAGAAAGCATGATCAGCACCATTACTGCGTACTCACGCTCAATTTTTGATGCTGCAGCTAATTCGTTTAAAGCAATTTAAATATTACCTACTAAAATGTACTTCTTGCCATGGTGTAAGAAAAGCAGGTGGTAGCGAATTTTTCACCACACTTTAAATTGCCCCGGGTCTGTCAAAAAATTCTGACAGGGAGAGAGCTACTGTTGATTAGTGCCAAATTTTATTGGCTGCGTTCAGCAGGTACAATTTTTGTGAAACCGGTTAGTGTGTGTCTGCTGAACGAAAAAGTATCAGTGTCTAATCACAACATGTGGAAATGTCTGTCTTTCGCCACACTTTATATTTTTGATACATTTGCTCAACGTATTGAGTATTTCCAGTTAAAAATTTGGCTTTTTTATAATAAGTGTGTTTTTATAACAAATGAAATAAATAACGCAAAATATAAGGAGAAAACACAGTTTTTCTCCTATTTGATCACTTTTAAAACAATTGTGTTCACAGAAATGAAAAAGGAACGTAAACTGATACCTGATCAGAGACACAACATGTTGTAGCCATTATTCAATTATTATTAGGTTGTTTAGATATTTGACGTCAACTCACAAGAATAATAGCTTAAACACATTAACGACGACAACAACATTGCTGCATGATTCAATTATTATAAGGTTGTCCAGATATTTGACGTCTACTCACAAGAATGTATATTCTTATTTGAAGAGGAGAGCAAAAGAACAATTTTGTAAGGACATAAAAATTACGCAGTTACCGGAATATCATACTTTTTCAAAGTACAAACCAATAAAGATACATTTGACTACAACTTTTTGAAATACTTGCTTGTGTTAACCAAAATATTATGAGCTTTAAAAATGTTATGGTCACATTTTAGACGTAAAATAATATTGGAAAAATAAAACTTCTAAATGTTGTAGTTTGCAGAGTTTGTATGAATATTTTTATTACATATATGTTTGTTTTTATATTTGAGTAAAAATAAGTAAAAAGTATATAGTCAGTTTATATGTACAATTTATTGGAATAATATTTTCAAAATAGTAAAATACTTTCTGTTAAGAATGGCAACATCGTTCAGCTGACACCTCAGAATGAACAAAGCGAACAAACCTTTAACGCATCTCGTGCGCAAATGTCAAATACTTGAGAGAGCGAGCGTGTCACTTTTTCGCCATTTCACTGCAGAGCAAGCTGATTATTTTGTCGCTGAAGTTTATTAATTAAAACACATTTTACTAAGTCTTAACATTTGAAATATATTTGGATTGTTGCAAACACTATTGTACGTATCTTTAACACGATATTAATCTTTACCAACTAATTTTATTTTTAGTAATTTTTGAATAAATCTACATGGAAATTTGCCTTAGTGCGGCTTAAGAAAGTTTCTTCATTTATTGCCAAAAATTCCTTCGCAACATTTTCAAAAATTAAATATACAAATTATCAACAGTAATATGTCTCAACGAAGCACAAAAAGCGGTGCTAGAACCAAAACTTACAGTTGCCTTATGTGTGACAAGCACGACACCGAGGAGATGGTGGCTTGCGACAATTGCGAGGCATGGTTTCATTTTGCTTGCGTTGGCGTGACGTCATCCGTAGCAGATCACGATTGGCGTTGTGTTACATGTTCCGGGCTCCTATCAACCAACCCAGTTGCACCTGAGCAAACAACGAAAACAGGTGAGGTAAGCGCATTTAATCATTCTGCGACAGTGTCGACGGCTGCTGCCGCAAGTGCAGCGACAAGCATGGATACGGCCGCTAACACAAAAAGTTTGCATTTGTCGACTGCTGCCAAAGTAAGCACGGTTTCTGCAAGCATGCCCATACTTCATGTGGGAGGCGGCGTAGTGAGTACAACAAACATGACTGCAAGTAACGCCCTAGCCTCTAGCGTATCGGCGTTGACTGCACCAAATATTTTTGCACACACTACAAACTTAGGTGCTCCTATTTATTCGAGTGCCTTTACCGCAGTAGTTAATCCTGGTTATAGCGGTGGGCATCGCCAACGTATAAACAATGATTCAAATTCCGTTTGTTCCGAGGTTAGCTCAAAAAAGTCAACAGCAAGCGTTCGTCATTTAAATCAGCAAATGCAGCTCTTTCGAGAAGAGCAAACCCTCATTGAGAAAAAGGAAAGTATTCTTCAGCAGCGTAAAGAAATACTTAGGCAACTTGCTGAAGAAGAAGACAACGATGGTCACCTTGATAAACACCAGCCGGTGGGCTATCCCATAAATTCGCTAGGTGCTCAAACTTCTGCGCAACCGCATGCAGAAAGCACTAGAACACTGCAAACAGAAATGCCATTGCCAGCTGCTATTCCTGAACATGGTGGCGGCCATGGCTCGCAACAGCAGGACGTTCCTTTGTGTCAGTTATTAGATAGGCTACGGGTGCTAGAATCACAAAATACGCATAGAGAAAATAATAATACGGCGACTCACTGGCTTCCAGGAATGATACCGCCCAATGATTACGAACGCAGTGCCGGAATAGCACCCAACACAACTCTTAATGTCGAGCAGGTATCGCAATCTCGAATCACTCGCGAACATCTGGCAGCTCGAAATGGCATCTGCAAGGACTTGCCCAAATTAAATGGAAGTCCTGAAGAGTGGCCTCTGTTTTTGGCAAGTTATGAGCAGACTACGATGCTATGTGGTTTTTCGGAAGCCGAGAACCTTATAAGTTTGCGCCAAGCTTTGGAGGGAACAGCGCGGAACTCTGTAAAAAATCTTTTATTGCACGCTGCCTGTGTTCCTCAAATTTTGGCTACTCTACGAATGAAATTTGGAAGGCCGGAACTTATCATCGATATTCTTTTAACACAAATACGAGATATGCCGGCACCGAAAGAAACCCGTCTAGATACTATTGTGGATTTTGCCATCGATGTACAAAATATTTGTGCTACAATATGGGCTAGTTAATCACTTGAGTAATCCTGAGCTCGAACAAGAGCTGGTATGCAAGCTGCCTGGTCTTTTAGCAGCCTTTTGGGGAATGCACAAGCTCACACTGCCCTCCTACTCATTGGAGCATTTTAGCAAGTGGCTTTTTAATTTTGCACAGGGTGCCAACTCTGTAATAAATCCTAGCGTAGCGTCAAAAAATCGTAAAAAAGGAACTTTGAACGCGCATACAGATGCTACTAATACAGGTTTTGATCGCAATATTTGTTGCATATGTGAAGGCAACTGTGCCTTCTAACACAGTAATTAACTGTGAAGCCTTTGTAAAAATGACTCGAGCTGAGAAATGGGCAATGGTAAGAACGCATAAACTCTGTCGAAGATGTCTTCAAAAGCATCATACTGATTCATGTACATCAAAAATTACATGTAATGTCAGTGGATGCAATTCTATTCATCATCGGCTCCTTCACAAAAACCAGTTGTTTAAAAACACCAACGCAGCTCAGAATTCTGCACAGGAAAATTGTAACGCGCATTCTCAACATGACAATACTACATTTTTTCGAATTTTACCCGTTACTCTATATGGCAATGGGGTGCAGATTGAAACATTCGCCTTTATGGATGACGGATCATCGCTTACATTAATTGATGAGGAGTTGGTTGATCAGCTGAATTTACGCGGTACTCCAAGTCCTCTGTGTCTGCGATGGACATCCAATACTCACAGATATGAAGATGACTCGATGCTACTCAACATGCAAATTTCAGGTATGGGCAATATTACACAGTTTCCATTAAACGGTGTTCATACTGTTAAGAATTTAAGCCTACCATTGCAAACATTAAATGCCGAAAAGCTTCAAACAGAGTTCAAACATTTGCGTGGAATTCCATTGCATTCATACAAAGATGCCACCCCACGGCTTTTAATTGGCCTGAATAACAGCAGGCTTAGCCTCAGCTTCAAATCGAGAGAAGGTGCTGGCCATGAACCAATAGCAGAAAAGACACGCCTAGGTTGGACCATAAAAGGTCAATTACAAAAGGCTATTGCGTCCACAGATGCTCATCATGTATACCACATCTGCGATTGTGATACGTCCGTTAATGCTGAATTGTTAAAAATAGTAAAGGACTATATCTGTCTTGATAATCTTGGTGTCGCTGACATATCTGGAGCCGTTATGTCTGACGACGATATATCAGCCCTAAATCAACTCAAGAAGTACACGCGAAGAGTTGACGATTGCTTTGAAACTAGCTTACTCTGGAAGTTCAGCGATCACCATGCACTTACGAACAGCCTTGCTATGGCCAAACGTAGAGCGAAGTGCTTATTATTAAAAATGGATAAAGACCCAGAACTAGCCGCTGCCTTACAAGTTAAAATTGTCGATTATTTAGCGAAAGGTTATGCACGAAAGTTAGAACCATCCGAGATCAATTCGCATAAATCCTGGTATTTGCCCGTATTTCCTGTCACAAATCCAAATAAGCCTGGAAAGATTCGCATTGTGTGGGATGCAGCTGCTATGGTCAATGGCATTTCATTAAATGCCGTTGTAATGCTCCTTAAGGGTCCTGACCAACTTGCCTCCATGATATCAGTGATACGCAAGTTTCGACAGCGACGCATTGGAATCGGAGGCGATATTGCAGAGATGTACCACCAAATTAATATCCGGGAAGCAGATCAGAAATATCAGCGGTTTTTGTGGACAGAACCGGGTGCAACCGAGCCTGAACATTACGTGATGAAGGTTATGACATTCGGGGCTACATGTTCCCCCAGCTGCGCTCAATATGTAAAGAATACCAATGCCGAACACTTCAAAATACAATATCCCAGAGCAACCCAATGCATCATTCACAACCATTATGTTGATGATATGCTCGACAGCGTTGATACTGTGGAAGACGCGATATCTGGCACGTGAAGTAAGTTTCATTCACTCGAAAGGTGGTTTTCACATCCGCAACTGGGTTTCCAATTCACTGGAGGTAGCAAATGGCCTGGATGCAATACCGATCGATGATCTTAGCCTAACTGGAAATGCTGAGCTGCCCACTGAAAAAGTATTAGGCATGTGGTGGTGCACTTCGGATGATAGCTTAATATTCAAAATATCAAAGCACTATAAAAATCAAGACGTGCTGTCTGGAAAAGTGAGGCCAACAAAGTATTAAGTTTAGTAATGTCTGTATTCGATCCGCTGGGACTGCCAGCGTTCTATGTGACGTTTGCAAAGGTTATATTTCAAGACACGTGGCGCACTGGCTGTTCTTGGGATGAGCATATCTATGACGAACAGTATTCAAAGTGGCTACGATGGATAAAACTACTGCCAAAGGTTGAAAGCATGAAAATACCACGCTGCTATATACATTCGAGGTTTTTGCGTTTTCCTGACCTAGAAATGCACACATTTGTGGATGCAAGCGAAGGCGCGTACGCGGCAGTCTCTTACTTGCGGTGCTCAGACGGCGCTAATGTCCATTGTAGTCTAATTGGGTGCAAATCAAAGGTCGCCCCCACTTAAGATGATGTCCATCCCAAAACTAGAGCTACAAGCTGCCATTCTTGGAGCACGACTTGCGAAAGATTTATGCGCGACGCACTCGGTGCCTATACAAAAGCAAACATTTTGGTCTGATTCGACAACTGTGTTGGCATGGCTGCGCTCCGACCATCGTAGATACCGTCAGTTTGTGGCCTTTCGTGTCAGCGAAATATTAGAGCTAACCAATTTAAACGACTGGCGTTGGATAGCCACTTCTGACAACGTAGCGGATGAAGCGACAAAATGGCAGCGTATTCCAGACTTTTCAAGCCATAGCCGATGGCTTAATGGGCCATCGTTCCTGAAGCTTAATCCAAGCGAATGGCCGGCAAAGGAAAGTCGCAAGCAAGCATCAACACAAGAAGAGCTGCGAGCTCAATACGTTGGATACCACGATATCACTAAGCAATGGCCTAAAGGCATATCGATTGGGCCTGAACGGTTTCCGACGTGGAAACGACTTCTTCACATTACTGCATCAACAATCAGCATCATAAACCGCTGGAGATGCCTAGCCAACAAGTCACCACAAGAAAAAAGGATTGGCGCTTCGATATCCGACAGCATTAGAATGGTTGAAATCATGCTATATAGAGAGAGCCAGGCGAGCGAATTTGCAGATGAGATTGCGCTATTATCGGAAGGTAAGAACGTCCCAAAATCTAGTTATTTATATACACTATCACCTTATCTTGATGAAAATGGTGTTCTTCGGCATGAGGGAAGATCGACGTTAGAAAATGGGCTTCATCCCATAGTCCTCCCGAAAGTGGGGCACATTACACGCCTTATATTTTTGGACTACCATATAAAATATAAACATGGTAATCACGAAACGGTTGTAAATGAGCTTCGACAGAAATTTTCGGTTCCTAAATTGAGAGCGACATTCGGAAAAATCAAACGCAGCTGCCAAGAGTGCAGAAACTATAAAGCCGTGCCACTGCCACCAAAAATGAGCTTCCTTCCAAAGGCCCGTTTAGCAGCTTTTTCCCGCACATTTTCATATACCGGGGTCGATTATTTTGGACCCTTGTCGGTAAGCGTTCGAAGAAGCACTGAGAAAAGATATGGCGTTCTATTCACGTGTCTAACAACTAGAGCAGTTTACCTAGAAATTGCGTACTCACTGTCAACGGACTCCTGCATTATGGCTGTCAGAAACTTTATAGCTCGTCGAGGAACGCCGATTGAAATATGGAGCGATAACGGAACGAACTTTAAAGGTACTGAAAGAGAGCTGGCAGAAGCATATCAATTGATGGACAAAGACAAAATGATACGCACATTTACAAGCGCAGCCACGAATTGGGTGTTCATTCCACCGGCATCTCCCCACATGGGCGGAGCCTGGGAACGGCTTGTGCGCTCGGTTAAGAACGTGCTATACCGAATATTGCCTTCGCGGTTTCCAACAGATGAATTGTTGCGGTCTGCTTTGATGGAGGTGGAGATGGTCGTAAATGCTCGCCCCTTAACGTACATACCTATAAGTCACGAAAATGAAGAAGCTTTAACGCCTAACCACTTTTTACTAGGCAGTTCAAGCGGCACCAAGCCTCTGGCAGATGTTGTGGACGAAGGAGTCCTTTTGCGTAAGAACTTGAGAACTGCACAGCAACTGGCCAATGCCTTTTGGAAAAGATGGCTTCGCGAATATCTTCCAGATATAACTCGCCGTTGTAAATGGTTCGACGACGTAAAGCAAATTGAGATTGATGACATCGTCTACATCGCTGACCCTGATTTTCCTCGCAACTGCTGGCCTAAAGGTCGCATCGTAGACGTCAAGATAAGTCCCGATGGCCAAGTCAGGAGCGCTACAGTCAAAACTGCCCTGGTTTGTACATCAGGCCCGCCACGAAGATTGCCGTTCTCGATATCAAGGATCATGTAGGCCCTCAGAAGGACATACCGGGGGGGAGTGTTAAGAATGGCAACATCGTTCAGCTGACACCTCAGAATGAACAAAGCGAACAAACCTTAAACGCATCTCGTGCGCAAATGTCAAATACTTGAGAGAGCGAGCGTGTCACTTTTTCGCCATTTCACTGCAGAGCAAGCTGATTATTTTGTCGCTGAAATTTATTAATTAAAACACATTTTATTAAGTCTTAACATTTAAAATATATTTGGATTGTTGCAAACACTATTGTACGTATCTTTAACACGACATTTATCTTTACCAACTAATTTTATTTTTAGTAATTTTTGAATAAATCTACATGGAAATTTGCCTTAGTGCGGCTTAAGAAAGTTTCTTCATTTATTGCCAAAAATTCCTTCGCAACACTTTCTTTAACCAAAAGTATAAAAATAGTGATTTTTAAATTTGTATTTGGGAAAATCAAAAATTTTACTTTTTCCTGTTTCCTCCACTTTTTTTTATTTTATTTATAAAACTATATTTTATAGTTAATGGTTGTGTTATATGTCTGTTACGTGTTTCGTAATATAACCATTGTCATTTTTTGAAGAACGTAAAAATATTTTTGACGTATAATTACGTCTTCCAGCACGTTTGCCATTTTTGGGAGTCTTTTCCACAAATTTTTTCAAGCACATCCTTACGTTTTGGAGGACACTTTGGAATATACTTACAGCCTTTAATATTCATTTTACAAAGATAAAATATATGTCAAATATCAGTTATATCTTATATCTGTATAATAAGAAAAATCATGCATTGATGCTTCAGTTGCTGCTGACGATCTTATGGTTGTTGCTTTTGTTCGTGCCGAAATCACGAACGCAACATCGTGTTGTTTCTTGGAATGAATTGTTTTACGAATATTTCTCAGTAACGGCTTGTATTGTTGTTGTTAATAATACGTATGTAAAATTTACAAATAAATTCGAATTATTTATTGAACTAATTTTATACTTATTACATATTAAAAGTATATTTTGTTTGTTAAAATTTTAAATTTCCAAATTAATTTAAGAAGCTCTTTACTTGGGAAAAATAAAAAATTCATATTTTGCCGAAATATTTATTTCCATTTATTAAACCAAAGATTGAAATAAATTTATCAAAAAATATAGCTGTGTCTTTTGTTTACATAAAATAAGGGTATATCAAATATCTGGATAACCTTCTAATGGCGGCATTCTATCCGAAAGAGCGCTCAGGTAGCGAAGTAGCATAAAGTCATGGCAGAATTATAAGGTAGGGCCGACTCGGAGAGGAATAAAGTAGCAAGCAGAATAAAGCGGGCTTGATGTCAAAATCAGCTGTTCATCTCATGTTTCTTTATGTTCATGTTTCGCAGTCGATTTTATAAAATTTTCACAGGGTTTTTTGCCAATTTAAGACTTCTTTCACATTTTAAAGTTGTTATTACACTGTTTTATAATATTTTCATCATATTATCACAAATTTAACACACGCGACCGCACTACTTGCAACTTGGAAACATAAAATATTTTCTTCATTTGCAATTCCTAGTAAATTCGTCGTTTTGACAACTTGCCAACCTTTTCATTATCCACTATTCATTGAGGCGTGAGGAACTGAGCCAACTGGCCCTACCTTTTAATTCTGCCATGCATAAAGTGATACTTTCTGCTGAACTTTTTTTTTTTGAAACGTCAAACGGCAACCAGCTGTTCGACAATAAATGCTTTTTGTCTCAAATTCATATTTAACTGTGTGCCCACGTTTCAAACAAATAGTTTTCGTTAAAAGCACTACTAAGCAATTTAATAATTTAGTAATTAATAAATTTAATATTTGGTATATTTATCTGTCAAAATAAAGTAAGCGTAAGCCGCTGCACTGAAGTAGCATAAAATATTTTCGCTACCTAAGATGGCGACATTCAACAGTTCAACAGCTACGTAGCAAATTTTCCGCTGAATGCAGCCAATGATTGAAACATGGTTGTACCTGCTGAACGCAGCCATTTATTTCTGCTGTTTTTGACAGATGAGGGGAAAATTTTTGTGAGAAAGGTGAAAAATTCGCTACCACCTTGTTTTCTTACACCACGCTTCTTGCTAACCTAAGAAAAGCATACAAGCGGAGGTTGTTTATGAGTATGACAAAAAATATTCCTTGCAATTGGAAGGTGAAATGATTATTCTAATGTTGATTAAATTGTTTTACTTCTTTGTTGTTTGTTTCAAAGTTTGCAAGCTAATAATATTTTGTTATAAATGTAATAAATGTTTTGTTTATTAGGCTGCGAAGAAAGAAACAACAACAGTGCGGGGTCAGCTGCAAAGACTAACTAGTATTTAAATTAATTAAAATCGATTATTTGAAATATGGCCAGCATATTTACCACCAGATGGCTGAAATTTTCCAGAAAACATCTTATATATATTCTTCTTCACTTTTTTCTGCTTTGTTTTTTTTTTATTTTGTTGATACACACTTATCAATTTTAGTGATTTGAGATGCTATTTGTTCCGTATATGAATCTAGTGCAGTTTTTTATCGTTGTTCGAAGTAAGCCTGGCATTGATTGATTTGGAAACAGCACATGCGCAATATTAACGAATGCAACTTGGAATCTAAAATTTGTTTTATTATTAGATCTGCGAATTAACTCAAATATAGTTTTTAACTCACTTTTATATCGAAATTAAGAAAAATTCGCATGCTTCATATGTTCAGAACCTCATCTAGGTGTGAAACTGATTTTGTGTACTTTAAATCGTAATCCAAATCCGATTTGGATGTTGGAAAAAATGCTGCTATTGGTGAAAAAAATGCTTCAAATCAAATTTTGTGATGTTTGTTACTCACAGACAGATAGCGCTATTTTCTGCGTACAGATGAACAGCTGATGTTCTTTTTAAGATGAAAGATAAGGGCATTCCAAACAATACTACATGTCCATCCGACCTGCCATGTCATCGCTCATGTAGTATCGTTTGTGTCAAAAAAATCAAGTGGTTTGGACCATGATTTGATTATTATAAGGTTATTCGTATTTTTTGATGTATGCTTAATTTGACAATCAAAAATGTTTTGAGAATCTGCCAACAGTGTTTTGTGATGTTGGAAAAAAGATGTATGTTTCAGTGTTTCGTTGTGTAGTTTTTTTAGTGTACAAAATAATACACAATTTTAATAAAATTTAATTTAAATTTAAATCAGTTCGTGGTTGTATACAAATTTTTACAAAATTAGCGAGGTGCGAAGCACTTAAAAATAAATCGTTGCATTGTTTTTAAATCTAATCCTGACTTATGCAAACATTATGTTTTGGTTAAAGTGTACGAATTTGCCTACTTGTGTTTTAGCAAGTGGCCGGAATTACTTATTTAATATACATTGCTGTTGAAGAATTGTATATATAAAGTAATGATGTGAAAATAATTTTATATTCACGTAAATGGTATCACATAGTGGTGGCCGTGGCGTAGTGGGTAGAGTGTGTGACTCTTACGCCAGAGAACCCAGGTTCGAATCCTCCATCTGACACAGAAAATTTTTTCAATTGAATTCATTTTTCTGTTCGGCCGTCACCTCTCTGCAGACAATGGCAAACCTCAGAGAGTAAAAACTGCCATGAAAGGCTTCTTGAGAACATAAGCCGTTCGGAGTTGGCGCATGTAGGTCCAGTTCTCGATCATTTGTGTGCAAACATTTCACATCACACACAACACAATTGATCATAAGAAGCTCGGTCAAAGTCCTTTCAAGGGCTGAGATGGCCATTTCGTTTTTTTTTAAATGATATCACATACAGAAAATAATATAAAAAAATGAGAAAAACAATAAGTATTAATTTTTATTTTTTAGTATTTTTATTTCTAATATATTTATTTAATGAGTTTTCATTAAAGTTAAGTAAGTGAACATAAATTAGTAAGATATTAAATGCACAAGGAAAACGGAGTATTAAAAGTAGCAGAACAAATTTATTGTAGTCAACGTAGTACCATATAGTATGAAATTTAGGCAACCGTGTGCATTATTTGCTCAAATTATATTGCTCTCATGCTCTCATTTTAAAATAAGCATACCAATATGAGAAAACGTCAAAAATACGAATAACCGTATAATTATTGAATCATGGGTTGGACTTGTCCGATCAAAGACAAACATTTTTGACATGTTGTATCGTTCGTGTGCGTGCGTGTCCATCCAACTTGGTGCATTTTCTCATTCGATTAAAATTTTTGAGCGAAGCACATCTCGCGCAATAAATGACTAACATAAGAAATGTTGAATTTGGGAAGAATTAAGAGAATTAAAGTAATTTAGAAGAAGAGACATAGAAACTAAATTGTAAAGAGAACAAAAATAATTGTTAAAATCAATGCATACGTCATTTATACGCTTATATAATATCTAATGCGCTCAATGTGCACTCTTTGAAAACTATAAAATAATGAAGTCTATCCGACATGTGCGACCATTTGCGACCAATGAAAAAACTGACGTTATTTTGTCGAACTACATGTCGGATGGACATGTAGTATCGTTTGGCGTGCCCTATAAAATAAGCAGCGCCATGTATCCATCATCAAACGGTCAAGTGTTGCCTACTTTTACAGTTCAGCCACAACACTTAAAAACATAAAATTGGATCAATTGAATTGATCCAGCTCACTTGCTGGATCACGTGACGTTTTTGCTCTGCTTGCAAATTCGATGTTATGATCCGGATCTCTTATGAAAAAAACCGTAGCTAATGTTGGAGTTTCTACTATATATATATACGTGTCTGCATCGAACGAAAAACGAACGAAAATGGCCATTTCAGTCCTTGAAAGAACTTTGACCGAGCTTCTAAAGATCAATTGTGTTGTGTGTGTTATAATTTTTGTACACAAATGACGGAGAACTGGACCTGCAAACTTTATTGCATACTAGCCACATACCTTAACCACTATGCTACGGCCGCCACATGTCTGCATCACTTACAATTAGTATAAAAAATCGTGGCAAATGCAACATAAAATACGATGCAAGTCTTGTAACGAAAAGCGCATCAACATTTTAAACTGTGTAGGCACGATAAAATAAACCAAAAGACTTGTTTCACACACACAGAGAATTATATCCACCGTCGCAACCGAATTGGTGCCCTACCGACTAAGTCGATTGTTGATTACTTTTAAAAAGTAATCACCACAACTACGTAGTTTTCTATAGCCTTGACTATGGCATTCCGTTGTAAGCACAGCGTTCACAGTTTTTTGAACGAACCCCTTTATCCTTTCAACTTCCATTCAGTTAAATGAACGATATTGTTAATTGTTTTAACCTAAACTCAATTGTATGAACGGAGAAGCAGGTCATTTTTACCTACATTCGATTGTATGAATGGACCTGTTATCCGTTTTGACTGCCACTCGGTTGTATGAACCAACCTATCAATTATTTTGACTAAAATTTGGTTATTTTGACTAACCCATTGATCGCTTCGACCTACACATGGTTATTGACTGTAGGACATTTTGTAAGTTAAACAATCTACAATATGTTCACAGTAATCGTTTTTCTAAAAATAAAATCACACAAGATAAAACTGATATTCTTTTATTTTATTTTTTATTTTTATATGGCATTTTTTAATTGCGGTAGGAATTTTTTTTGTTTATTTTGACCGTGGTAATTTTGGTGGTATTTAATTTATTTTACTGTGGGAAAAAGGTAATTTCCGTGGGAATTGTTCCAAATTTTGACTGGCAATCTTGGGTCTATCTATTACCTTTTCCACGATATATTAACCATAAAATCCATGCATTACTTTTGAAGATATAACTGTTTTTCAACTCACAACGCGCAAATTTTTTATAAAAATTTTTCATGTTTCAGTTATTTCGTAAAAGGGTGAACCATCAAGTGTACATTATACGTAAAATGCATAGTATGTAAAATAAAAATCGCGCGGTTTTTTAAAAAAATTTTCCGTGTTTTGGTTATTTCGTAAAAGGGTAAACCGTCAAGTGTGGCTAATATGTAATATGTATTATCTTCAAAAGTAATGCACAGAATTTTATGGTTAATAACACTTTTTATGGTTGATAAAACAAACGCCTTCAAATCGCGGTGCCCAGGAAATTGTAATCGTGCCGAGTTCCTAAATGCATTTATGCAAAGCATCAGTAACCTTTTTCTTTGAATTCGTGCTAAGCAGATTCACCGAAACTGTGAAACTAAAACGTGCTTAAAAATAATAACCTAGTTGCGCAGTTTTTGTAAATCAACTAAGGACCAATTAATAGAAAGTCACTGATGATTTGCATAAATGCATTTACAAACTCTGCCTTTTTTTATGCATATATAGATAGAAAGCAAGTTTATTTAACTTACCTAATTATTGTTCCTCTTACAAGTTATTCAAAAAAACGACACTACAAAAATTTCGTCTGGACACGTTAACAACTTTGAGAAATGAAATGCAAGCGTCTTGCGATCAAGGTCGGCTTATACAACTTCGTGTTTGTGAACGTATGTCTGTTTTACTCGATAAGTCGGATGGCTTGACAAACTTGCAGTTGCAAGGTTGGCTGTTGAGATTGACGCAACTAAAGGCTGCGATTGATTCAATAAAATTCAAAACTCGATTGCAGCGTAAAAATAATGCTATTGACATAACTTACAATGTAGATGTTACAATGACTAGTATTGTTCGCTTGCCTGCAGTAGCTTCAGTTAGTTATTTCAGACACATTACGTTCCTTGTAGTGGCAAGGGGAGTTGAAATAAATACATTTAAGCGGTTCAAGCAACTAACATGTCATATTTTCATTTCAACTGAACACACATTTGGAAATGAGCGGGCTGCGAAGGAACGATCATTCGCGACAACTAGCAATCAATTGTGCTCATTTCATTCCAGTTCAATTGTGCTCATTTCATTCAAATATCAGTTGTAGCAATTTTCTTCCGATTACCGCAAATAATATTCATTTCCCGCAACCTTATGCTGCCTATTAATGAATTTTTTGAGTGCACGCGCGGTACCATAAGGTCAGGGCTTCTAACCACAAAGCAAAGGCTCTTATTGTGGTTGAAAGCTTGTACCTTTTTTATTTATTTATTTATTTATTCGCCAAACAAGGCATTTACTTATTCTAGGTGCTTTTTTTTTCCTTCTCCTTCTCCCTTTTTTTGGTGAAAAATCGTGTCATTCAAGGTGGGCGTAATCCGCCCACCTGATTGACATGATCTAATATTACACGTCAAAATAGGAGAAAAAAAAGAGAAAGTAAAAATAAAAATATACTTATATCTTAACATTCTAAAAATATTTAATTAAAAAAGAGTGAGGTGGGGAGTTAAGGGGTAGTAGGGGTGAGAAATAGGAATTCAGAATGGTAACGCTTGAATTTCCCAAGTGAGTTTAAAAGAAAGACGGGGAAAAAGGTATTAGGATGGGAAAAGATACTTTGAGAGGTTTCGTTTAAATGTGTGCTTGGACATGGGTGGCAAATAACACTCGCTAATATTATTGAATTCTCTACAGCATCTATTGATGGGCTCATTACCTGCGTAGACGGTATGATGCTGATATTCAGTTAACAGCCGTGTATGCCTCGTTCGCCTTATTGGATCAGTAAATTTTATCTTGCTTGATATAAATTCGCTGTCAGTAATTCCACTAATAACATCGAAAGTGAAACATGAACTAAGTAATGTTCTTCTCGATGATAATGGCATTAAATTAAGGAGGCTAAGTCTTTGTTCAAAGGGTGGCAGGTTACTGTAATCACGTGGATTGTAGGTGTCTCTCAATGCAAAAAGCAAGAATTGTTTTTGAATGGATTCTAGTCTTTCCTTGTGTGATTCAAACGCAGGGTTCCAAATAATGCATCCATATTCGAGGAGAGGGCGCACTAACGCACAGAATAATGACTTAGTGACCCATACATTTTTGAACTCTTTTGCACGTCGTTTTATGAACCCAAGTTGTTTGCTAGCCCTAGACAAGATTTTATCATAATGTAGATTGAAACGCAACTTATTATCCAAGATAACTCCAAGATCTACGATATGATTTACTCTAGATAATTCACTGTTGTTGAGGGAGTATATATTATTTGCTATTAAATTTTTACGAGAGAAGGTAATAATGTAGCATTTGCTAACATTCAGGCAGATATTATTTTGAATGCACCAATGTTCAAGAGATACGAGCTTCGACTGTAAGAAATTTATATCATGCTCCGATTTAATGACATGATACATTTTTAGGTCGTCCGCATACATCAGATGATGGATATCATTCAATATGTCAGATAAATCTGAGATGAAAATGTTGAAGAGAAGTGGACCAAGGTGGATTCCTTGTGGTACTCCGGATGTAACGGAAATTTGTTTAGATAAGGTCCCTTGAAATTTAACGAGCTGTGATCTGCCTTGGAGATATGACTTTAGCCAGTTGAGAAGAGATCCTGTGATACCAAACTTTTCTAATTTAGAAGCCAAGATAGCATGATCCACACGATCAAAGGCTTTGCTAAAGTCCGTATAGACTGCATCGACTTGATGTCCTTTTTCCATTTTACTTAAAACATCAGATACCAATATCATTAAATTTGTGGTGGTTGATCTACCTTTACGGAAACCATGCTGCTGTTCATTAAGTAAAGGATTTATAATGCTTGTAAGTTTATCACATATTATCTTTTCAAAAAGTTTTGGAATAGCCGATAATATAGCAATACCTCTATAATTTTCAACAGATCTTTTGTCACCATTTTTATAAATTGGGGTAAGATGAGATGATTTCCAATAAGAGGGAAAAATACCTTGGTACAAAGATTTATTAAAAATTATAAGCAAAGGCATGATCAGTGGGTCCTAGCATTGAATTATTAAGCTTGGGGGTATGAGGTCAGGGCCAGGTCCCTTACCTGGGTCGAGGTCGTGGATTGCTTTGATTATCTCATCTCGTGTAAGACAAATATGATTTATCGTGTGTAATGCATTTGGATAGTGAGGAGGATTGGAAGTTTGGTTTCCTGGAACACAAAAAACTTCTTTGAAATGATCTGCAAAAAGATTGCAAATCTCTTGCAGGTTTGAAGAGATAATGTTACCTTTAAACATCGACGTAGGATAACCGTTGGATTTACGCTTAACATTAACGTAGTCAAAGAATTTTTTGGGTTCTTGAATATTTTCTCCTATTAGGTTTATGTATAGTTGATATGCTTTTTTTGACTCAGTAGAGAATAATGTAGCCAGCTCATTGTATCTGATTTTTACTTCTTCGCTCACATTAATGCCTTTTATGACAAATTTGTAAAGTTTATTTCTTTGATTTCTTAGATGTCTAAGATTTTGGTCTAGCCAAGGTTCCGAAAGTTTATTTTTTTTCTTTATCTTTGGCACATGTCTATCAATAATTGTGAGCACACGCTCGTAGAAAAGTGAAACTGAACTATCTAAGTCCAATGCTGACAGACCTTAATACTCTCGTAGTCAGCATTCAGAAAATCATATACAATCGAGTTATTGAACGAGTGGGTAAATGTCATATTGGAGGGGGATAGCTCTGCAGTTAAGGCTGTATGGTGCACACTGTTAGAAAAAAGTGTTCAGTCTCCAGAGTTGGACGAACGCGTATTTCGTCATAGGCATTAGTAAATACTAAAACTAGCCATTTGCCATTCTTATTTGGGGTTCTACTAACTTGTTGTAAGTCATTGCCATAAAAGGTACTAAGTAAGGTAAAATCAATCGGATTAGAGAGGTTAACCGGAAGTAGATAACTGTCATTTTCATCAATGACAAAGGAAATATTAGGGCGGTTAAAATCGCCAAAGATAATGACTTTATCTTCTTCATTTAAGGAAGCCGTTATTGACGAAATTGTTTCACACATTTGGTTATATATAGCTTCAATAGAACCAGGTGGAATGTAGATAACACCAATATAAATAAAAAGATTATTATCCGAACAAATTCTGATTATTTTGTGTTCATAGAGCTCGTGTGAAGTGGTTTCGACAATCTGACTTGATAGGGAGTTGTGAGTTGCGATAAGGACACCACCCCCACGGGAAAGACCTGTGTGAGAATAATTTCGATCATTTCTATATACTGTCCAGTTGCTGTCCAGAATTTCCTCGTTTTTGAAGGAATCATTTAGCCACGTTTCTGCAAAAACTAACACATTGAAGTGGCAGGATTTTGCGTTGACAAAAAGTTTATTTAATTTGCCGCGCATACCACCGCAATTGTGATAAAATATTTTTAATGAAGAAGTTGCTGAGGAATGTTGGAGTGGATCTCGGGGTATAACTTTTGGGGCAATCTCGTGGGTATTACTTGTGGAGCAAGCAATTGTGGGTGAAACTTGTAGGGGAAAACTGTTAGGAGCTATAATAGTTTTTGAAATTTTACCGGGTTTTCTGTAGGTGCCAAAGACGCTTCGATGTTGTATGTGAGGCAAATGCTGTCAAATCATTCTCAACCTCAGATGGAGAGATATTAAAGGTTTCGTGGTAGCGAATGAATATATTTTTAAGGTCGGTTAGGTTAGTCGGCAGACCCTCTTGTTGAATAGCTACCATGACGCTAGTTTTTGTCGATCCGTCAATACATATTGAATCTGATTTATTGTGCAGATATGCTAGGTACAGGCGTACATTTTCATATAGTCGACGGTCTCTCAAGCGAGATAGCACGAACCGCCCTTCGGTGGTAGTTTCAACGAGATTTTTGGTTAATTTAACTGTGGGTGGAAGAAGAGGATCAAGAAATACAGGGGATGCGTTTGTGAGAGTTGATGTTGTGGTAGGCATTTCAAAATTGGATGGGGTTGCTTCGTTATGGGAGGAGTTTGATACTCTTTTTGGAGTAAAAGTTGCAGCTTCTTTGTTAAGAGTACTTTTATTTACAGTATGTGACTGAGGTTTTTGAAGATTTAAAGTGTGTGAACGTATGAAGTTTGGATAACTGTTGGAGGGGGAGACTGATGGAGGGTTAGAAACGGAACTAGAGGGTGCCAGATTAAATGAAACACGCTTATTTTTCGGATACGTTAAATAAGTGGAATTTTTCGTACCCGATTTTTTTTTAATGGGAGACGGATTTGAGATTTTACTTCTAGTAGCGGGGAATGTAGGGAACATGTTTGTTTTAAATGTCCAGTTGGAATTGGAGGAGTATTTTGGAGGTGTACTGGAACGTGATTCGGAAGGGTGTCTTAGAGCATTTATTGAGTTGGGAAGCAATTTAGACTTATTACTAGTGGATTTATGATTTGTTTTTTTTTAAGGTTTTTGACGAATAATTTGGATTAAACTTAGGATAATTATGTTTTTTAGGATTATTACTAGCTCCTTTCTGTTTACTACGCCAAAGTGACAACCTCAACTGGCCTAGCTTAACACTTCCTTCTGTGGACGTCTGGAAAAGCCACACGTACTTTGAAGGCATTTCGAACTTAAAACTGCCAGTTTTTATCATTGTGCAGTCCTTAATCGTAATGCTAGGCGTACGTTTGAAGTATTCCCGAACCCAAGAAGCGTCCGCTAGATGTGGAGCACCTTTGATGAAGAAAGCAGTGTGGTTTAGTTGATTTCCTTCGTTAAGCTTCATTATTCTGCTTTTCCATTCTGAAGCAGTCCACGATGTTCCAAATTGAGTGATGAATTCTCTGGGCGCAGCAATAGGAGGAAGAGCCAATTCAGAATTCATAGCAGTTGCAGGAGGAATTGGAGTTGAATCGGGTCCTGCAGTATGAAGCAAATGGGGATGTGGAGAACAATGTTGGGGTATTATGGAGGAGGTTTCCAGTAATTCATCAAGAAGTGATCGTTGATGAACAGCAGATTGAGTCGACTCTAATTGAATATTGTCCGATATGTAATCGATGTTACTCGAAGCATGTTTGAGTACATCTGTTACATCCGCAAGCTCCAGACGAGTGGCTGCCATCTCATTGCCAACTTCGGTAATTTGGTTAAGTAGGACCGGAAGAAGTGGATCAGACCGTTGCTGTATATGTGATGTTTTCGTCATTGAGCTCTGCATTAAACTATCTATATCACTACGTAGATATGTAATGCTATAACTGATTTGTTTTAAGTCTTTCGCTGTTGTTGACGTTTTGGTGTTATTTTCATTCATCGCACTTATCGAATGACCGAAATTATTCTTGATTTCATCTAAAAGTTCAATTTTAATATTTTTTAAGTGTTTTTCAATGTTTTTATTGTTCGATTCACTGAATCTTTTTAAAGATTCTAACATTGAGGTCTCTAAGTTGCATTTAAGATCCTCAATTATTTTAAAAATGTCTTGAGTTACGGTATCGAAATTTTAAAAATGATTTGACATGAATTTTTTACTTTCGGAGAACGAGGTGGCAAAAGAGTTATTTAAACATTTAATTGTGAGCATAAAATGTGAAACAGGTAGTTCTTTACATTCGTCGCAGAAAAATAGAAAGTTATTCGAATATTCATTTAAATAGTTGAGGCCTCTTTTTGGCAGCCCAGCGCAACTACAGTGAAACGATTTTTTGCAAAGCCCATTGCACGATATTTTGGGTGCATTTTTGTCATCGTTTTTGCAATTAATATTTGCGCAAGACATTTTTTTTTTTTTTTTTTTTTTATGGTGTATTGAACTTTTGGCACAGTTACCGAAATTGAGTTTAGTTGCACTATGAGTTTTTTATTGTTAATATGCAATGTTTGCACTTTTCACAGAACACTAGTAAGCACTGCAGCGAAAGTGCTGGGTGAATAAATATAAGGAATTAACTTGAGGAGCAACTGAAAAAAAACACGTCCGAACGGTTTGACTGCTGAACAGTTTTTTAAATTTAAAATAAAGGGTCCGCCAAATAACTTTTTTTTTTTTGAAATTGCAAAAAAAAAAACTACTGAATATTTTCTCAAATTTCTTTTTTTATTTGAATGTACAATCCTTCCGGTTAATAATGGAAAATAATTTTATTCAAATGGCTGCCTCGGCTGGCCATGCAGTAGCCTACACCATCGGTCCAATTTTTAAGCACATTATCGATTGTGTGCAGCTGTATTTTACCAATGGCTTCACGAATATTGTCCTTTAAAGCGTCAATTGTCTCTGGCTTGTCGGCGTAACACTTATCTTTGAGGGCACCCCACAAATAATTGTCCAACGGTATATAAATAAGTGTCAAATCGCAGCTCCAAGGTGGCCAAACGACATCAGCTCTGCAGCTGATAATGCGATCTTCAAAAACAGGGCGCAAAACATCGAGTGTAGCTTCGGCTGTGTGGCACGTAGCACCGTCCTGTTGAAACCAATGTTGTCTTCAATTTTTGTGAACAAAAATTCGTTCAACATGGCCCGATAACGATGGTCATTGGCTGTAACGGCCACTCCTTGCTCATTTTCGAAGAAAAATGGACCAATTATGCATCTGGACCAAAATCTGCACCAAACAGTGACTCGTTTTGGGTGCATCAGCTTTTTAATGTGTGCGTGCGGGCTTTCTGTGCCCCAAATGCGACAATTTTGCTTGTTTACATACCCGCCAAGATCAAAATGAGCTTCATCTGAAAAGATGATTTTTTTGGCAAAATCGGCATCTTCTGTAAGTCGATCGCAGGCCCACTCAGCGAAGCGAAAACGCATTGGATGGTCAGTTGGCTTCAACTCCTGAACCAATTGGACTTTGTATGGCGTCATACCAAGGTCTTTATGCAAAATTCGTCTCAATGATGTCTCCGCTGATCATGATCATGATGTTGATGCCGCTTCACGCACACTTTCTACCACAGCAGCAATCTTCTCGGGTGTACGCACTGTTTTTGGCTTTTCACGCTTTGGTTTATCGATGAGGATGCCAGTTTCTTTCACTTTTTTCACAAGATTACGAACATACGGAGCTGACGGTGCTTCTGTTCTTCCAAAATCCATACGCAATTTGCGCACACATTCTGCAACATTACCATGATTTTCAAAGTAATGTCGCAATATTTCCCAGCGTTGTTCAAGCGTATACACAACCATATTAGTTCAGCGGAAGGATAAAACTAATTATCTGTCAAATCAGACATGTGCTAAGTGTTACCATTCACGAAATAAGCACTACTTGAAAAAAAAACGTTAGATGGCGGACCCTTTATTTACAATCACACCGGCAGTTTTTGTTTGTTTTTTAAGTAAAATTGAAAAAAAAAAAATTATACAAATAAAGCCCGAGTTATAATCGATTAATGATTATTTTGGATAAACAAATTAGTGTTTGTGTCAATCCTATGGAATAAATTGGAAGATGTATACAATGCTTGCTTTCGGGTTTGTGCATATTTTGTTCGCTTTGATGCATGGGAGGCAATGGTGCAATGGTAGCACGTTTAACTTGCAGCCGAATTGTACGTGGTTCGATGTGAGTGCGGAAAGGGAAAAATGCAATATTACTGGCACAGGTGTTTCGACAAATTTTTTCTTTTGTAAATAAACTAGCTGTACCCGGTGTGCTTCGGTACCCCTATAGTGATAAAATAGAAAGTATTTAGATATTAAAAAAATTTATTTATTTGATTATGATTTAATTATTGCAATGCTTTAGAATATACAATGTTTTTAGTCGGTGTAGAGGTGTAGCTTCTAGAGCAAAGAACGGGGCGTGGCCCGCCTACTATTTACATGGCATATAATCCTTTTTAAGATAACATGATATGTAGCAAATATCATCATTCTATGCCAATTGGCTGAGATATGAGGATTTTATGTTTTCGGTTGTGTAGGCGTGGCATCACCCCTTCGTCTGATCAAAATATTATGTAACCAAGGACTTATTATTTCGTAACAATGTCCTATTGTGAAAATTTCATGTCGACCGGTCCAGTAGTTTAGAAGATATTTCAGTTTTTAATTTTTCCAAAAATTTGCGTGGTTCCGCCCACTTTTTTTGTGGAACGTATTTCTATTCATGCCAATACTATATGTACTAAATATCATTTCCGTGGGTCCAAAAATGCCGAATATATGACGATTTTAAGTTTTGGGTTATATGGGCAGAGACACGCCCCTTTGTCCAAGCAAAACTGTATATAGCCTAATATTCCTTCCAGAGTCATATTAAGACGCTGAGAAAATTTCAGGAAAATCGGTCCAGTGGTTTGGCCTCCTATAAAGCACAAACAGACATACAGACATACATTCATTTCTTTTTTCGATTTTTTTTTTCTTTTTTTTTTTTAAAAAACCCGAACTGAAAAAATACCTTTCCAACAAAGTATAAATCATCAAAATCGGTTCGGCCGATCTCGAGTTATGGGATTACATCGCATTCGGACACTTTCTTTTATATATGGTGCATTTCACGTCAAATCGCCTACCAAAATTTTTTTTTCGTTATATTTTCATGAAATTTTGGTTTTATGATCTCCGATTGGTGTTGTTACTTATGCCAAAAGCATTTTGTGAAATATTAACTGGTTGTCGATTTATAACGGTTCTGTTATTGGAAATGTGAAAAATAGTGTTATTTTCACCGAATTTTTAAAAATAGACGCTTAAATAAATATCATTAAAACTTAGATCATACTTAAAGAATTTTTTATGTTCTTTCTGATTATTTTATTAGTTTTGAAAAAAAAAAATTTATTAATATAAAAAAATATAAGTTTATGATTAAATGACGATTTTCTCAAGTTAGTACACGTTTAATTTTTTTTATTTTGATTCTCAATTAAAGACTGTTAAATTTCCTTTAAGAAAATATCTTATTCAAGATGGGATCTGAATTATAATAGAAATGGCAACGATTTAAGCAAAGCGCCACGCACTTTTTTCTCCACCAATAATGTGCGCTGTTTGTGTGTAAGTGTGTTATGTAATTTTCAGAAGTCCACTTACCAACATTCAGGGTGCTTAATTTGCGTGAGTCCCCTTGCCTGAGCAAAAAGTGCGTGGCGCTTTGCTTAAATCGTTGCCATTTCTATTATAATTCAGATCCCATCTTGAATAAGATATTTTCTTAAAGGAAATTTAACAGTCTTTAATTGAAAATCAAAATAAAAAAAATTAAACGTGTACTAACTTGAGAAAATCGTCATTTAATCATAAACTTATATTTTTTTATATTAATAAATTTTTTTTTTCAAAACTAATAAAATAATCAGAAAGAACATAAAAAATTGTTTAAGTATGATCTAAGTTTTAATGATATTTATTTAAGCGTCTATTTTTAAAAATTCGGTGAAAATAACACTATTTTTCACATTTCCAATAACAGAACCGTTATAAATCGACAACCAGTTAATATTTCACAAAATGCTTTTGGCATAAGTAACAACACCAATCGGAGATCATAAAACCAAAATTTCATGAAAAAATAAAGAAACCAAAATTTTGGTAGGCGATTTGACGTGAAATGCACCATATATAGATATAAAATTAACAAAACAAAAAAACAATAAAACAGCAAGATCTGTCGTCTGTGCTATGAAGATTGAGCCTGGGCACTACTATAAAATTAAAATAATAAATCCTTTTGATAACCAACTGTGTCACGAAAGTAAGAAAAACTGCAATCTTATTCTGTACTTGAATATTAAACTTTTCAGTAACTGTCCATTAACAGAAAGACCACATATATAATTTTGGTTTGGAAAGGACGCGCAGGACTAGGTGTGCATAAGGTGTGTCTTAATTAAAAGGGAATGTTGGGGTATATATGTGCACAGGCCTGCCCACAAGGGGTGAGTTTGGGGGTTGAACCCCCTTCCCCCATTGGTAATATAAATAGTAAAAATATGTACAAATTAATATTAAATAAGCATTTAATAAAACAAATGCGAGGTAAGCCGATAGGTAAGCCGATGGCAATAGAAATAGTTAAAATTTTTACAAACTAACTCCACATAAACATCAAAATAATGTCGTCATTTGAGGAAATCCTGCGAGTGGGCTTGTTCGTGTGTGTGAAAACCAGTTTTGTTTTTAGTTTTGCTTTTTATTCGATCAGGAAAATACATTTGTGTTGTTGCACAAGTTCGAGTCCCAACTGATACAGAATGTTTTTTCAATTCAATTTTCTGTTCGGCTGTCACCTCTCTGGAGACAATGGCAAACCTTGGAGAGTAAAAACTGCCATGTAAAGCTTCTTAAGAACATAAGCCATTCGGAGTTGGCATAAAGCTTTGTAGGTCCAGTTCTCGATCATTTGTATTCAAACATTTCACAACACGCACAACACAATAGTAATACGAAACTCGGTAAAAGCCATTTCAAGGGCTGAAATAGAAATTTCGTTTTTGTGATGGCCTTTGAGGGTTTGAATATTTATTACAACATTGAAAAAATACATCGCCTGCTTGATATATTGGTAAGCCCATACCCTCGGATTGGTAACCCTTTCTTCCATGTGTGGTGTAACCAATTACTGGGCAAGTTCCACCACAAATATTCTGACCTGTCGTCTTCCAATCGTCAGCAACCAACTCATCGTGGATAATATATGACGCCAAGCCAGCAAAGTCTATTATGTTGCTAAACATTGCTAACGCCCAACGGTTTGTTGAGCGCTTGCAGGTATACCCAGTGATCATTTGGTCCATTGTGTCCACATACCCGCTATGAATTCATTCTAATCAAATAGTTGGTTGGGTTTCAATACGCTGCCATTTAACTCCAGTTTGTAGTGCTCGGTAGAAATCAATACTACTGGTTTCTTCCATTTAGCATTGTTACAGCACTAGCGATTTTGTTGTAGAAGCTAAAAAAGACATTTTTTGCATCCAACATTTCCACTGGAATGAACGCCATGTTCTTTCGGACCGTGTCGACTTACGAAATATTCTGGGAGATCAAATGTTCAGCAAAAGAAATTGTTGAGAAAATATTGTTGAGAAAAAAGACAAAGGCTGCCAAAAAAAACCTTAGTTGATTGCTTTCGCCATTTCTATTGAAATTTTCATAAAAAACGATTTCATGTAATCATGTTGTTATATTGAATGCTGATTAAGTTCATGGGAGTGATAACCAAAAAATCATTCAAGGACATCAGTATTTGACGACTTCCCGAAAACCAGCATACACAAGCATAGGCGTACCACTAGGAGATATCAAATTACAACCCATCGAAGCAAATGTCAGGAAACAATACACCACGCAGATAGAAGAGCTTGGGGCACTTCATAGAGAATTGACAAGGAGTAAACTACTCAAATGACCATCAATAAAAAAATCAACTCAAAAACAATCCTTTGTAGCTACATATATCGCATTAGCATTGGCAATCGGAACTAAGCCGAATGGGTTAGCTTATAAATGATCTTGAAGGCGAAACTCTGGTTGCTGGCAAGTTTTCCATGAGTTGTTGACATATTGTAGGTTTTCTTCTGGTGCATCGAACGCATTTCTTTACGATGGATCTTGCCATTAATTTTCCTTTGATCGGCCAAAATCGTTGCCGAATAGTTGCCAACAATGCTTGTGGCCTGCAATGCATTGTGTCTATGTGCACATCTCGCAAAATTAGCTTGACTATGGGGTCGTTGTATGGCAGCATAATTGGATGTTTTGTTTCATATGGAAGTGAGGATGAGCTTAGACGTCCACCTACTCAAATGATTTCAGTTTCATCCAGAAATGTTGAGAGAGATTTGATTGGACTGCTGTTGCTAACATTTTGATTTGATTTTAATTGTCTGATTTCTTCGTTAAAATCTTCTTGTTGTATTATTTTAACAATCGTCTTTAGTGCTGAGTCAAGTTCCTGTGGGCTTAACAACCGATCTTGGGAACGCTGCGCGCCTTTGCTACTTTTGATATATTGTTGAATGTATCCAACCACACGCTCTAGTGTTTTGTATGACTCTAGTGCCTTTATGGAGTAAATTATGTTGTCTGAATCTACTGCAGCTATAGCTACAGTGGCTGTGACTTGATGAGCCACGTTGATTTCAGGAAGGTCTTTGACGATGAGATTATTTTGAATGGATTTCGGTCAAGTGGACTCTTGGTGATGTAAAAAGACAGGACCGTAAGACCACAAGTTGCACTGGGGTTTCATCATTTCCTCTGGATGGGCTCCTCTGGATAATATATCTGCAGGATTAATAACTGTAGTTCCGTCTCAGAAATATCTTCCAGCTCCCAAAATTTTGCGACTGCTTCATTTAGATTATCGTAATCGTTGGCTAAAACTCCACTGTGTCTGATTTTCGTTGTTCACTATCGGATTGCCAGATACAATCCATCCAAGACTCTTTTTTGAAGAAAAGGTAAACCCTTTGCTAGTTTAACCTGTCCGATTAACACTACTTGATGTGTGAACTCTGCTCCAAATAAAATATTCGCTTTGCTTGGCTTTTTGAATTGTCGGGCTGCTAATTGCAAATTATGAGGTATTGCCTATGACGATGTGCTGATGAATTTTGATGGCTGGGCACTCACAATTTGTGGAAATACGTAAGCTTCTAATGGTTCCTTGAGCCCAGTAGTGAGAGAGTGAAAGGTGACATGAAAGCGATGGCTGGCGATCTGTTTCTGTCTGCCTATGCCTTCGACAGATAGGGATGAATTTCGAAGTGTTAGTCCAAACTGCTGCGCTATTTTGGATGTTACAGCATTGATTTGGGACCCGGAATCGACACTCAATGGTTTTGCTATTTGCTGTAATTATTATTCTTGATGTGCTTAACAGCTTATAGCTTAAACTAGGTTTAACTGATGATGCCAATGCGACTGGATTTGAAGCCTCTCTTTTTCCTGCTGGCTCTCCTGATGAAGAAGCGTAATATGTCTTTTGTTGCATTTGCTGCATGTTCCGCTGGTACACTGGTATGCTTCATGACCCCCTTTTTAGCAGTTAGTGCAGAGTTTGTTCTTTTAAAGAATTTCATAACGTTGATTAATGGGTTTTTTCTTAAATGCAAACACAAAAATAGTGGATAAGCACCACTGCAAGCTGGGCATTGTTTCGGTGTTGTTGATTTGATCATTGACGCTGCGTTATGTCGTACCTTCTCATATCCTTTATTGGTGCATTTGTTTAATGTTTCCAATGCATTGAACCTGCTCTCAAGAATGCTGAGCATTTCTTGGACAGATGGAAGTTGCTTTGAGTTGCTCAGGGTTTGTTCAAAAGCCGTGTGGGTTGACCGATCTAATTTGTTAATGTTTATGTGTACAAGTATCGCATCCTACGTAGACACTGGCATGCCAATCCACTTAATCCATATATGCATTCTTTTGTTGAATCATGAAGCGATTTAATAACATGTACTGACTCATGACTTATACTAGCCTGTGTCAACAGTCGATTGAGTACTGATGTGACGAGTAATCGTTTGTTGTCGTATCGGCTGGCAGACGGGCAAGTGCTTGATCAGATTTTTGGGCACACCATAAAGGTTTGCAGTGAGATAGAACATTTTTTGCACAGCACTGTATGGTTGACTTTGTATGAGTTGCTCATACAGGTCCTTAAATTGAACCCACTTTAGATGATTGCCATCAAACGTGGGCAGCTCTATTGTCGGTAGTCTTACTGGCTGAAGTTGTGTGACTTTTTACAGTGCTTCTTGACCGTTCTCAGCTGCGCTTGACGATTTTTTTTTAATGTAATGGTTGAGGTACTCTAAGACATGTTGAATTCTCGCTTCCATAGTGTAAAAAGTTTCTCAATTGTAGTCATCCGCACTGACCTTCTGTGTACCTTCCCATATTTTTAAATTGTTATTGACGAGAGTTTCTTAGTATTTCTCGAGTAGCAATGCCTTCAAAACGCAGTATATCTCGGACTGTGGCTCATTATCTGCAACAATTACGTTGATTGTTTTAGGAATTATGTTCAGCAGAGCCTTCTGGTTACAAAGGTGCTCCTTTCATTCGGGCAACGGAACAGTTTTGTAGCGTATTGACTATGATCTTTCAAGAGTTGTTGAGATAATGCATTCATGTGCTCTTGAAAGTGTTGGATGTATTTTGAGACCAGCATTTCTATTTCGCCGTAGTAATTGTTGGTGAAATAGTCGTGGTCGTTATGCTCTGTCTCTGAAACTCTGATTTTCATATCAGTTTCTTCAAATGCTTGCCAGAGAACATGTTTCTTCTGAAGGATGTTTTGAAGGATCCTTTTTGTAATTTTTTTATGATACGTTCGATTTGTCGACCCGCATCATTTTGTGCGGGTACGAGATTTGTGAACGTAGCCAATGCTTATGAATTTCAGCTGATGATCTTCTGTTGATGATCCTCGGCTGCTGATTTCCTGCTGATGATCCTCTGTTGATGATCCTCGGCTGATCATTTTCAGGAAAATTGCAGGTCCAGTCACGGTCGCCAATGTTTTAGGATAGGTTAGCTTACCTCTCCTTCGAAACGATGTGCAGTAGTCGAACAAACACTTGAATTTGGCTTTTATTTTCGTTTTTGTTTTGTAATTATAACAAGCACTTGAACTTATTATAATTGATTTGCTGAGAGTGAAATAAAACACGATGGTTGAATTGCCAAAAATACTCTCGCTTTAGTGATAAACTTAAGTTGCTTATAAAGGGTGATTTTTTTGAGGTTATGATTTTCATGCATTAGTATTTGACAGATCACGTGGGATTTCAGACATGGTGTCAAAGAGAAAGATGCTCAGTATGCTTTGACATTTCATCATGAATAGACTTACTAACGAGCAACGCTTGCAAATCATTGAATTTTATTACCAAAATCAGTGTTCGGTTCGAAATGTGTTTCGCGCTTTACGTCCGATTTATGGTCTACATAATCGACCAAGTGAGCAAACAATTAATGCGATTGTGACCAAGTTTCGCACTCAGTTTACTTTATTGGACATTAAACCAACCACACGAATGCGTACAGTGCGTACAGAAGAGAATATTGCGTCTGTTTCTGAGAGTGTTGCTGAAGACCGTGAAATGTCGATTCGTCGCCGTTCGCAGCAATTGGGTTTGTGTTATTCGACCACATGGAAGGTTTTACGCAAAGATCTTGGTGTAAAACCGTATAAAATACAGCTCGTGCAAGAACTGAAGCCGAACGATCTGCCACAACGTCGAATTTTCAGTGAATGGGCCCTAGAAAAGTTGGCAGAAAATCCGCTTTTTTATCGACAAATTTTGTTCAGCGATGAGGCTCATTTCTGGTTGAATGGCTACGTAAATAAGCAAAATTGCCGCATTTGGAGTGAAGAGCAACCAGAAGCCGTTCAAGAACTGGCCATGCATCCCGAAAAATGCACTGTTTGGTGTGGTTTGTACGCTGGTGGAATCATTGGACCGTATTTTTTCAAAGATGCTGTTGGACGCAACGTTACGGTGAATGGCGATCGCTATCGTTCGATGCTAACAAACTTTTTGTTGCCAAAAATGGAAGAACTGAACTTGGTTGACATGTGGTTTCAACAAGATGGCGCTACATGCCACACAGCTCGCGATTCTATGGCCATTTTGAGGGAAAACTTCGGAGAACAATTAATCTCAAGAAATGGACCGGTAAGTTGGCCACCAAGATCATGCGATTTGACGCCTTTAGACTATTTTTTGTGGGGCTACGTCAAGTCTAAAGTCTACAGAAATAAGCCAGCAACTATTCCAGCTTTGGAAGACAACATTTCCGAAGAAATTCGGTCTATTCCGGCCGAAATGCTCGAAAAAGTTGCCCAAAATTGGACTTTCCGAATGGACCACCTAAGACGCAGCCGCGGTCAACATTTAAATGAAATTATCTTCAAAAAGTAAATGTCATGGACCAATCTAACGTTTCAAATAAAGAACCGATGAGATTTTGCAAATTTTATGCGTTTTTTTTAAAAAAAAAGTTATCAAGCTCTTAAAAAATCACCCTTTATATAAGCATAAATGCTAGTGTTAGCATTATTGATCCATGTAATATTTACAAAATAACAAAACAACTGCTTTGTTGTGTAGATTTGGCTGACGCGATTGCTTACATTTCTTTTGCGATTAATTGATAATTAGTTTTTGTTAATGTATAGTAACCTACTTAAGATAATTCATATTTGCTAACTGTTAATTTTAATTCTTTATGTTGAAAGCGTGTTTTAACCAGTGTGCTAACAACCCATAGCACCTACATACCAAGTTTTACTAGGGAAATGCGTACAATTTAGGAATTATAATTATCTTGTAAAATTAGGCGTATATATAATCCAACCACACCCTTTTTTAGTACAGTTACCGAAAAAAAGGATACAAACTAAACTACCAAATTTTAGTCTTAAAACGAACGACACCGTCTGAAATATATTAATTTTATTGATTCATGGGCAGTTAATGTAGGCGTGGCAAATCGCAAATAGCCTGTCACGATTTCGCTGAAATAACAAATCGGTTAGAGCCTATATCGTCTAAATCGGTTCAGTGGTTCTCACGTGATTGTGGATCATCCGTTTAGTGTCACAACGCTTTTATGTAACACTGAAAATGGCAAAATTAAAAAATCCACTGTTGAGAGCACATACTTCACATGAATGCTTCTAAGTACTTAAATTTTCAGCGAATGAATTTTAATTTAAGTGCATGTAGAAGTCCGATAATTTAAATGCATGTAGAGAGTCCGATAAAAATTTGAAGGTTAATACGTGCTAATAGCATCAGTGATATGGCTATTATGATCGGAAATAGGTAATCTCTTTTTTAGTTTTTTTACAAACATATTTCAAGTTTGAAGCCGTATATCTCAAAATAATTATATTGGTGGCAAAAAATTAGACCTTTTGTCTGAGAAAGATTTGAAGTATAATAAAAAATTTTAAGTATATATGTATATGTCTAAAAAAAATCATAATTAGCTAAATTATAGCATTTTTTAACATCAATGCAAAAATCATTTTTTGTTATAAAACTATTTTATTGCAGTTAAATAAAAGAATGCGTAAACAAAATGATTTTTTCTTGTTTAACTTTTATTTTGATTGTTGTTCACAACAAATAAAAGAAAAAATCACAAGTTTGCTGTACTAAAAAAATTATACTTATTAGAAACCAACGATATTATCTACTGCATAACTAATTGCAATGTCATTATTTACCACTATTTTCTAATAGGTATAATTTTTTTAGTACAGTCAACTTTTTATTTTTTAAGATAAATTTATGTTTTTGGTGTCATTGAAAAGAAAATTAAATAAATTACAAAATTGATTCTAAAAAAAAGTTAATTTATTACGCGAAATTCTGAGAAATTTACACTCAAAGTTGAAATTTGGTAGTTTCAACCGATTGATTTCATCTTTCGACGAGCACAGCTTGGTAACGGTTATGTCGGTACTGTTTGTTGATATACCGTTGAAAAATTGATTGCCTTTTTAATGAGTTATCAAAAAACGTTCTCCGTAACTTAGTTTTTGTGCTAGCAATAATAACGTGAATCAAAGTCGTGAAATATTAATTAACCCTGTAGCGCCAAAGAATGTGAAAATATACCCCCTCTCCCCCATACAAGTTTTTTCTCAGCTCGACATAACCTTTCACCTCCGTAAATAGTTGCACTCAATTGCGGGACACCCTGTATAACAGCGTTGCAAAATCATTGAATACGGCAAGCACATGCTGAGGTGCTCACAGTTTCAAAGATAACAAATGCTATCAATACGCTTTGTTAATATACGTTTAAGCTGTGAATAGCCTAATTGTAATTAATACATATACATTAGAGTGTCCCTAAAAAATTTAAGTTGCTTTTTTTACTATGGCTTACCCCCTTAATTTCTTTGTACGATGTTAATAGAAATGTAAATTGTACCTAGGATCACGAGAACATGTGGCGGCAAGCATCAGTACATGTCAGTATTTGGTTATATGGGAACAAAGTGCTCATTATTTAAAAAACCCAAATAACTTTTGTAAAAGTGTAAATTTTGAAGAAGTTGGTTCGCAGTTCTTTTTCTATTTAATTTTTCTTTAAAATAAGCTATCAAACATGAAAATTGGTCGAAAACCTCCAGAGTTGTGATTTTTTTGTTTGATAAAAAAATATATAATTAGATACCAATAAAAACCTAAACGCAAGGATATGGACATTTTTTTAACAAATCCGTTTTCATTTAAGACTACTCGTGAATATGCCCGTTTTTAAATGACCATAAGAGAGATGGCAAGAGTTTATTGAATTGTTTTATGAAATTAATTTCTAGTACTAAGTTTTCGATTTTTGCCTATGGTTTTTTGAAAAATAGTCTAAATTGAGAATTTATAATTGCGTTTTAAAAAATATATCATAATTCCGAAAATTAGCAAAAAAAGTAAAAATGTCTCTACAATATTAGTTGAAAGATAATAATAGTTGAGATTTCCTGTAGTTTATTAAAATCTATGTTAAAATTAGCTATGAAAGATGAAAACTTTTTTAAAAAGTGCACATGTTGAAGCTTGATTCACAACTTTTACGGTACATTTTACATAAACGGGAGAACAAAAAAATTTGAGTCTTTAGATTTGGTTTCTTCTTGGCTATCTTACGCTTTTATTGATCCCCAGCTTGTGTACAAGTATTTGGACCTGTGTGAACCCTAGTTCCAGTTATCATTAAAGGGCCAAAATGTAACTGCTCTCGACAACGGTTTGGACCATTGAAATTAGTTTCAAAAGCAAATATTTTAAAATGTTTAGAAAATGAACTGGTCCATTTCCTCATAAAAAAATTCATATCATGACTGACAACATAATTGAATGCCAATAACAATTACTATATATTTTTTTTTATTAAAATTTTTTGAGCTGAGGAATCGACTCCGATAATATCTAGTCATATTTCAATCTCAGATTATTTTTCAATGGCCGTAATTCGAAAACCAAATATATTATTTAAGTTATCGCATCAATGTAAGTCCTTCTTTGAAATCCATTACTCGGATGGATAAATTTTAATAAAAATTACCGTTACTTGTTTTTTGGATATTTAAGAATTTAGTCTGTCGTAGGCTTAAATTTAAACTTTTTGCAAATTAAATAATTTAAAATACATTTTTGGAACTTTCAACTTGTTTTTTAATTTTTTAACATAATCTATATATATATATAAAATTGTAAAAATCTGTACATGAAATATTTTTTTAAATTCCTTTTGCGATGGACATTTTAAATGACGCTGAGCCCGAAAATCGCATTTTTAAAATTTTTGTCTGTCTGTTTGTCTGTTAAAGCATCACGCGAAATCCACTGGATGGGTTTAAATGAAACTTCACATCCAGGATCCTTATATCCCCGGTCAACATATAGGCTACTTTTTATCCAGTAAAAAACGTTGGACCCGGTAGGGGGCGCTCCAGGTTCCAGGAATTCGTTTTTTCAGCTTATCTCCGAAACCGTTCACCCGATTTGCATGAAAATTTCTATGTAGAAGTTCTCGGATACGCTGAGTTTTTTTAACTTATCAACTTATCTACTCTCTTAAATCTCGAACACCAGAGGGCGCTGTTGTGCAAATATTTTAAAAAACGTAAAAAAACTCCTAAGCCGTTTATCGGACTTACATGAAAATTGGTATGTAGAGGTCTTCGGAAACGGTGAGTTTTCATGATTTATCTACTTTGTTCTATCTTGAATACCAGAGGATGCTGTAGTACAAATATTTGAAAAAACTTAAAAAAACTCCTAAGTCGCTTATACGATTTGCATGAAAGTTGGTATATAGAGGTTTTCGGAAACGGTGAGTTTTATGACTTAAAAAGTAGGTTCTATCTTGAACACCAGAGGGCGCTGTAGTACAAATATTTTGAAAAACCTCGAAAAACTCCTAAGCCGTGCATCTGAATTGCATGAAAATTGGAAAATAGGGGCTTTCAGATACGGTGAGTGTTTTGGACTTATCTTTTTTTGCTATTTTGAAAACCAGAGGGCGCTTTAGTACAAATATTAGGAAATCGTGCAAAAACTCCAAAACTGCTCATCCGATTTGGATAAAAATTTGTAAATAATGATTTTCGAGTACGGCAAGGGTTCTGGTGCTATCTTTTTTGCATCTTTCTATCTTTCTTGAAACTAGAGGGCGCTGTTGTCCAATTTGTACGTGTGTATGTTATTAAACTGTTCCTTAACGAAATTTTTTGTGTGTGTTTGAGTGGATCCCTGGATGGTTCAGATTCGCAATTGTACCCGGTAGGTGGCGCTGCGATCGTGTTTAATTCATTTTGTTTTTATAGTTTATCTCCGAAACCGTTCATCTGTATGCAGGAAAATTTGTGTATAGAGATTTTCGGATATGGTCAGTTTTTATCTACTCTCTTCTATTTTGAATACCAGAGGACGCTGTGAACAAATATTTTAAAAAACTTCTAAGCTGTTTTCATGAAAATTGGTATATAGGGGTTTTCTAATATGGTGACTGTTTTGGACTTATATTTTTTGTACTATACCGAACACCAGAGGGCGCTGTAGTACAAATTTCTTAAGAAATCGTGAAAAAGTAGAAAGCCGCTCATCCGATTTGGATGAAAAATTTTACTAAAGGATTTTCGTGTACGGCAACTGTTTTGGCGTTATCTCTTTTGCTCTGTCTCGAAAAGTATTGGGCGCAGTTGTACAAATACGAGGGGTGCCTTTTATATTTTCGGATTAGAGAACAAAAATAAATATTAATCATCGAAAATCACTTTATTGTTTTTCAAAATATTCTCCATTAAGATCTATACACTTTTGCATGCGTTTGAACCAATTGTCGAAGCACTTTTGCCACTCTGATTGAGGTATCTCCAAAACATGCATTCTGAATGCCGCAACCGCTTCTTCGGGCGTCGAAAATCGTTGTCCACGCAGTTTATTCTTCACGGTTGGGAATAAAAAGAAGTCATTCAGTGCCAAGTCAGGACTATACGGCGGATTACCCATCAAATCGATGTTTTGGGTGCTCAAAAATGCAGTTGTTTGAGCCGATGTGTGAGAGCTCGCATTGTCGTGGTGAAGAGTGATCCGTCTTCGGCGGTTGGTTTTCCTGATTTCTTGGAAGACAACTGGCAAACAAATGGTTGTGTACCACTCAGAGTTGACTGTTCTGCGTTGTTCTAGTGGTACGGTTGCGACATGTCCATATTTTCCGAAAAAACAGGCGACCATTTGCTTGGAAGTGCTTCGTGCGCGAACAACTTTTGTTGGATTTGGCTCATCTTGAAACACCCATACAGTCGACTGCTGTTTACTTTCGGGCTCATACGCGTAAATCCACACTTCATCACCTGTCACGATGTCATAGACGTGTTTCGAAGCACCGCGATCGTATTTTTTGAGCATTTCCTTCGACCAATCGACACGAGCCTTTTTTTGAGCGATTGACAAATTGTGTGGGATCCAAGGCGAACAAATTTTTTTGACAGTCAAATGTTTATGCAATATTGAATGTTTGCTGGTCCCACTTATGCCTAAGGTTGCCTCAATCTCACGATAGGTAACATGACGATCTTGCAATATCAGTTCGCGCACAGCATCAATGGTTTTCGGAACAACAGCTGATTTCAGACGACCTTCACGAAATTCGTCTTGGAGTGAACTACGACCACGATTGAATTCACCATACCATCGATAAACACTGGTCCTTGATGGAGCTTCATCGCCAAAAATTGAATTAAGTTCATCCATGCACTGTTGCTGTGTTAATTCACGTCGAAAGTTGTAAAAAATAATCGCACGAAAATGTTCACGATTTAATTCCATTTTTAGACCGAGATGAATCTTTTAAGTTACTATAAACAACACAAATAGCGCTCGTATGTCAAAACGTTCTGAGTAGAGCTTTCAGTTGACAGATTGCAACACCAGGGTTGCCAAATCCCGAAATATAAAAGGCACCCTACGTACTGCAAAAAACTCAAAACAACTCATCCGATAAGTATGATATTTATAAGTGGTTTTCGGGTGCGGTGGTCTTTTGGCGCTATGTATTTTGTTATATCTTGAACCCCAGAGGGCGCTGTACTGCAAAATACAGTTTATGAATAAAAATGAATGAATGAAAAAAAAATATATAAACACTAAGGCGTAGCAAAGCGCGAAGGGTGATAAATATCTTCTTTTATTCTTTATGTGTATTTATATTCAACTTTCGTTTTTTTTTTTTGCAAATCAGGACAGCTGATGCCGAATCCTGTGGTTTATGAGTTCGCATCAACACAAGCGTTGGAGATGTTTTGACATTTCAATATTTATTTTCAATGTTTGTTTAATTTTCGTACAGTGTCTTCGCAAAATGTCAAAAAACCGTTTTTGTTCTGATTTTTTTCAAAGATGTGCAATCTATTGAATACAATATAGAACTTGAAAATATATATTTGCAAGCGATCGGCGGCACGCACACACAAGTCACGATTTCTCTAACTTTTTCTCATCATTTTCAGATGTTGAAGCTACATTTTGCTCATTTCGCCGTAATAAGCGGTTTTAAAGATGCACGCAAAACTCCTTCTAAAGTTTGTGAAAAGTTTTTTCAAATCGACGAATGAAATCGAAAATTATTTATATCAACTCCCGAGTTAAGCCGGGTATTCAGCTAGTAAATATATAAATAAATAAATAAATAAATAAATAAATAAATAAATAAATAAATAAATAAATAAATAAATAAATAAATAAATAAATAAATAAATAAATAAATAAATAAATAAATAAATAAATAAATAAATAAATAAATAAATAATTAAATAAATAAATAAATATATTGAATATTCTTATGTCAGCAAGCATGTGTCTCAATCTAGCGGGATGAAATAAAAAAAAATTGCAAAAAACTAATTTTATTTCTCTAAAATACAGCATCAAATAACTGCTTTTTATGTATTTTTAAATTACTTCTGAGTCTCAAGTAAGCAGTTTTCGTGGTAAACGTGTTGATTACGAAGGCATATAGATTAATATTCAATATTATAAGTAGCTTAATAAACCAAACTTATATTAAAACTAGGGGTTTAACTAGTTTAAAACTCTGGGGTTCAAGATATAACAAAATAAATAACGCCAAAAGACCACCGCACCCGAAAACCACTTATAAAAATCATACTTATCGGATGAGTTGTTTGAGTTTCTTAGTTGTACAACAGCGCCCTCTGGTTTTCCAGATAGAATAAAAAAATAACGCAAAAGCCCTTTCCATACTCTATAATCAAATACTATATATCCGATATACAAATTTTAATCTAAATCAGATGAGCGGTATTTGAGTGTTTCACGATTTCTTAAGTGATTTGTACTACAGCACCATGTGGTGTTTAAGATAGCGCAGAAAAAAAAGTCCAAGACACCCACCATATCCGAAAACTCCTATGTACAAATGTTCACCCAAATCGGTTGCACAGCTAGGAGTTTTTCGAAATTTTTACAGCATTTGTACTGCAGTGCCCTCTGGTGTTCAATAAAGAATAAAATAGATAAGCCATAAAAATAGATAAGCCGGGTCCAATTGCGAAATTAACCATCCAGGGATCCGTTTAAGCATACACAAAAAATTTCATCACTATCGGTGCAGCCGTTTAGGAACAGTTTAATCACACACACACGTACAAATTGTGCAACTGCGCAAACTACTTTTCGAGACAGAGCAAAAGAGATAACGCCAAAACAGTTGCCCTGCATAAAAATTAAAATCATTTAATAAAATTTTCCATCCAAATCGGATGAGCGGCTTTCTACTTTTTCACGATTTCTTAAGAAATTTGTACTACAGCGCCCTCTGGTGTTCGATATAGTACAAAAAATATAAGTCCAAAACAGTCACCATATTAGAAAATCCCTATATACCAATTTTCATGAAAACAGCTTAGAAGTTTTTAAAATATTTGTTCACAGCGTCCTCTGGTGTTCAAAATAGAACAGAGTAGATAAATCATAAAAACTGACCATATCCGAAAACCTCTATACACAAATTTTACTGCATACGGATGAACTGTTTCGGAGATAGACTATAAAAACAAAATGAATTAAACACGATCGCAGCGCCACCTACCGGGTACAATTGCGAATCTGAACCATCCAGGGATCCACTCAAACACACACAAAAAATTTCATCAAAATCAGTGCAGCCGTTAAGGAACAGTTTAATAACATACACACGTACAAATTGGACAACAGCGGCCTCTAGTTTCAAAAAAGAGCAAAAAAATAGCACCAGAACCCTTGCCGTACTCGAAAATCGTTATTTACAAATTTTCATCCAAATCGGATGAGCAGTTTTGGAGTTTTTGCACGATTTCTTAATATTTGTACTAAAGCGCCGTCTGTTTTTCAAAATAGCAAAAAAAGATAAGTCCAAAACACTCACCGTATCAGAAAGTCCCTATTATCCAATTTTCATGCAATTCAGATGCACGGCTTAGGAGTCTTTCGAGGTTTTTCAAAATATTTGTACTACAGCGCCCTCTGGTGTTCGACAGAGAAAAGAGTAGATAAGTCAGAAAAACTCTGCGTGTCCGATAACCTCTCCATACAAAATTTCATGCAAATTGGATGAACGGTTTTGGACTTTTTCGACTTTTTTAAAATATTTTTACTACAGCGCCCTCTGGTGTTCAAGATAGAACCTACTTTTTAAGTCAAAAAAACTCACCGTTTCCGAAAGCCTCTATATACCAACTTTCATGCAAATCGTATAAGCGACTTAGGAGTTTTTTGAAGTTTTTTCAAATATTTATACTACAGCGTCTTCTGGTGTTCAAGATAGAACAAAGTAGATAAGTCATGAAAACTCACCGTATCCGAAAACCTCTACATACCAATTTTCATGTAAATCGGACAAACGGCTTAGGAGTTGTTTGACATTTTTTAAAATATTTGTACTATAGCGCCCTCTAGTGTTCGAGATGGAAGAGAGTAGATAAGTCAAAAAAACTCAGCGTATCCGAGAACTTCTACATAGAAATTTTCATGCAAATCAGATAAACGGTTTCGGAGATAAGCTGAAAAAACGAATTCCTGGAACCCTATCGCAGCGCCCCCTACCGGGTACAACGTTTTTTACTGGATAAAAAGTAGCCTATATGTTGGCCGGGGATATAAGGATCCTGGATGTCAAGTTTCATTTAAATCCATCCAGTGGTTTTCGCGTCATGCTTTAACAGACAAACAGACAGACAGACAGACAAAAATTTCAAAAATGCGATTTTCGGGCTCAGTCACTCAAAATGTCCATCGCAAAAGGAATTTCAAAAAATATTTCATGTACAGATTTTTTTTTTTAATTTTATATATATATATAGATAATCTATTGGAATTTAAGCAAAAAATAAAAAAAAAAAATTAGGTTGCATTTTGTTAGAATACCATTTACTTTAACCACATATGTACGCAATTAGATGAAATTTTCTACCAAGTTTGAGTTCCGTAGACAAAACATATTTACATTAAGCAATACTTAATTACATAATGACATAATGACAATACCTCACGATTTTAAAATATAAATTTGTGTTTCAAAGTTGAACATTAAAAAATATTTTTATTAAACATTTAAGAGTGTATTTTTCAGTATAGCCAATTTTATGAACACCCTGCATAAAGAAGAGTGTTTCATACATACCAGGAATGATATTTAGGGGCTTTTAGGGCATTTTTGAGCCCTTTTTGACTTCATAAGCCTCGAAGCCCTTTAGATTCATTTTAGGCCCTTTTAAAAAATTCTGCTCAAAAAATATCATCTAAGTAGCATGTCATCGTTGTCCATCTAAGTTACATTTAAAATTTTTAATAAAATGATTTTAAGTCGATCGCAGTAAAATAAGTATCTACTGTTGAATTTTTTCAACAGCTTTTTTTTTAAAAAAAGTGCAAAGGGGGCTCTATACGAGTATAAGAAATAAAATCTTTTTAAAACAAACAATTAAACTTTATCACTTTGATCTACAATTTTTTGTTCAGAGAGATGATCGTTTAAACAAAGGTGTGCTATTTTTATGACAAATATAAAACAAAACTGCTTAGGTTAAAACGGTGAAAGCACAAAAAAAAAACCCCATGAAAGATTTCAATTCAATTCAATTTTGATTTCCCGAAACAGTTAAGGGGGTCCTCTGGTAATCTATGCCAAATTTTAGCCTTTTTTCAAAATATTGTGGAAAGAGAACGAGTAAAGATATTTTAGTTCCGTTTTTTGATTTGGGTAGCTTAATTTATTGAAAAAAATACAAAATTTTGAAAAAGTGAATTTATGGACCGTTCAGAAAGTTTTCGGCCTGGTAACGAGGTTCTCCGGAAAAAAGGTGGGTCCAAATTGCGCACGATTCCAAGTGTAAACATCGTCTGAAAAAAAAAAAAAAATATTCAGTTACTTAGAATGAATGTCCCTATAGCCCCTACCTCGGAAACAAAAATCGAAATTTTTTTAGGGGGGGAGCCGCCACTTTGAAAATGAAAAATCGAATTTCGACCTTTTTTTTGTAGTCTAGTGTAGAAAAAAAATAGTAAACATTATTTTTTCGGCAAGTTTGAGGTAGGGGCTATAGCGGCGTAAATTCTGCGTCGTTTCATGCCTCATATATCAAAATCGGTCAAAAACTGTTTGAGTTATCGTGCGCAAAGTTTTGAAAAACATGGTTTCGAGAAAAACGCGTTTAAAGTTTTGACTTCAATTTTGAGGCAATTTACGAATATTAATCGGCAATTCCAGCCCCATAAAGTGTGCCTTCCTCCATCTCATAAAACGAGTTTTCCATGGCTTTTTGGGCTCTGCGGGCTGTGCGACCCTCTTTCGATGATGCGTACGTTTTTAGCTCTGAGCGTTGAAGTCGTTTTCCGTCGCGAGATTCAGCATACATCTCGGCTTGTGGGCCGATGACAATACCCATTGTTGACATTATTTTTAAAATACTTGTGAAGCCTTCGTTGAAAATGCAGGTTGCCAGAAAATTTGCGATTTCGACTGTGGTAGCACCACAGTGGATATGTTTCGGCGCAAAGGTCCACAAAAGCGAGTTGAACGATTCGTTACAATTTTGCGTTTCACCTCCAGTGCATCGGTTGAGTAGATCGTCGGATGATAACGCTTCGTATATGGGCTTCATTACTTGCAGAACCTTTCCATCAAGTGGGGCGTACGTGTGGTGAAATGAGGCTAATGAGCCTTCTGCTGCTGACTTTTGATAGGCGCACCAGCTGGACTCACCAGGTGGGCAATACATATGTTGTGGATTACTATCACTTGAACTTTTGTGATAATATGTTGACCATATTTCTTTTCTCATGTTTTCCACAGAGTCCTTATTACGTCGAATAGCAAGTCCATAGTAAGTAGTCAGCTCGCTTATGACTTTGTCTGTCAGTTTGCCAGTGCCTTTTCCACCGATGCCTTTGTTTTCTTTTTTGGCCTTGCGCAGCCGTGTAGACTGCAGACTCACTTTGAAGCCGACTCCACGCATACATGTTTTTCCAAATCGAATTTTTTGTTTACATTGGGCGCAGATAACCAGAGCAGCAAGCGTTTGGAAAAATGAAAAAAATTCCAAGAAACAGAACTGGAGGTTGTTTTCGATGATGACTTCATTGTCTTGCGTTTTCTTCAATTTTTTGGCCGATGTGCTGGCAAAGTCGGTGTCCTCTACTTGGGAGTGCTGGTTTCCACGGAAATGCCTCTTTTTTTGTTCGATACGCGTACTTACGCGGCGCGTTTGGGTGGCTTTTTTTATCCATAGCAAAAAAAAAACACAAAACGATTTTTCTTTTATTTTACAACAGCAGTTATCGCGCACGCGTAGCTTTCAGCGTTCGAAAATAAACTGAATCTCGTTCGTTTGCTTCTTTCATGTGAACACCTGGGCTCAAAATCATTTCAACCCCTAAATCAAAACATGCATGTATACATACTGCATGTATACATACTGTGTGTGTATATTTTGTAATATCAATACATATTTTGGAAGAATTCCACAGAATTTTCGACTAATGACTGCAGGCAAATAAACAACTTTGCTGATGCGTTATTTTGACGAAAACATACCTACACAAAAATGCCTGTATCTCCTAAACTATTTCGAATTTTGAAAAATCCTTTTGGGAAAATGTTTTTGAGTATCTGAGCAATAGAAATATGAAAAAAAAAAAATCGAAAAAAATAATTTAATAATTTAATTAATTTAATTATTAAATTATGGTAATTTTTCGGATTACCAGAGGACCCCCTTAATTCGAAATGTATTTGGATATTTGTGGTCATGGCTGAATATTCAAATAGCAAGCCTTTAATATTGAATTAACACTAAAGGCCCCATTCTTGTCAAAAATGCCCTATTTTTGTATAAATTTTGGCCCTATTACAATTAAGCCAATATCATGCCTGATACATACACTAATTTCTGAATATTTCTTTTGTTAGAATGAATAAGCAAATTATATTACAAAAATTTCGAACTTAGTGCTAATAGTTCGGTTAAATCTTACACAGTGGAATGGTGTAAATTGTGACAAAGATCACTAAATTTTCACCAAACATCTCAGAAAACAGAATTTGAATGGACATCTTTTTCAAGGAGCATTCCTAAATAATTACCAAATACGTGAACTTCCCACGTAAGTCCTTTCGACGCCCATGCCTGTTGAAACTTGATTTTTTTTTTTACAAAAAAAATCCTAAAAAATCGATAAATATGTACTTCTCACTTAAAGCACCTGCAATAATTCTAAGAAAATATTTCTAATTTTTAGTAGAAAAAGTTTTCGCATACATACCTTTTTTTTCATTCCGTTTATTTTTATTAAAACTTTAAGCATTTTTGAAGTGAAACTTTTACAGCCTCGTATACAACAATACGGCGAGCAAGATGGGCAAAATCAATGTAACGAAATGGTTCTTATGAAAACTACAACACATCAATTCGCCGCACTAGTTGTATAAAACCGAAAAAATTGCTATTGAAGAACTTTGATTATTTTGCTACCACTGAGGATTGAACTCACAACCATCAGTTCCATAGTTGTTCTAACCACTCGGCCACGAAAGCATACTTGATAGAGTTGCTCATACTCATGTTAAATCAACAATCTCTCTTCTTTTTTTTCTTTTATGCTTGAATGGAATCTTAGCATGAATAGCTATTAATAGAATGCACAAAAAGCATTGCCAGCTTTTCGTCAACTCTCGCTTCGGACAATTATTGCATTGGCTTTGACAATTCTGACACTGTGAAAGAAAGCATGATCAGTAGTATTACTGCGTATTCATGCTCAATTTTTGGTGCTGTTGCTAATTCTTTTGCAGCAAGTTAAACATTACCTACTAAAATGTACTTATTGCTAACGTCATAGAGTGTAAATTATTATCTAGAGATTGCATCAACTCTGCTAAATCTCTGGCATGTGTTAACAGAGTTATTTTTCTTAAAAACGTGAAAGAAAAAAACTTTAATAAATTTAAATAAAATAAATTGTCAATCTTCCCAGAAATTCTATTTTTGTGTATTTTTGTGTTTCACTTTTACCGTGCGTGGCGGCCACACACATATTTTTTTTTTTTAAAATTCAAGTTTCAACAAGTATAACTTTTTTCCGAATTTCGGTTTTTTCTTGTAGAAAATAGCTGAAGACTATGTCTTCAATTATTCGTGCTGTTTTTTTCAAATTTAGCATTTTTGGATTTTTGGGAATTTTTTTTAGAAATACTCAAGCTCGAAATTTTCAGAAAGGTACACTTCTAGCAAAAAAAATCATAACGACCAAGCTATTCAACATAATTACACAATTTTTTGCGTCTGCATTAAGTATAGTTTTGAAAAAGATTTCTACTAGATTTCATTGAAATTTTTCTAATTTTGGATTTTTTAGATTTTTTTTATGCAACAAGGACAAAAAAGAGTTTTTTTCGAAAAGTAAAAAATCACAACTCTGGAGGTTTTCGTCCAATTTTCATACTTGATAGCTTATTTTAAAGAAAAATTAAATAGAAAACGAACTGCGAACCAGCTTTTTCAAAATTTGCACTTTTGCAAAAGTTATTTGAGTTTTTTATTTAATGAGCACTTTTTTCCCATAAACCAAGTGCTGACATGTACCGATGCTTGTCGGCACGTGTTCCCGTGGCCGGGAAAACCGGTACATAAACACCAAAATTTATATACATTTCTTTTAACATCGTACAAAGAGTTAAGGGGGTATGCCATAATAAATACATGTATTTCTGTATTACAATACATGTACACATGTATTACAATGTATTTCTTATAACTACCCTGTAGGAAAATCAACTAATTTAAAAGTAGTTGATAAAGTAGTTTTTTGTCAACCACAACTAGTTGAAATTCTGACTTTTTTCCATAGAACGAACTAACATATTTTGTATGGTGATGTCCGCTAAATAAGTCAATTGGCTTTTGTCTGCATATATTTTCAACTACTTGTTAAATTAGTTATATTTAAACTATTTTTTAATTACTTGAAAATAACCAATTGAAAACTATTACTGATGACCTAAAGTTAATAATATTTGATGAAATAACATGGTTAAATATATATAAACTTGTAATCTAATAAAAATTTGCAATTAAAACATGTCAAAATGTTGCCGCCTTAATATAATTCAAAGTAGTTTATCAATCACTTGTTTTTAAGTAGTATTTCATTTACTTCATATATAATGCAATAAAAACTATTTAGAATTGAAGTGGATGCCGCCTTAATATAATTCAAAGTAGTTCGTTCATATACTGGTTTATTTTAAACTAGTTTTTTAATTAGTTGTTTTTAAAAACAAGTTAGTTTGTTCCTTAGGGTAAGGAAAAATATGAACAATTTGTTCTTAACAACAATCAAAATTAAAGTTAAATAAAAAATCATTGTATTTAAGCATTCTTTTATTTAACTACATCAAAATAATTTTATAACAAAAAATGATTTTTGCATTGATGTAAAAAAAAATGCTATAATTTAGTAAATTTATTTAGACACATACATACTTTTATTATACATATACATACATACTTATTATACATACCCTCAAAATAAAATCAACTGTGATATTGACAAACATTTTTTGTTAATCTTTAAAAATGCAATTTTTGTCAAATTGAAAAAATTTTATTGATAACACATGGAAATTTTATCATTTTGACAAAAAATTTTTCAATATGATAAAATATTTTGTCAAGATGAATTTTGTCAATTTTTTAAAAAAAAAAATTCAATTTATTTTACGGTAACAAAAATTTAATCATATTGATAAAAATATTTAGGATATTGACAAAAATTTATCAATTTAACAAAAATTTTTATTAAATTCGATTAAATCTACCATTGATTCCTTTTATCAATATAATAAAAATTTTATCAATTCAACAAAAACTTTTTTGTCATATTGATAAATTTTTATCAATTTGGATATAAATTAACAAATCACTTATCATATTGATAATGCTTTTATCAATTATGAGATCGATTCAAAAATTTACTCCATAACAAGAACAGACGCTTAACTTTTCGCAATTTCACCACTTCGTTTTGCGCGTTACAAAAAAAAGTTCTGGCAGAAGGCAAATAAACTAAATATAATTAAATATTTATTTAATATATTTTTAAAATTGTTTAAAAAAATTTACTGAGAAAGTGGAAAAAGCAATGAATGATTAGGAGTTATTAATAGTCGAGCTGCACTTGGACTTACAAAAAATAAAAAAAACACAACTACTGGAATATTTCGAGGGTAAGTTGGAAGAAAACTATGATTATAAACAAAAAACTTACATTTATATAATTAGAGAGTGAAATAGACAGAAGTGCCTTGAAAATTATTACTTCGCAACAACGAGAATTTTTTTGATAATAATCGAAGTAATCGATAATAAAGTGTGGCAGAAACTCAATGTAAGTATTTTTAAACATAAATACATTTAAATAAGGCTTTTTCAGTGAGAAGTGTAAGTGAACAAATACAATTTTTATTAATTACACGGTGCGACAAGTTAAGACAAATTTTTTATAATAGAGGAGCCGCTGTTTATTACTGTCAGGCACTCCTAGAAAATCCTCGGTTTTGCGTAGAGGTCCTTAAATTTATTGTTATAATTTATAGTAAGGCCCTTAATCGGAGCAAAAACCTTTATAATGACTCATGAATAAAAAAAAAAAAAAATTGGGACCCTCTACGGAAAAACTGAGGATAACATCATATTTTGGGAGTGGTTCTCTACTAGAAAGAAGCAGCGGTTTCTCCGATACATTTTGACTGTTGTACAGTGTTATGTATGAAGCTCAAGCACTTTATTCTACGAATAATCATTAAATTAAAAGTTTCTGAACCAAAATATAGAATATGACTGGCAAGAATTTTTTGAGTTTAAGTGAGTGCCCATTGAAACTTGAAATTAATGAGCTTATGTTTGAGAATTATGTCTGGTGTATATATTTTGGTTTTAAAGATTAATATTTTAATGTTCACTCACATAAAAACACTTACACTGCTGACGTAAGCCCTTTATTTTCTAAATTGAATAAGTAAAAATTGGATGTAATTTTTTCAGGCTCATACGTAAAAATATCATAATGGCAAAATGGAAATAACTTTTAAAATAATTAAATACATTTTAAGTTTTGTTGCATTTAAGTCATTTAAGTCATCTTTTTTTGTGTAATTTTTTCTTTAGTTGAATCATGATTTGTTTTTTGTGTAAATTAGATAATTTTTCATATAAATCTTTGTGGTGGTCCACTTAAAAATATTTCATTCTCTTCGACCTAACAGCACATTCGAGTGTTGCGAAAGCAGTTGTAATCAAGCTTTTGGAAATGTAGTTTCTTTCAGAAAGCACCTAAAAAGAAGGCACGTTTCTTTAAATAGTCAAAATACGTCAAATATTCCTGCTAAAAATCAATGTATACTTTCCCTAAAAGACTCTTTTGCAGGTGGTGGCAATATTTCAAGCGATAATGGAGATTACTTACCACCAAATCTTAAAGACCTTATGAATATCGTTTCCAAATCTTCTGTAGAGTTTACATTAAATCTCCATAACAAAAGCAATTTAAATAGAAAAGATGTAGAAACAATTCAAAAGTTGGTTGTTAAAAAAATCACAATAATATTTCGAATATTTATTTAATTCAACAAATTCAAGGAAAGATATAACTCTTACTTTAGCAAAGAAGTGCCAACTCAAGTTTTCCCACTATTTGTTTTCGACCGTTCCTGATTCACTTCAATTAAATGAAAAATTTAAGACAATAGATACAACAGATATTGATTTATTTAAACTCAAGCTAGAACGCAACAGTAGTATTTCGTCGTATTCCAAAATTACCTTTAAGGGAACATTCTATAAAAGAGGATATTTTTTAACGAAGTCCTCACAGCAAAAACTGTGCTTATTTAGGATTGTTAAGATTTTGATTTTTGAGAAGAGTGACCGAATAGTACTTGTTGTTGACGAGATCTTATTCAAGGGGTTTAGCTCTCATTATTGCTCATTTCGTTGATTTAAATGAAACTGTAATAAGAGAAAATTTATTTTACGATATAAAAGAGTTCAGTGGGCCACCAATCAATGTTCATAAAATTTTTAGTGGTCAGCTTATGATACGCTTAAAAGAATTTTTTTGATTTTTTTCTATTACCTATTTTTATGTTTAAATTACCAGCACATTTGGATTCAAGTTTTGGTCAATAAATCATTAATATTAATGCATAATTATTTAGTAATAAGTTTAATACTAAATTAAATAAGTTGAAATATCAAATAAGAGGAAAATATGGATGATTTATCGGAATACGTATTCTTTACTAATTCTCAAACACCACAACAAATGAAGAGAGCTGTGCAAATTGAGCAACCACAAGATGTTTAAATATTTGACAGTTCTGTTGAAATTCCACCAAATCAGAATGTTGAAAGAATTGCTCAGCCGGAGCTTTTAAGCCTTCTTGTGAACTGGGGTGTTGAAATTTTGTATGAAAAATGTATAGGTAATTTTGTGCGCTAATATTTTTGAATATTCGATTTATTTTATCACATTTTAGATGAAGAAGTAGATTTGGACATTTTAAGAAATATGACATCGCGACATGCAGAATTGTTAACTAAAGATTTTAAACTTGGAGTTTTGGTTAAATTTGAAAGCAACTTAAAGAAATGGCAAATGAATGTCAACACTACAGTCTCTTCCAGATTATCAGAGCATGCAGTAACGGAGTTGTTTCCTAATATTGATAAAAGATATAATTCGTCGCAAAGTTCCTTGGAATTTGTTGAAAACAAAGAGCACTTTTTTAAACTTGAAGAATTACTTCATTAAAGCAGTCAAGGGAAATCTTTAATAGAGAAATATAAAGAGGGTAGTGATCTTCACGACGGATGCAGAACTATTTTAATGGATATCATTATCAATTATTTAATCCAAAAAGATATGAAAATGGGCACTCAGTTGGCTGAGAAAATTGCAGACGAAATTATTTTGGTTTTTCCCAAAGAGATTAAAGTATTTTCTTTACTTAAAAATTGTGAAAATGGCTCTAAAATATTTTTTATAATTTTAGGCAATTTATTTCTTCAAAGAACCCGGTAAAGCACCTAAAGGAAAACTGTACTCGAAGTATTTCAATACTTTACGATATTTGGAGAGCTGTTGTCTCTTAGGAAAACGAGTATGCGTTGACGCAGGTGCAGGAACTTCCAGAAACTTTCGGCGTAAGGGCTCTATCTTTTTTGGTAAATAAATTCCATATTTTCAGAAATTACATTTTTAAAAATTTGTGTCTAAATAGATCCAGAAGATGATATAAAAGAACATTTAGAGGCGATTAATAGGGATAACTGCAGCTGGTCTGAAATTGAAACACTCACACACTCACAACACACACGACTCTTAAACATTTCGGAGTCGTCGTCCACCGAGGAAATTTTTAACAGTTGGAGACACTACAAGAGCCCTCTTGGATTTAAATTAGTATGTAAACTTGATTTTTTTATAAGATAAACTTTAAAAAAAAATTTCGAATTTTATATACACAGATTGATCATGATTTCAATATTCTGCATCCAAATTCAGAAAGTTTTGTTAACAACTTTACAAAGCACTCCACTGACCTTTTTGAAATTATTGAACGAAGAATAAAGGATCACAGCAGTCTGTCTCTCATGAAAGAGTGGAAAAGGATTGAAAATCCATCAGAAAGTAAGTTCAATGATTTATAATTATTACTTCTGTGTCTACTTATCTAATATCAAAAGTAACAGCACTTAAATACGATTTTTAACTCTATTCACGTCACGCTGTGTCTTTGGGTCACTTTTTAATTCCCAACCAATATAAATGATTTAAAACTGGCTTTAAATCAAAATATGTTAAATGTATTTTATTAGTGGTCGCTCTCTTTCTGTAAATATACATTTATTTTTTTTATGAATTGATAATATTTAATTATACACAAAATATTCAAAAAAATATAAACTGTTACTCAGATAGCGTGGCAGGAAAAGGGTTAAAGAAACTGATATCATTTGAGGCCATTTGTGTTGTTCTACACAAAACAAGTCGTTTAACCTTGTTTTATTCTTTTGAAGAAATTAAGAAGAGTCTTCGCGACTTTGAATCATATCAAATGGGTTTTCCACTGTAATATTTTTTTGTATACCCTTCAGCTATACAAAAGTAGTAAAAGAAGTATTAGTGAAAATAGTAAAATTATCATTCTTAATGATATAAGGTTCAAATAATTACTATATATAAGATTTCGGGTTTTTATTAACATATTTCTATGTTTTTGGTTTCAGATGGGCGATATGCAACAATTCTTTACTTGCTGCATGCGGTTCTAATACCCACTTCAAAAGTAGTAAAAATCGAAAATGGGAAGAAAATGCTTATAAAGTATTCGATAAAGGATTCGCAGAACTCCTTTATGATTATCGGAAGAACAGTGAAAGAGGTAGAAGCAGCATTACAACGAAAAATGGAAAAGAGAGAGGCAATTCAACCTCTGATTATGCTCACTGGAAGCATTATGCATCCAGAAAACATAATCCTTTATTTTGATGGAGTAAAATTCAAATTTTGTTCTTTATTAGAATTGATATTTGCTTTAAAATTATTATTATTTTTAATTTAGAATATCCACTTCCTTCCAAATTAACATGGATATTCATTCAAAAATTTTTTTATGCCTTAGACTTTAAAAATGAAAAAATGCATCCAAATTTAAGCCTTTTGTGCTCTCAACTTAAACAACAAAATTAATTTCCTTCCTAAGCTACTAACTATTTAAGTTATATTGAATTTATTTTTTAATTTTATATTTAAAGACTTAATAATTTTATTAATGACTTTTCTTGTAATATATTTTTTAGTTCGACTACATAATAATCTTATCATATTTTTATTTAACAGTATTTGTCATCAAATTCACTCAATTGCTGTTATACATGAGGAGATAAATGTTTATCTTATAAAAATTGTTTAGGTTTTGCAACCAAATAAATGATGGAATTGGAAAAGAAAAATATTTAAATGAAGACAATTTATTTTTAAATAAATAAAATATTTCTTTACACAAAAAAAATTCTTTATAATTTATAACAACGAAACGATTTTTGAATCGAATATATAGTGCCTCACAAAAGTATTCGGAATTTGATATTATTTTTTAAAGTTAAAAAACAAGAAGAAAAAAATAGTTAACTTAAATTAGATGGGTATCAATTTCAACATAACATAACAATACTAACAACATTACATTTTTGGAGCGAATTTCATCTCGCATAAGTATTCGAAATATGCTAGTTTAATGATCACAACGGTAAATATGGTATCGCGTTATCGAAATTTATCGAAAAACTTTTAACTTATTCTGCACAAATGCTTTTAATTGCTTTACAATAAACTGTGTTCTAGACAGTGTGCTAAAATACATACTTATGCGAGATGAAATTCGCTCAAAAAATGTTATGTTAGTATTGTTATGTTATGTTGAAATTGATACCAATCTCGTTTAAGTTAACTATTTTTTCTTCTTATTTTTTAACTTTAAAAAAAATTCAAATTCCGAATAATTTTGTAAGTGACTGTAGTACCCTACAGTCAACAAAATATTTTGTTAAATCAACAAAGTATTTTGTAAAATCAACAAAATATTTTGTTACATTAACAAAATACTTCATTACAAGTATATATTAAATCAACAAAATTTTTATAAAATCAACAAAATATTTTGATAAATCAACAAAAAATTTTGTTAAAGCAACAAAATTGCTTTCAAAACTATAGAATAATTTTATCAATTTGACAAAATTTTTTATTAATTTGATAAATGTTTATCAAATCAACAAAATTTTTTATTGTTTTTCGTGCTTCGCATTGTTTATATTGATAATTATTTCATCAATTTAACAAAGCTTTTTTGTTAAATCAACAAAAGGATTTCCGACTTTTATCAAATTGACAAAAGTTTTTGTTGGACGTATAGTGACAAAAATTTTGTCAAATCAACGTAGTTTTTATCAATATCACATATGTTTTATTTTGAGTGTATACATACTTCTATTTAGACATATATATACTTAATTTTTGTAATAAATTTCTCTCTCAGATAAGAGGGCTAACTTTTTGCCACCGATATAATTATTTTGAGATATAGGGCTTCAAACTTGAAATATGTTTGTAAAAAAACGAAAAAAGTGATTAATTTTACCTATTTCCGATCATAATAGCCATATCACTGATGCTATTGGCACTTATTATACCTTCAAATTTTTATCGGACTTTCTACATCGGACTACGACATGCATTTAAATTAAAATTCATTCGCTGAAAATTTAAGTTTTTACAAGCATTTAAGTGAATGAACATTGTGTATGTGCTCTAAACAGTGGATTTTTTAATTTTGAAATTTACATAAAAAATTGGGGCCAATCAAAAACAATAGGGGTGTTCACGATGTGTTGTTTTTGCCCTTGTATTGTGTATTTTTGATAAATTTGATATTTATATTAAATTTTGTAAATTTACAAAAACAAAATACACATTGTTCAAAATACAACCCTGTAGCAAAAAAAAAAAAAAACTGCGAAACCCTATTGTATTCTTTATAAATTGCGTTGTGTATATGTTCAGCTGATAGCAAAAGCATTTCTACTCAACATCGAGGAAGGTACCGGCTGCGATGTGAGTTTATTTAAATAATTTAATATTATAAGTGTTTCGTTCAAATTTTTTCGTTATTTTGTAGGCATTTCAATTCATATTTCCGATCAAAAGTATATACAGAAATTTGCTTGCAATAATGTGTAAATATTGTAAATTTTGTTAAAATTTATCACAAATACATCACATTGTGAATACCCCTAATCATTACGATATTCGAATTCTATGGAAAATTTTACTATAGAAAATGTTATCGCCATTCGTTGTGGAAAACCTTGTTGAGTAGTGTAATAGTATAGATTGGATTGTCACCAGACTTTCATATGTATGCTAAATTTCAGCTTAATCGAATACAAGCAAGTTGTCGGAAATGGTTTGCAAATTTTGACAGACATACATACATACATACATACGAACGATGCAAGTTTGTTTTGTATTTTGAAAGAAACAATTTTTTAAATTTAAAAGTTTTTTAATAATCATTTAAATATTATTAACAAATCATTGTTAATCATTGTTAATTTTGCTTTAAACTCATTAAAATGCTATTTGTATACTTAAACTTTGTAATTTAATTTAAGATACTACCTGAATTTAATGTTCACAGAATGTTCTATTTTATAGTATAAAATCCTATGAATCATACTTACTATAAGAAATTATTAGTAGTTGTTGAACATAAATAATTACATGAAATTATTATTTCCATTAATCTACTGCGCTAACATTTAGTTATAATCAACAAATATTCATATCATCACTACTTTATTCGCACAAGTACACGACAACCAGCTGACTTCACTTCACCAGGTTGCCAACACTACACCATTGTGAAAACATATACATATACATGTACACACCAATGCAACAAAACAGCTGTAGCAGAAGTTTACCATATATTCGCTGTGCAGCCCATGCTGGAATAATAATAAGGTGTCAGTGAGTTTGACATTTCTCTCTCAAAATGATAAATTTATGTTTCCCCGCTCTCGTCAAAAACAGGAAATGGTGAATTGGAATGAAAATAAATTTTGTTAAATTCGTGTTTTTTGTGCAAGTAAACAAGATTTTCAGTTTATCAAGCGATATGTTATATGTATGTTATATGTTATTCGATATGTTCTTGAAGCATACGATGTGAATGCAAGACAATTTGCATGCTGGCCAAAGCTTCATGTCGGTGGTGGCTTCATGTCGGTGGCAAAACCAATCAATGGGGAACTTGGCAAATGGGCGAAGACAACTGCAAAAACTTTTTGTCGACATAACACGGTGTAAATATGTATTTACATTTAATTCGCACAATAAACTATAAAAACTGTAACACATCATAACCTAGCAAATAATATAATTTGACAACTATCAACAATTCCGCTCTTTCGCTCACAATTTTTTGACAGAATAAAAGAAATTCTTGGTGTTGTCAAAAACTCACTAACACCTTATTTTTATTCCACCACGGTGCAGCCAAGCTGGAGTGGATTAAGCAACAAGCTCAAAATTTAAATTCATTCTTGCGGAGGCAGTCAAACTGGTTAGTCGATTAAAATTAAGTAGCTCCTAATTCCTTCCACCCGTTGCGTCACTTTTGGACTAACGCAAATATTACTAAGTCTTTTTCTTTGCAATACGCCGTTTTTGGATGATGTGATCCTTTCCTAAGCCTGTGCTTAATTTACGCCGGTTTTGGCTGACGTAATCCTTTCTTACGCAATCCTTTCCTAAGCCTGTGTTTGCGTTACACCGTTTTTGGACGACGTAATCCTTTCCTAGGCCTGTGCTTACGTTACGCCGTTTTTGGATGGCGTAATCCTTTCCTAAGCCTGTGCTTACGTTACGCCGTATTTTAAAATCAAAATTTCGTCATAACAATTGAAAATTGCCGTCAAAAAATCATTTACGACCAATTTCAACAAACAGTACATTATTAAAAAGAGGAAGAAAGAAAGAATAAAACAATTGTCATATGTTATGTCATAAAAAAAATACTTAAATGTCATAATTCTTTTCAGATTTTTTGCCAGTTAAAATCAAGTGAACAAATTGGGTTAAAAAGGCGGTATAATATATCTACGTATTAATGTAGATACGATTTGAACTAACAAAAAATACGTTTGCTGAAATGTTTTATTTTTTTACTGTGGAGTATGCTATGATTCTGAGTATACTCAAGAAAGTTGTTCTGATTGCAAGAGTAAGGGCATGCACGTAAAAGTTAAGCACAAAACTAAATTTAAGTTTTTCAAACTGAGCAAATAGTGGAATTTTGAATTTTAAATTTGGGTATTACGACTGTTCATTGATTGTAGTACAATTAAAATTTGGATAGTACAGAAGACATAAGAGTAGTACATGTACTAATATTGTACTACTCTCGCCAGCACTGGTTTCGTATTTATTGATAAATGAAAACGTCCGTGGCAAAGCCGCTGACCACTGGGTCCTGCTAGTTATTGATAATTCTTTATTTGTAAATTGTATCCGTTTGGTACTTGCATTTATAGTAAGTTCTTTTGAATTTAAATTATGGTTTATTTATTTTATATTAGTCTTATAATATTAAGGTGGCAATGCAAAAAATGTACGGGAGCTATCGTGAGTGCAAAATGGGGAATTTCCATCAGCTCATAAAGATGCACCTATTTGTACTAGATGAAGAATAAAGCCAACAAATTGAGCTCTGCTCATTAGGATCGACGTAATAGGTAAGCAAGAAAAAAAATTATATGGAAATAATCGAAAAATCTAAATTTTGAAGTAAGTTTGGTGGCACCGGACTAAATCGTTCGATAATTCTAAGTCCAGATTCAGATTCTTTACTCAATTTAACATCGAAATAGATCGTTTATGTTTTTTTCCGCAAATCTCAAATGCATAATTTCTGATTTTAAAAAACCATTTGCACCATCGTTTACAATTCCGGGCGGCTCGCAGGATCCCAAATATTTAAGCATTTTAAATATAAATCTATCACAGTCTAATACAATCTATCTATCTATATATATAAAAATGGATGTATGTATGTATGTGGGTATGTGGGTATGTAGGTATGTGGCAGAGAACTGCAACGAGTCTATGATTCGAACGAATGACTATAAATCATCCATCAAAACCGAATGCGAGTGCGAGTGCGTGCGGTTGCGTACAACAAATACCACTTCCACGCGAGCATCCTCATAACAGTGATGAGCGACAAGTGCCGCCGCTTTCACTCATCCCTCATAAGAATGCCGCTCAATGATTCTAGAGTCATTCCTTATGATTCTAGAGTCATTAAGGGAAGTCCCGTGCAGTGTTACCGCTGACATATTTTATTATACATATAATTAATAAATTTATTATTATATACACATAATACTAGCGGACTCGGCAAATGTATGAAAATAAATCTTAAAATAGTATTAAAAATATTTAAATGCATATACTTAATAAAAAAAAAGTATTAAATATTATTGATAGAAATTAGTGAAAAGTTGTGAAAATATTATTGAAAAAAAATATATTAAAAATTTTTGGAAAAATTTTTTAAGAATTATTAAAATTATTATAATTAAAGATGTAAGAATTATTATAACTAAAAAATTAAATAAAATCATTTTATAATATATAAATCATTAACAGCGGCAATCCTGTTTATTTTGGATTGCCGGCTTTCCTTATGACATCCCTAAACATAAAGGTTCTCAGCAATTCAGCATTGCAAGTGTGAAAGTGATTTAAAAACAATACAATACAATAACAACAAGGAACAAATAATAGACAACATACAAGTATAAAGTAAGTTTGCTACAAATTAATTCTTTGAACTAGCGATCCCCAACTTAGAAACTGGCTACTTATCTTAATCAACACGTAAAATACAAAACAAAAGTAAAACAAGGAAAACGCACGCCAATACTGAAGTGCAAGAAAATCATTCAATGACTCTAGAGTCATTGAGGGTGCTTAGAATCATATGCTTAGAATTGAGCAGTCTTTCTAAAGAGCGATGAGTGAAAGCAGCGGCACTCGTCGCTCATCGTTGTTATGAAAATGCTTGGCGTGGAAGTGGTTGTTGTTGTGCGCAACCGCATGCACTTGTACTCCGTTTTTGACGAGTGATTTAGAATCGTAAAAAAACTATTCGCTGCAGGTCTCTAGTATGTTGGTATGAGTGTATATAACGTATAGACTTCAAAACCGCCGAACCAATCTTTATGAAAATTATAGGGATACTGATAACATTCTGAGAGTGTTCCTGTGAAGTTTAGTGTTGATTGGACAAGGGGGCATGGTACCTCCCATACAATCCAAATTGGCTCTATCGCCCACAAACCAAAAAAAAAATGCTATACATCAGACGGTTTTAATCGTATAAAACTAAAATTTGGTGATTCTGTTCAGATGGTTACTTTCAGTGACTGTACAAACAATAGGCGTGATCACACTATATGTACGCCCACTTTTCAGAAATCGTTATAATTCCTGAGGTGTTCAAGTGTTGATAGTGAATCTTGGTATACAGGTGCTATATGTCCAAGTCGCAGTCACTATGTATATATAAATGTTGTCACGCCCACTTTTACCACCCAAAAATCAGTAAAAATGCTTTATACAAGACGGTTTTTGCCGTAGAAAACTAAGATTTGGTAATTTAGATTACTGTCGGCCAATGTACAAAAACTGGAAATCATGCTTATTCCTGAGTTGTATACGCTTTGATAGTAACACTTGATATGCAGGTGCTCTGAGTGGCAGTCAATATATATATAAATAAAATTTGCCACGCCCATTTTTACCACCCGCAAATAAAAAAAAACGAAATGGCCAATTTCAGCCCTTGAAAGGACTTTGACCGAGCTTCTCATGATCAATTTTGTTGTGCGTGTTGTGGAATGTTTGAACACAAATGATCGAGAGCTGTACCTAAAAGTTTTATGCCGACTCCGAATGGCTTATGTTCACAAGAAGCTTTTCATGGCAGTTTTTACTCTCTGAGGTTTGCCATTGTCTGCAGAGAGGTGACGGCCGAACAGGAAAATTAATTCAATTAAAAAAATTTTCTGTGTCAGGTGGTATTCGAACCAAGGTTCGCTCCCGTATTGGCCACACACTCTACCCATTACGCCATGGCCGCCACTTTTTTTTTACCCACAAACCAATAGAACTTCTTCAAATCAGAGGATATACTGATTCTTCTATAAATACTTAAATTTTGTAATTAAGTTCCTACGCTTACTCTCGACAGCTTTGCAAAAAATGTGCATGGTAGCACTAAATCTACGCCCACTCTTCAGAATAATTTTATTTAATTTATTTATTTATTAATGTATTATAGTAAATTACAATTTAAAAATTATAACTAAGTAAGTTCTAGGGGCCAGGGCTATCGGTTAGAAATAAATTTAATTCCTGAGATGCGAACGTTTTGATAGTCAAACTTGGTATGTAGGTGCTATGGGTCCAAGTGGCGGTCACTTTATATATAAATTTTACCACGCCCACTTTCAAATGGATAAATATCAGAATTTTTTTACAGTAAGCGAATAAAATTTGGTAGGTTAGTTCATATTGTTACTGCCAGAATCCTTAAAAAAAATGGGCGTGTCGTACTTTATCTATGCCGACTTTTCAGAAATCATTGTAATTTCTGAGCTGTACATGTTTTGATAGTGAAACTTGGTATGTAGGTGCAATGGGACCAAGTGGCGGTCACTATATATATAAATGTTGCCATGCCTACTTTTTCTGCTCATCTATCTATCTGTAAAAAAATGTACGTATGTATACTAAGGCTCCTCACAAAAAAAAGCTCCTCAAAATAACGCATTATGTTATGATGATTCCCCAAATATTTCGACAGTAGCGATAGCCATCCGTGAGCTGGAATAGTTTGAAATAAAAAAAAAAAAACAAAAACGAAATGGCCATTTCAGCCCTTGAAAAGACTTTGACCGATCTTCTTATGATCAATTGTGTTGGGTGTGTTGTGAAATGTTTAAACACAAATGATCGAGAACTGGATGTACGTGTTTTATACCTACTACGAACGGCTTATGTTCTCAAGAAGCTTTTCATGCCAGTTTTTACTCTCTGAGGTTTGCCATTGTCTGCATAGAGATGACGGCCGAACAGAAAATTAATTCAATTGAAAAAACTTTCTGTGTCAGATGGAATTCGAACCTGGGGTTCAAGCCACACACCTCAACCAGTATGCCACGGAATGGTTTGAAATATGCTCTAAAAATCGAGTTTTTTGTAAAAATATTTACTGGTGTGGTAGTTAAAAATAACAAACGGTAAAAAATAATAGTAATGAAAAAGTTCTTCCAATCTGCACTAATATATTTTTAATTTTTACAGTCAGACCGGAGATAATGCAGATTTTCATTATTTTTTTAACTTATTTTTATATAGTATTTTCACTAAAATTAAAATTACATTTTTTTTTGTCGTGCCATGTTATATTTAGTCATCTATTGATGATAAAATATAGTCTAAATTGAAGAATTAAATTGAATGAAATAACACAAATATTTACACAATTTGTTCCATTTTACAATTTATTTGACTAAAAGTAGTTTGGTAAAAAATTCATTTGAATTTTAGTGAAAATAATATGATAAAGTTAAAACAATCCATAAAAATCCGCATTATCTTTGGTCTAACGGAAAAATTTTATGATTTTTTTATGCAAATGAACTTTTTCATTACTCTTATTTCTGACCATTTGTTTTTTTTTTTAACTACCATATCAGCCAACATTTTTAGTCGAAATATTTTGGGCATCATCATAACATAAGCCATGGATTATTTTGAAGAACCGGACTGAACAACTTTTTTTTTCTAAGGAGCATGAGGCGACTTAATGTATATACGTATGTGGGTATATGTGTGTATCACGTCACGTATAAGACTCCGAAACCGCTAAGTCAATTTTTATACCAAAGCCTTGAGAGGGTTCCTGTGAAGTCTGGTGCCGATCGTAAAATTCACCTTAAATATACCTAAAATTTTCGAATTTAATTCCAGCTTTGGAATTAAAGGTCGCACAGCCTCGGAATTCAGTATTCGACCTCAATTTACACATGCCATTCCACTGATAACATTTTTTGGGCGTTGGACGAGGGGCGTGGTAATTTTTCAGCACCCAAAATTTTCGGTATAGGTTTCGAAATAAGACACACAGCAATGAAACTCAGTACGAACTTACTATAAGAGCATGGCTTCACTAAAGTTACGCCCTCTTTTAGGGTATAAGCTAGTACACGCATTTATGTTTTTACACGACTTTTACACGAATTTGATTTAACACGATTGACCCAAATTCTGAAATTAACAATTTTAGTACTAACGGTTTGCACCGCTATAAAATTTTTAATTTTTATTATACTCCCGTGTTGCCGCGTGTGAACATGCATGCCAACAGTCGTCCCTATTGTATTGTATGTGTACTATATTGTTTTTTTGCATTCTTTTCTAAACTTCTGAAATTGTACATATAATTGTACAATTGTACATAATTGAACATATATTTGTTGATAATATATGTTCAGACTTACAACAAGTGAGTTGTATTTATAATAGTCTTGAAAGACTTCTTGACCTGGTCTTAACTACAGACAGTAACAATGTTGTTGTTAAGAGGGCCTTTCATGCTCTAACTACTGTTGATGAATATCATCCACCTGAGTATTTGGTACAAATCCGACAGAGCAAATATAGTAAATTCTAATTCAGCAGATAAGCTTTATGAGTTCAATTTTAAAAATGCTGACTTTTTGAAGTTGAATCAGTTGCTTCATGGTAAACTTAATGCAATTTTAGAATATATAAATGTAAATTGCCTTGATGACTCCATACATTTTTTTTATATGGAACTCTTTGCTGTGTTTTCTCAATCAGTACCTTATAGTCTCAAATTTGCGAGGAATTCTGCGTACCCGTGGTACACAAAGGATTTAAAGACTCTTCGCAACAACAGGAATAGGGCATGGAAGAAATACGTCTGTAGCTTTGGCTCAAACGACCTAGAAACTTACAAACGTTTGTTTCTGGAATTTGAAAATCGCTCAGCTACATTATATCACGAATATTTAGATAATGTTAAGCTGAGAATATTGACAGATCCAAGGAAATTTTGGGGATTCGTAAACACAAAGAAGAAATCTGATGGATTTCCTTCTTCATTTAGAACTCCTGAGGGATTTACTGACAATCCCGTCAAAATTTTTGGCCTATTCGCCAATCTTTTTAAAGAATCATTCTGTTCAGATTCTTTTACGCTTGATGGAGAGTACTTTGAATATATGAATTCCGAACCCAGAGTATCTTTGGAACATATATCCTTCACTCCAGAGGATATTTTAATGTATATTAGATCGATCGATGAGGAGTTTGGTGCTGGACCTGACGGTGTTCCTGCCGCAGTGTTAACACAATGCGGTTCCGTTTTGAGTCAACCACTTTCTTTATTCTTTAAGTTATTTTCCACTTTTTTGGAAAAAGTCATTTATAAGTCCTATTTTTAAAAAGGGTTGCAGGAACGATGTTAGTAACTATAGGCCTATCGCTAAGCTCTCATCGATTCCAAAACTTTTTGAGCGGATGGTGTATGATCGGGTGAAAATTCAATGTGGGGAAGTCATAACAACTCGTCAGCATGGTTTTGTGAATGGCAGATCCACTGTGTCTAATCTTCTCGATTTTACAACATTCTGCTTAAATTCTATTGATTCTGGTAACCAGGTCGATTGTGTTTACACTGACTTTAGTAAGGCATTTGATAAGCTACCACACAATCTAATATTATTTAAACTTGAGTTAATGGGATTTCCACAATATTTTTTGAACTGGATTAAATCGTATTTGGTAGAGCGATCTTATCAAATACGTTTCCGAGGCGCATTGTCTTCTGAATTTATTGCTGGATCAGGTGTTCCTCAGGGTAGTCACCTTGGTCCTCTTCTGTTTATTTTAGCTATCAATGATGTAACTCATGTCATTGAACACTCTCATCTGCTTATTTATGCCGATGATATGAAAATATACAGAACGATTAATTCTAGAGATAATTCAGATCTACTCCAGTCTGATCTAAAATCCTTTGAAGTTTGGTGTTCTAAAAATAATATGTTTTTAAATTCAGATAAATGCCAAACTATGGCCTTTTCGCGAAAAAGGAATAATTTTATATTTGATTATAAGATTAAAGATACTGCCTTGAATCGTGTAGACACCGTCAAAGACCTAGGTATATGCATGGATTCTAAGCTGTCGTTTAACATTCATATTGATAATATTTGTAAAAAAGCATCTTCAATGCTTGGTTTTGTAAAACGCTGGGCCAAAGAATTTAATAGCATGATTACAACTACAACGTTGTATTATGCAATCGTGCGTCCTCACTTAGAGTATGCAAGTCAAGTTTGGTCCCCAAGTTACAATGTGCATGTTGATCGAATAGAAAGAATCCAAAAACGTTTTGTTCAGTTTGCTCTAAGGGGCTTAAGTGGAACTGACATATTAGACCTTCCTCCTTATGAGGATCGTTTAAAACTATTAAAAATGCAGTCTTTAGGTGGTCGAAGGAAATCGGCAGATATCGTATATTTACACCAGCTCATAACAGGTGTATTCGATTCTCCAGAACTTCTTTCTCACATAAATTTTAACACTAACCGTAGAAGCAGTAGAAACGCTAACAACTTAATTTATTTGCCATTTAGTAGAACAAATTATATGGCTACTGCTCCTTTAAGTCGCATGAGTTCCTTTGTTAACAATTGTAGCGTTTTTGATGTTAATTTGTCAAAAGGTCAACTCAAAAGTAGATTAAAATTAATTGTGTAATTAGATCTATATATACGCATGGTTAGTTGTTACGTCTTGTGTTGTCCCTGAGCCCAACCCATTTATTGGTGGGTAAATTTTTCCCACATTAACTTGTTTGTGGTCACGGTTATCCATAACATTGATATTTTCAATGATTACTGGGTAGTGGCTTTAGATGGGTTAATGCTGAGGAAGTGCGATATAGCTGTAGTAGCTGAACTCTATTGTTATAGAGAATAACTTAGGGAATTTCTCTAGTTTCATTTGGTACATATATGTTTTAATCGTGAAATGAGTTGGAAGGAGATATTAAACTGTTTTTAGACGCCATTTTCCAGTACGAGGTGGCAAAGTTGAAGTTCGGAAAGAGCACATCGAAATCTATAGAATGCACCCATTTTCAAAACTCTCGGAAAACTTTCCAGGTAAAATCACCAAATGACTGTACTATAGCCCGATTAATCCAAAATTTTGTCAGTACATTTTTTTCGAGTATCTACTAGTTTGCGGTTGGTGATTTATGTGCTACTTAAATGGTTATGGTCGACGGAAGAGAGCTCGTTATGGTTGTTGTATATATTTCACCAAATCAAAATATTGCGCATATCACAAAATTTCTACATCGACTCTTAATTATTTACAATCCAGCTGGTTCAATGATACTTCAAGAAAATCTCCATAAACTTTCGTTAATTTAAGCAGGAGATTTCAATACAAATTTTGCCGCCGAGGATTCATTAGCACTTATTACTTTTCTTCAAACAGAATTTCAGGTGATTATGAAGCACCATGCGCAAGACTTAACAACGAGATATGGAAGGACCATAGATGCAGTTCTTTCGCGATATCTGGAACATCTTAATCTGGAATATCTAAGATCCCTTATATCCTGTTTTTTCCCAATATAATATAACGGTGATGTTTCACATCTACCGTGCATGGCGGCCACACTCATACTTTTTTTTTATGAAAATATTAACTGTTGTGGTAGTTAAAAAAACAAACGGTCAGAAATATAAGTAAGAAAAAGTTCTTCCAATCTGCATCATCATATTTTAAATTTTTGCAGTCGAACCATAGATAATGCGGATATTCATTAATTTTTTATGTTTTTTTTTTTTTATTTTTTCACTAAGATTCAAATTGAATTTTTTTCTTTGTCAAGTTACTTTTAGTCAAATAAATTGTCTATTAATCATAAACTATAGTGTTGAAAAACTATAGTGTTGAAGTTATTGAATTAAACTAAATAATAAAAAATTTACACTATTTCTGACAATTTATTTGACTTAAACTAATATGGCAAAGAATTAAAAAAATTCTGTTTGAATTGTAGTGGAAATAATATAAAAAGATTTAAAACAAGGCATGAAAACCTGCATTATCGTTGGTCCCACGGAAAAATTTAAGATTTTTTGATGCAGATTGGAACAATTTTTTATTATTATAATTTCTGACAGTTTGTGTTTCATAAACAACCAAACCAGGCAATATTTTTATAAAAAACTCTATTTTTAGAAGTTTCAAAAAATTCCAGCTCACGAATGTCTAGAGTCAAAAAATTTGGGGAATCATCATAACATAAACCAAGGTTTTTTTTTTTTAGGTACTTTTAGTGCGTACTCGCGCTCAATTTTTGGTGCTGTTGCTAAATCTTTTGCAGCAATTTAAACATTACCTACTAAAATATACTTATTGCTAACGTAAGAAAAGTATACAAGCGGAGGTTGTTTACGAACATGACAAAAGATATTCCTTGCAATTGGAAGGTGAAATGATTATTCTAATGTTAATTAATTTGTTTGTCTGTTTCAAAGTTTGCAAGCTAATAATATTTGAATTTAATATATATATATTTTTTTTAAAGGAAATTTTTGTTTATTAGGCTGCGACGAAAGAAACAACAACGGTATTTCAACTAGTTTTTCAATTAAATAAAATCGATAAGTTGAAATATTGTCAGCATATCTACCACTAGATGGTTGAAATTTTCCAGAAAATATCTTTTATATGTTCCAGGGTCCTTTTTTCTGCTCTGTTTATTTTATTTCGTAGATACACACTTATCAATTTTTTTGATGTGAGATGCTATTTGGTCAGTTTATGACTCTAGTGCAGTTTTTTATCGTTTTTCGAAGTAAGCCTTGCATTGATTGATTTGGAAACAGCACAAGTTGCAATATTAACGAATGCCACTTTGAATCTAAAATTTGTTTTATTCTTAGATCTGTTAATTTCCATATAAATACGATATCTAATCTTGCATATAATTCAAATATAGTTTTTACCTACCTGCTCCGGTATTTGAACGCGCAACTTACTGGTTACAAGTTCTTCCATTACCAACCGAACTACCAGACTACCTACAGTACTTTGGTCAAAAGTAAAACATCAGAAGGTTATGTTGCTAAAATATTGTGCCAAAAGTTAACTTGTTCCGATTTGCATGCTAAACAAAACAAATAAAATGCAGCCCTATGTTCACAACGCCATCTAGGTGTGAAACTGATTTTATGCACTCCAAATCGTAATCCAAATCCGATTTGGATGTTGGAAAAAACGCGTCTATTGATGAAAAAAACGCTTCAAATCAATTTTTGCGATGTTTCTTACTCACAGACAGATGGCGCTATTTTCTGCATACAGATGAACAACTGATGTTCTTTTTAAGATGAAAGATAATATAAGCATCGCCATGTATCCATCCAGCTCACTTGCTGGATCCACTGATGTTGCACGTACAGTAATTACTGTATTTTACAGTAATTTTTGAGCCCCGTACAGGCAAACTGTAATTACCCAAAAATAAACGTTTTGTTCAGTAATTTTGTTTAAATACGCAGAATGAATTTTTGCGAAAAAAAATTTTTAACATTTACCTAGCTTACCTTTTTATACGAGTAACAATATTCCTTTAACCCGTTTTTGTTCAGCGTTGCGTGAACGCATCGGCATACTTTTTTTAACCTAGAGGCCATACAGTGATCGATTTTCATGATCTCCAAAAAGAATATAAAATCTTAACAATTTATATAATCACCTGTTTTCGCTCAAGGCTGAACAATTACGTTTACTTACAGTGAGTGTCATTATTATTCGGTATTAAAATTTTTGTTAAGAAAAGATCTTCTATTAATATAAATACACGATAAATAATAATTTTATGTCATTAAATGAACCCTGTGAAGTGCAACTCTGCAGTTTCTAGAATAACATAAAAAACTCACGAGTCATTAGTATTCGGTTTTTCCTCGCGTTCAAAGTTTTTGTGTGAAAACAATAGTAAAAGGAGTATATTTTAGGTAAACTTCATTGCGGTATTTTTGAAAAATGTTAGTTTTGTTTTATTAAATGACATTTATAATGATATTTCAACAGTATCTACAGTATACATGCATCTGCATGTATCTGCAGTATACATGTCTGCATCACTTAGCATTAAATATCGTGGCAAATGCAACATTAAATACGATGCAAGTCTTGTAACAAAAATCGCTTCAACATTTTAAACTGTGTAGGCACGGTAAAATAAACCAAAACAAGTACGCGCGGTAGCATAATGTCAGGGCTTCTTACCACAAAGCAAAGGTTTAGTGGTCCTTATTGCGGTTAAGAGTGTGTGCCTTTTTTAAAATTTAAAATATTTACAATCATACCTGCAGTTCTTGTTCGTTTTTTAAGAAAAATTATATAAATAAAGCCCGAGTTATAATTGATAAATGATTATTTTGGATAAGCAATTAATTTTGTTTGTCATCAATGCTATAGAATAAATTGAAAGATTTATATTATGCTTGTTTTCGGGTTTGTGCGTATTTTGTTCGCATTGATGCAAGGGTGGAAATGGTGCAATTGTAGCACGTTGAACTTGAAGCCGCGGAATTGTACGCGGTTCGATGCGAGTGCGGAAAGGGGAATATACGATATTACCGACACAGGTTTTTCGATAACTTTTTTTTCTTTTAAATATTTATAAATAAAAATAGAATTGAGGATCGAGCATGGGCACTGCTATAAAATTAAGACAATAAATCCTTTTGATAACCAACTGTGTCACGCAAGTAAAAAAAACTGCGATCTAAGTCTGTACGTGAATATTAAACTTTTTAGTAACTGTCCATTAACAAAAGAGACAATTGATATTTCCCTTGAAATCGCCATGTTGAAAATACTAGTTCGCTTTATGAAAAAAATACGGTTTTAGAACTACTACTGGTATGAATGCAGAATGCTTTTTAACCATTTGGTTACACTGAAGGAGGGAATCTTAATAAAATAAATTATCAATCTTCCCAGAAATTCCATTTTTGGTAAAAGTTTATGTTCTACCGAGTGGCATTCTTTACCGAGCCATGTTAGAGCTTTAGGAGAAATAATATGATTTAGACATGCCGTGTTTCAGTATTTTGCCTTAAGTTAAATATTTCCTAAGCCAGTTTTCTCTAAAGTTACACTTCTCTTCTTGCAACTTCTTTTTCTTCTTTTTTTACATCTATTCTTAACTCTGTTTCGATTTCTGCTATATCTACTTAATACTAAGATTAACTTAGTTATAATTTTAATGGTCTAAATAATTTTTTTCCTGTTTTTAAATTTAAAGTTTGTAATTTATATAATCAGAAATATCTTATTCCAAGCTTGTACATTAAAAAATTTAGTTCTTATCGTACTAAATAAATAAATAAATAAAAATTATGCATAGCAGTACACTAAAAAATAAATATAATTTTCATACCGCGAACTATATACAAACTCTAATAAACTCCAAAAATAAGTTAAACAATGTCCTGATAAGTAAAGATTAAAAACTGAGCTACTAATTGAAATCTGTTTCGACTTATTTAAGCGCGTTTCGGAAGGTTTTAGGAATTGATTGATTTAAGCAACATTCAAGACCATATGAGGAATACAAGAACAAGCAATTATCTGTAAAAATTAAAGTCTGTAAAATATTTATATTAAAAACGCCTAAGACTCTCAGATGACCGGATTTATCAATTGATAACAAATCACTTAAATCATGCAGATAAACTTATTTCGGAGTACCTCCGTGAAACCTATAAACACATATAAAAGAAAAATTCCGATTTACGATTGAACAGTTGATCTTCAACACATCAGAGTTCTGAAAATGCAAGCATTGAAACTCATAATTTATATTTTCAATGAAAATTCAATGAAAAGAGCTGCAACACCTCCTGAAGCGTATTTACTACGAGGGGTGCCTTTTATATTTCGGGATTAGAGAACAAAAACAAATATTAATCATCGAAAATCACTTTATTGTTTTTCAAAATATTCTCCATTAAGATCTATACACTTTTGCATGCGTTTGAACCAATTGTCGAAGCACTTTTGCCACTCTGATTGAGGTATCTCCAAAACATGCATTCTGAATGCCGCAACCGCTTCTTCGGGCGTCGAAAATCGTTGTCCACGCAGTTTATTCTTCACGGTTGGGAATAAAAAGAAGTCATTCGGTGCCAAGTCAGGACTATACGGCGGATTACCCATCAAATCGATGTTTTGGGTGCTCAAAAATGCAGTTGTTTGAGCCGATGTGTGAGAGCTCGCATTGTCGTGGTGAAGAGTGATCCGTCTTCGGCGGTTGGTTTTCCTGATTTCTTGGAAGACAACTGGCAAACAAATAGTTGTGTATCACTCAGAGTTGACTGTTCTGCGTTGTTCTAGTGGTACGGTTGCGACATGTCCATATTTTCCGAAAAAACAGGCGACCATTTGCTTGGAAGTGCTTCGTGCGCGAACAACTTTTGTTGGATTTGGCTCATCTTGAAACACCCATACAGTCGACTGCTGTTTACTTTCGGGCTCATACGCGTAAATCCACGATTCATCACCTGTCACGATGTTATAGACGTGTTTCGAAGCACCGCGATCGTATTTTTTGAGCATTTCCTTCGGATCCAACGCGAACAAATTTTTTTGACAGTCAAATGTTTATGCAATATTGAATGTATGCTGGTCCCACTTATGCCTAAGGTTGCCTTCAATCTCACGATAGGTAACATGACGATCTTGCAATATCAGTTCGCGCACAGCATCAATGGTTTTCGGAACAACAGCTGATTTCGGACGACCTTCACGAAATTCGTCTTGGAGTGAACTACGCCCACGATTGAATTCACCATACCATCGATAAGCACTGGTCCTTGATGGAGCTTCATCGCCAAAAATTGAATTAAGTTCATCCATGCACTGTTGCTGTGTTAATTCACGTCGAAAGTTGTAAAAAATAATCGCACGAAAATGTTCACGATTTAATTCCATTTTTAGACCGAGATGAATCTTTTAAGTTACTATAAACAACACAAATAGCGCTCGTATGTCAAAACGTTCTGAGTACGTATAAGCCAACAAATGTCAAACTTTGCGATAGAGCTTTCAGTTGACAGATTGCAACACCAGGGTTGCCAAATCCCGAAATATAAAAGGCACCCTACGTATAACATTTTGCAAAAAATTTTTTTTTTGTTTTTTTTTTATTTATCTCGAAGAACCTGCATTTAACTGACATATGGCGGGCTATGGGTACCATAAAGAAAAACATTGTTTTTTTCATAATTAATCTTAAATATTCATACCTCTATGCTCAAACGCTTGTGGCTGTTTCTTTTTCTAATACACTGAGTCCTGGGGCTCTATTCTGCAACTGTGCACAAAATTTGTGTACACAAAATACAAAATTTCATAATCACTCCAAGTGCACACTTTTTAATTTCAAGTGATTCTGTAAACTGATATGCACACTGACAAGCTGAATAATAAACAAAATTGCTAAATAAAAATTTGTGGCTGTCAATTTAAAAATAGTGATGCACAAATTTGAATTTTTGAAAAAAATAATTCAATCCTAAATAAAAATATACATCACTTTAGAAAGATATTATTTAATTGTGTGAAGAAAATAAGTCATTCCTTGACTGATGACAAAATTTTTAAAAAAGCAATCCCAAATTACGTCGGGTATATCACAGCAATAATTTTACAATAAAAAACAAATATTCACAGAAAAAATCTGAGTGAATAAAATTTGTCGATTGTGTACACTTTTTAAAAGATAAAACCTCATTTTCAAAGCTAGTGAATCGGACCCTGTATATGTACACAATATTTAGTTTAGACTACCTTTTACACAGTTAGAGAATAGGGCCCCTGTTCCTGTTTTTTATATTTTTTTAATATCGCGCCTTGAGCTGTAAATAGTCATTAGAGTGCCCCTGGTTTTTTTTTTTAGAAATTTAAAATGTGCATGGGGCTCAATTGCTCCTTTATATGTAAAAAAAAATCTGTGAAATTTTCAGGAAAAATATTGATATTTTAACGTGCCTGTAGCGGCCTTTATATTGAAAATTTGATTTATGTTATATGGTGGAAATAGTGTTATTTTTCCAAAAAAATCCGATGTTAATTTTTTTTAAGCTCAAGTTTTCTAAAACCTGGTACGCACCTCGTTTTTTATTACATTTTTCCTTAAAATGAGCTATCAAATATGAAAATCGAATTTAAAGTACTAGTGTAATGACGTTTTACTTTTGGAAAAAAAAATATTATTTTTTTCTAGTCATATTAAAAAAATCGCAAAAATGAAAATTTTAAGAAAACCAAATTTTCAATATAAAGGTCGCTATAGGCTCGTTTATGTATGAATATTTTTTCCTGAAAATTTCGCAGGTTTTTTTTACATATAAAGGAGCAATCGAGGCCCATGCACATTTTGAATTTGTAAAAAAAAATTTCTTCCATACAACTAAGGGTCACGCTAATAGTCGTACATACAACTGCCTGAAGTCACAAAAACACCGCATTTTTCGGATCAAATGTATCTAAATACCTTACAGTACGGTTCATATGTACTCCGTATTTTTGCAGACACTGTTCGAAGATTCAAAAAAAAAAAAAACGAGCGAATTCAATTATTGATGCTCTCAACAACTGAAACAAGCAATTCTACACATCAATACATGGGCTCCTACATGAATGCTCATACATATACATATACATATATACATATATACATATATACATATATACATATATACATATATACATATATACATATATACATATATACATATATACATATATACATATATACATATATACATATATACATATATACATATATACATATATACATATATACGTATATACATATATACATATATACATATATACATATATACATATATACATATATACATATACATATATACATATATGCATATATACTGATGTTGCTATCTTGAGTGAGCCTTATAACGCAAAAGCACCAGGAGTCTGGGCATCAGACATTTCTGGAAGAGCCGCCATATGGTCCTGCGGAAGACATCCTTCCCTAATGAGGCAGCATACACGTGCAAACGGTTTTGTTCGTGTAGAAGTTATGGACACACATATTGTAAGCTGCTACCTTGCACCAAGTCTATCCATAGAAGAGTTTGCTGTTACTGTCGACGCAATAGTTGACGATGTTAGAGGAATCAGTCCAGTTGTTATTGCTGGTGACTTCAACGCGTGGGCCGTAGACTGGGGAAGCCAGAGAACGAACCAAAGAGGGCTCATTACTCTGGAGGCTTTTGCTTCGTTAGATGTCGTGCTTTTAAACACGGGAACGCAGTGTACATTCTCCAACGCGAATGGCAGCTCAGTAATTGACCTGACATTTGCCAGTTGTGACCTGAGCACGCAAGTATAGTGGCAAGTAAGCGACGTCTACACGCATAGCGATCACCAAGCAATCGTGTACACATTGGAAAGGCAAACCAACCGACGGAGCAGTGGCCCCCATAGCGAGCCATCATATAAGGTCGAAACGCTTGATGAAGGTATCCTCACAGCAATGATGGCTGACATACAACTCACTAGTTCAGCACAGAATATGGCTAGGCAAGCAACAGAGCAGCTGAAAAGATCTTGCGACGCAGCGATGATGTTGCGAAGACCAAGTAAGCACCACCACGAGCCTGTGTACTGGTGGACCGCCGAAATCGCCGAAGCACGCAGCCAATGCCACCAAGCCAGAATAAGTTACTACCGCGCCAGAGGGACCGACAGGTTCGAAGAACTGCGCGAGGTCTATAGAGAGCGCAGAAAGCTGCTCAAACACAAGATTCGTTCGAGGAAGCTCGAGTGCTTCTTGCAGTTATGCGACGAAGCGGACGTAACCCCATGGGGTACCGCATATAGACTGGTAATGAAAAAGATGACGTCATTCGGACGACCACCACCCACGTGCCCTCACATACTTAGCCGCATTGTAAGTGTGCTCTTCCCTCAGCAACCACCGATGCAGCCCCTCATTAATCATGGCGACGTGCAAGTCATTTCCACGGTAACCGCAGAGAAATTGCTGTACAACCGCTTCGAAGAAGCAATACAATCCAGAGGAGGACTCTCGATCCAACAGTTTGGTTTCCGAAAGAGTCACTCTACGTCCGATGCCATAAAACTGGTTACAAGCATAGCAAGTAAAGCTATTGAAGGCACTAGCTGGAAGGAGGGGGCAAAGCAGTATTGCCTGGTGGCAACGCTGGATGTGCGAAATGCCTTTAATTCCGCAAACTGGGATACGATAATGAAAGCGCCCACAAAATTTGAAATTCCACGCTACCTCTCTAAGATATTATCGAACTACTTCGATGGTAGAATACTACGCTATGCAACAGATGAAGGGATAATGGTGTATAACGTCTCCGGTGGTGTCCCACAGGGGTCAGTCCTAGGGCCCCTCCTGTGGAACGTTATGTATGACGACGTCCTTAGATTCGCAGTTCCCACAGGCGTTAAGATCGTCGGCTTTGCAGACGACCTAGCGGTTGTGGCCACTGCAAAACATCTTGAAGAAGGCGAGGCACTTAGTAGTGTGGCGATCGGCATTATATATAACTGGCTTATGTCAGTAGGTCTTTGTCTAGCCGAACATAAAACCGAAACGGTGCTCATAAGCAGCCGCAAAAAGATGGAAGTTGCAAGCATCAATGTTAATGGGACGCTGGTGCAATCAAAGGAATGCATTAAATACCTTGGCGTGATGATTGACTCCCGTTTAACATTTAAACAGCATCTCCAGTATGCCCATAAAAAAGCATCCAACGCATGCATGTCTTTATCGAGAATGATGCCGAATACGAGAGGCCCCAAACAGGCGCGCAGGATACTACTCCTTAATGTAGTACGATCCATCGTGATGTATGGGTCAACGGTGTGGTCCACAGCAATGAAAACGAAGTCATACCGACGTGGTGTTGAATCAGTGCACAGACTTGGCGCACTCAGGGTATGCTGTGCCTTCAGATCAGTTTCCGAGGAAGCAGCATTAGTCCTTGCAAGCTCGATACCTATCGACCTTCTAGTAGAGAAACGCTGTTCGAAGTCAATAGCGAAAACCCAACAGTTCGCAAAAGACTCGCACGGGAGAGAAGCCTGCCAACGTGGCAGGATCGCTGGAATAGCTCAGTTAAGGGTCGATGGCCTCATCAGCTCATCCCTAACATTACCGTTTGGTTTGGTAGAACTCACGGCTCCATGAACTTCTACATTACGCAGATTTTAAGCGGGCATGGTTGCTTCAGGGCATATCTGTACAAATACAAGCACGTAGCAGATCCCTATTGTACCCATTGCGAGGGAAGTATACCAGAAGACGCGGCCCATGTCCTCTTCGAGTGCCCCAAGTTCCAAAATTCCAGACTTGAGGCTTTGGTCAGTCTCGGCGAAACGGTAACTGATCAAAACTTGGTTACCCTTATGCTGAGAAATTAAGCTAACTGGTCAGTGGTTAGCACCCTAGCACGACTGATTATCGACGAACTGCGAAGAGTTGAGCGTTTGCGAAATAGATAAGGTAGAGTTTATATACCAGCCCATGACCAAATCTTTTAGATTACGGACACAAGTCCAACAGTTTCCAGCTTAGTGCTGTTCCCATGCTCCGTGAAGTCATGCTTTGCGGCGGTCCCACGGGGCTTATACAAGGACGAAGATTCAATGCGGAGGTTAGGTTTAGTGCGTAAGAATCGCACACTCCCACCTGCTCGGTGGCGCCTTTTGAAGGTTCCCCCTTCGCGAATAAAATAAAAAAAAAAAAACATATATACATATATACATAGATACATATATAAACATACGTAGGGCATACATAACGTAGGGCCGAGAAGGGAAGTTGCCTCCTGATATGTATATGTATATGCATCTTTATATTATACATAACTAAATATATAAACACATATACATATACTGGCGTAGCGAAGATAGGGCAGAAGAAGGCAGTTGGCCCCCCTTATATGAAAATGTTTACATTGGCATTGTTTTGCCATTTCAATTTCCAGTGCTTATTTAATTGTTATCCAGCAAAAAAATACTTACAAAATAATGGCTTATTCGCAAAAAATTAAGAAAAGGAATTTTCGAAAACGTGGTAAGAATTGAAGGTATATAAAAATAGTGTATGAAAGAACTTTTGACCATAAAAATACCTGCAAATATGACCTAAGCGAACAGTGGTTAAGCTTATCTCTAACGAACAGGCTACAACTCGCATTTTTCAATTTAATGTATGTAAATATTTAGTACATATTTACTTTATTACATATATATTTTCAAAATTTTCTAAGGATAATTATCATTATTTAAAAAATTGACTGTTAATCACTCAGCATTAATTTCAAAACAATAGAAATTCTTAGTTAAATGAATTTTTGAACTTGTCAGTGTTACCTGCCGCAAGAAAAAATTATCAGAAATTTAAAGTTTTTACTTTCGATGCAAGTTACTCTGCTGTTTTTGAATATATTTAACTCAATTCCTTTTTGTCTGAAACGTCAGTAAAAGTACTTTTTAAAAATAATAAGTGCAGTTAGTTAGGCATTTATATTTTTCCAATTTTTGTTCAAGAAAGGTCCATACTATTTAATGTTTTCTTGAAAAATAGCGCAAAAGCTTGTGTTGTAAAAATAATTTAAATTCAAAATTGCATTTTTGACTCATTTTCATCGACACATTAAACGCTACAGTAATATTACGATACGATGTCAAAAGAGAGCATTTATACGTGAGAAAACTTACATAAATTATTGCCAAAGATTCGCTTTTGCTCTGGTGTTTTCAAAAATGTCCAATCTATAGAATAAAATGTACAATTTGGAAATATACTTTTGCAAGCGATCAGCACGCACATACACGTCACGATTTTCCTAACTTTTTCTCATAATTTTTAGATGTTGAAGCTACATGTTGCTCATTTTGCCGAAGTTACCGGTTTGATTGATGCACACAAAACTCCTTCAAAAGTTTGTGAGAAGTTTTTTCAAATCGACGAATGAATTCTAAAATTATTTATATCAACTCCCGAGTAATGCCGAGTATCTAGCTAGTGTTCAATAATTTGGTCATTACGAAATTTTTTGCTAGATGTAAGGCCTTTTTGGAAATATCGAGTTTGAGTATTTTTATGAAAAAAATTCCCTAAAACCCGAAAATACAAATTTTGAAATAACAATCCAAAAATGTACTAAAAATAGTTTCAAGCTTATTTCTGCAAAAAATTGTAAAACCAAAAATCGGAAATAGCCAAAAAGAAATAGCTGCTTGAACTTTTTTCCAAAAATCCCTAAAGTGCCCTTTTCTGGCATATCGAACATAGAAACAAAAAATCTTAAACTCTCGTAATTTAAGTCCGACTTTCATATTTGATAACTCATTTTAAAGAAAATTTAAATAAAAAACGAAGTGCGTACCAGTTTTTATTAATTTCGATCTTAAAAAAAAATTTAATTGGAATTTTTTTTGGAAAAACAACTTTTCAATAAAGAGAAAAATAAGCTATCAAAATTAGTTTTATGTAAGTTAGTTTTTCTGCTAGAAACAATAACGTGAATCAAAGTCGTGAAATATTACTTAACCCTGCAGCTCCTAAGAATGTGAATTTTTGCTTAGCTCGACATAACCTTTCAGCTCCGTAAATAGTTGCACTCAATTGCGGGACACTTATATTTTTGCAACACTCAATAGTTGCACTCAATTGTATAATCTTATTTAGATCCTTGAATGAGTATGCAATGAAATATTACGCAATGAGAATTTCTTTATATAATGCATAGTGTATATTTCTACAGATTATATTTTCATCCTCAACGACTACCTTTTTAACCTATTTTTGAATAGCGTCTTTTCAATGGGGGAAAAGGTTGCTAGAGGCTTAAAATATTCTACAAAAATATTTTTCATAAAATTTTACTATAGCTATCTGAACATTGTGGACACAACTATATCTAAGCCATGTACTGAGAAGTTTTCTTACTCTTTATGGCCAAAAAACCCTCCCATAGAAAGGTCGCTAGAGAATTAAGACAATATATAAAAATAGTTCTTAATAAAATTTAACTATAGGGCTGTGAACATGTCACGACTATGTCAAAGGCATATATTGAAAATATTTCCTACTCTTTAGGTTTGTAAATTGCTTAATTAAGTGTTATTATAAAACACATATTCAAAATTATTCTGGCGTAAACTTTTAAAACGGTGATCTTTTTTTGTCTCCTCTACCAGAATCCGTTGATCTACAGTTTCCGATTAAAAAATTTTAAATTTTGGAAAAAGTTCAAAATTGTCGTACAGTTTTAATAATAATTTTTACAGAAATAATTTTATCTGTCTGTAAGAAAAGAGTATATGGTCACAGTCTTCATTTCCTTCTTTGAATTGGACTTTTGGAAGCAGATAGCACTTTCAAACAAGTTAATTCTTGTGATTTCAAAAAAATCACTAATATTTTGTGTATGTTGCAACGATTTGGATAAGATGCCCTGATGAATTTTGAAGCCGCGAAAACTTTTTCAACTCTTTTCGTAGTCATTAAACGTATTTAATCGGAATAGAAAATCCAATGGATACTGCAGATCATTTGATTTAATAATGTTATTTTGAGTTGTAATGCTTTTGTAATCTTTGGCCTCATACTCGTATACACAAATCCATATTAATGTTTATAATTATTTGCCACCTAGTGACCAGCGCAATATTCTCAGACTAGAGCTTATTATGTATAACTAAATATGACATATATAATACTAAATGAGTGTCTGGCTGTGTTCGGCAAATGCAAGTTCAAGTTCCCTCCACAAACACAAACGCTGATACACAAATGCATATATAGATGTTATATAACCTTATAATTATATACAGTTAATTGTGTTCGTATATATATACACATATACATCCCATATGTATCCAGTTAGGTGAGCCAATTTGTAGGTTAAACATACCCTGTAGGAAAATCAACTAATTTAAAAGTAGTTGATAAAGTAGTTTTTTGTCAACCACAACTAGTTGAAATTCTGACTTTTTTCCATAGAACGAACTAACTTATTTTGTATGGTGATGTCCGCTAAATAAGTCAATTGACTTTCGTATGCATATATTTCCAACTACTTGTTAAATTAGTTACATTTAAATTATTTTTTAATTGCTTTTAAATAACCAATTGAAAACTATTACTGATGGCCTAAAGTTAATAATATTTGATGAAATAACATGGTTAAATATATATAAACTTGTAATCTAATAAAAATTTGCAATTAAAACATGTCAACATCAGAGTAGTTGCCGCCTTAATATAATTAAAAGTAGTTCATATACTGGTTTATTTTAAATTAGTTTTTTAATTAGTTGTTTTTAAAAACAAGTTAGTTTGTTCCTATAGGGTATTGAAGCAGCTCATTATCATTAAATTAAGCGAATTATTTGTCTGCTCACACATTCATCTACAAAACATTTACACACGGATACGTATGTATGTAGTTATGTATCAATGTGTATGAAAGTCGAATATTATCAGTTATAATAGGATGAAAGTCAATGTACGGTAACAGTAACGTGCTTTGCGCAAATTTAATGAACTTGAAAAACAGACCAGATGATGTCTAATTCCAATATTTAATATCTAGGTTGTGGGAGTTGCTTATGACGGATTACTTTTCTAAATTGGATGAAATCAATTATTATTAACAATCAATTGTTAAATTAACAACAACCAATTGTTGATAAACTATTGTTGAACCTGTTGAATTTTTTCTTATTATTTCTGATGAAATAAGTGTTTTTCTTAAAGTAAAACACACACAAACATAAACAATGTATATAATGCAAAGAATTGTAATAAATATGTTCTGAAAAAAGAATCGAAAGTAGAGATTCCCTTGAAACTTAATAAATCATCAGAGCAACTTCAGCAGGATCCGGAAAATGCTTTCACTTTCTAGACAACATAAAAAACAAGTCGTGGCAATGGACTTTGACACAAATATAAAAATATATATATATATATATACTATATATATATACTCATACATACCCACACAAGCTACCACATACACACACACATCTAGACAAACACATTCCTTATGCACTCATATAAAGCCAAAGAGTAAAGAAAAAAGTCGCACATAAGCACATAAAAATAAAAGAAAGTAATAAAAGAATTCATGGTTGTGCAAATATAGAAAAAACTGCACGAAGTTGCACGCTTAGCCAGGGGCTGGGGAGCAATGAACGCCGAGTCTGGGAAAAACGTGCACTTGTCGCTGCAATAATAAAACTATAAAAGTACATAAGTAGTTGAATTTGTAAAAATGCCGGGTACACACACACACACACTCATCCACAATGGCACACATCCATGCCAATTTATTATATACAAACTTACATTTATTCATTCCAACATGTGTATGTACATAATGCATGACACATAAATTTAATGGGTAGACATAGCATAGTCAGGTTCGAATGAAAGTTTCCTAATGACGTCATAACAATTTTTTTGTTTGCCTTGTGAAACAAGAAAATCGCTTTTAAGGATATTATATACAATTTGTAAATTCCGTGAAATATTAATGTCAAGGACAATCGGCTGAGAAGAAGTAAGAGTGGAATGCTTAATGTCTTAGTTTAAGAAACCTATGAGACTTTTTTAATGAGGTCTGATAAACTTTAGATCACGAAAAAAAATTGTCTTGAGAATATAGAAATGTGCCATAAGTCCCACAATGAACAGATGATGGTTGCATTTTTTACTATGTTTGTATTAGTTATTTATGCCTTATTTTTAGCTCTCAACTCCATGTTCATAAAACATTACTCCTATTTTTAAATCCGGTTCAAAAAACAACGTTGAAAACTAACGAAAAATCTCTAAGCTTTCAACGGCTTCGAAGCTCTTCGAAATTGTTATAAAAAAGATAATCTATTTATATACAGGGTGTCCCGCAATTGAGTGCAATTATTTACGGAGCTGAAAGGTTATGTCGAACTGAGCAAAAAAACGTATTAGAGGGGGGTCTGTTTTCACATTCTTAGGAGCTACAAGGTTAATTAATATTTCCCGACTTTGATTCACGTTATTGTTTCTACCAGAAAACCTAACTAACATAAAACTTATTTTGCTCATTTTAAAGGCAATAAAATCACCTTTCCAACGGTATATCAACACACTCCACCCACTTAACCGTTACCGAACTGTGCTCGTGTGAACATGAAATCAATCGATTGAATCTACCAAATTTCAATTTTGAGTGCAAATTTCTCGGAATTTTGCGTGATAAACGAAATTTTTTTTTTAGGATCAATTTTGTAGTTTATTCCATTTTCTTTTCAATGACACCAACAACAGAAACATATCTTAAAAATAAAAAAGTTGGCTGTACTAAAAAAGTTATACTTATAAGAAAACAATGATATTATCTACTGCATAACTAAATGTAATGTCATTATTTATCATTATTTTTATTTTTATTTTATTTATGTATTTTTGCTCGGCTTGACATAACCTTTCAGCTCCATAAATAGTTGCACTCAATTGCGGGACACCTTGTATATAAAATTATAAAAAAAAACACTGGTGCGTCGTTGGACACACGAGAGAAGCGATGCTTTTTCGCAGTTACATGATTTGATAGCTTAATAGTTTTTTCTTCTTAATAAATTAACTTTAAAATTCAAAAATTTAAAATAACATAAAATAAATTATATATATACAGAAAACATATTTTCTGCTTTATTTTTATTGTTGAATGTCAAATTTCCACGCCAATTACATATACGGGCATAAAATGCCAGCGACTCTCCATTTTAACTCTCCACACATGGTTGTGAACTTGGCTGCACTGAACAAATTTTTTCCTTCAACAGCGTACTACCTAGCGAAAAAAATCTCACGAAAATTTTTCAGATTTCACTCCCAGCAAATCACAGAACGAGGAGTAAAAAGCTTCGCTTCAAATATATAAATTAAAGAACGCACACGAAACAAAATTTAACAAACCTTTTAGATACCTTGCCGATGTCATGCATGCGTATGTAAATATGTAATTCCATATTTATTGATATCATCTATTTTTTTGACACTTAAAAACGCACTTGTGGGCATTGCTAATTTTCTTCGTACCAACAACAGCACAAACGCATTCACAATAGAAACACACCGATGCTGGAGACACCTTGTGGCAAATAAAAGCAAATATTTGTTAGTTGTAGCATAGCAAATGCACAATTCTCTATCTATTGATAGATGGTGACGATCTACTGCAGCATAACTTCTGTTATATTTAAAATTGAATTAACAATTGTTTCTAACAAGTCTTTGTGGCCTGGTGGATAGTGTACTAGACAATGATTTAAGAGGACATGGGTTCGATCCCCACGGGCGAGCCAACAAATACTTTTAGTATTTAATATTGAAGTATTTTTCTTGTTGTAATAAGCGGTAGCAACAAAGAAACCATAAAATTTCCAAGGAAAAATCTGTCGAAAATTTTTCAGATTTCAGTACAAGCAAATCACAGAACGAGGAGTAAAAAGCTTCGCTTTAAATATGAAATATTTTTTTGAAATTCTTTTTGCGATGGACGTTTTGAATGACGCTGAGTCCAAAAATTGCATATTTAAAATTTTTTTCTGTCTGTCTGTTAAAGCATCACGCGAAAACCACCGGATGGATTTAAATGAAACTTGACATCCAGGTTCCCTATATCCCCGGTCAAGATATAGGCTACTTTTTATCCAAAAAAAAGGTTGGACCCGGCAGGGGGCTCTGCGATCGGGTTCCAGGCATTCTTTTTTTAGCTTATCTCCGGAACCCTTCATCCGATTTGTATGAAAATTTGTGCGTAGAGTTTTCGGATACGGTGAGTTTTTATGACTTATCTACTCTGTGCTATCTCGAACAACAGAGGGCACTGTAGTACAAATATTTTGAAAAACCTCGAAAAACTCCGACACCGTACATCCGATTTGCATAAAAATTGGAATCTAGGGGTTTTCTGACACGGTGAGTGTTTTGGACTAAACTCTTTTGTGCTATCTTGAACACCAGAGGGCACTGTAGTACAAATATTTTAAAAATCGTCGAAAAACTCCTAGGCCTTTTATTCGATTTGCTTGAAAGTTGGTATATAGAGGTTTTCGGAAACGATGAGTTTTTATGGCTTATATACTTTGCTCTTTCTTGAACACAAGAGAGCACTATAGTACAAATATTTTAAAAAAGTCGAAAAACCCCTAAGCCGTGCATCCGAATTGCATGAAAATTGAAATATATGGGTTTTCTGATACGGTGAGTGTTTTGAACTTATTTTTTTGTGATATCTTGAACACCAGAGGGCGCTTTAGTACAAATCTTAGGAAATCGTGAAAAACTCCAAAACTGCTCATCCGATTTGGATGAAAATTTAAAAATAGCGATTTTCGAGTAGGTCAAGGGTTCTGGTGCTATATTTTTTGCACTTTCTTGAAACTAGCGCTGTTGTCCAATTTGTACGTGTGTATGTTATTAAACTGTTCCTTAACGGCTGCACTGATTTTGATGAAATTTTTTGTGTGTGCTTGAGTGGATCCCTGGATGGTTCAGATTCACAATTGGACCCGGTAGGTGGCGCTGTGATCGTGTTTAAAACATTTTGTTTCTATAGCTTATCTCCGAACCGTTCATCCGATTTGCATGAAAATTTGTACATAGAGGTTTTCGGATATGGTGAGTTTTATGTCTAATCTACTCTGTTCTATATTGAAAACCAGAGGGCGCTGTGTACAAATATTTAAAAAAAACTTCTAAGCCGTTATCCGATTTTCATGAAAATTGGTATATAAGGTTTTGTAACATGGTGACTGTTGTGGACTTATCTTTTTTGTACTATATCGAACACCAGAGGGCACTGTAGTACAAATATCTTAAGAAATCGTGAAAAAGTAGAAAGCCGATCATCCGACTTGGATGAAAAATTTTGTTAAAGGATTTTCGTGTACAGCAATTGTTTTGGTGTTATTTCTTTTGCTCCGTCTCGAAAAATAGAGGGCGCTGTTTTACAATTTGTACGTGTGTGTGTTATTAAACTGTTCCTAAACGGCTGCACCGATTTTGATGCAATTTTTTGTGTGTGTTTAAGTGGATCCCTGGATGGTTCAGATTCGCAATTGGACCCGGTAGGTGGCGCTGCGATCGGGTTCCATGAATTTTGTCATTATAGTTTGTCTCCGAAACCATTCATCCGATTTACATGAAAATTTGTATTTCGGGGTTTTCGGGTACGGTAGTTTTTATGACTTATCTATTTTTTCTATATTGAACACCAGAGGGCACTGCAGTACAAATGTTTTAAAATCTCGAAAAACTCCTAGTTGTGCATCCGATTTGCGTTAAAATTTTTACATAGGAGTTTTCGAATACGGTGGGTATCTTGGACTTTTTTTTCTGCGCTACCTTAAACACCAGATGGTGCTGTAGTACAAATCACTTAAGAAATCGTGAAACACTCAAAAACCGCTCATCCGACTTAGATGAAAATTTGTATATCGGATATATAGGATTTGATTATCGAGTATGGAAAGGGCTTTGGCGTTAGTTTTTTAATCTATCTCGAAAACCAGAGGCCGCTGTTGTACAAATACCGCAAAAAACTCAAAACAACTCTCCCGATAAGTATGATTTTTATTAGTGGTTTTCGGGTGCGGTAAGTCTTTTGGCGCTATGTATTTTGCTATATCTTGAACCCTAGAGAGCGCTGTACTACAAAATACAGTAAAGTGTAGCAAAGCGAGAAGGGTGATAAATATCTTATTTTCTTCTTTATGTGTATTTATATTCCACTTTCAATTTTCGCAAATCAGGACAGCTGATGCCTCATTCTATGGTATTTGAATTTTATTAAATTTTTGTCCAGTTTCCTGGCGAATTGAATTCGTTTTTGCTCTGATTTTTTTCAAAAATGTTCAATATATCATATCCAAATAAAATTTGAAAATATATTTTTGCAAGCGATCGGCGGCACGCACACATAAATCACGATTTCCCTAACTTTTTCTCATAATTTCCAGATGTTGAAGCTACATATTGCTAATTTCGCCAAAGTTGCCGGTTTGAAAGATGCACACAAAATTTCTTCTAAAGTTTGTGAAATGTTTTTTCAAATCGACGAATAAAATCGAAAATTATTTATAGCAACTCCCGAGTTAAGCCGGGTATTCAGCTTGTAAGATAATAAAATATAAGTTCATTTCAACATGGATTTCTTACTTGTCAGTTAACTGTCACAAACATAGCAGTTTTATAAGAACATTGCATCTCTTCCTTTGAAACTGGAAATCAAGTTGATGTCATATACACAGATTTTTCCAAAGCTTTTGACAAAGTTTGCCACAATGCGTTAATTGCTTAGGCCAAAAAAAAGAAAACGAAAAGAGACATTTCTTTAAATTCAAATAACATTTATTGCAAAATAAAAACATTTTTTTAAATATTGCGTATATCATTTTTTTGTTTTAAAAACATTTGTTAAAGAAGTAAAACCATAAAATTAGCATTTTTTCTAATATTAAATATAGTAACGTTATTATAAATATTATAAGTTTTCATCGTAAAATAATTACAGAAATGTAATATAGTAATTATTTCAAAAAGTTAAACAAGCTAAAGGTTTGAATAAAAGAGACTAAAAATACAAAAAATCATTTTTCAATTTTTTAATAAAGTTTTTCAAATTGAAATGGCAAACGAGATCAAATTGAGATTGAGTTATCAATTCGTCTCAGAATCATCCTTAAAGCTTTTTTCAGCTTGTTTTAATAAGTGTTATGTTTTAGACATATGTCAAAAAACTTTAAACGCGATACGTTGAAATTTTCAGTCTGTTTGTTTCGTTTGACCACTGCAAGCTCAGAAGTGGAGTTTTGTGTAGGCAACGAAAAAAAGATTGACAAATTTTTAAAGTTTCTAAATAAAATTCTTTACTCGAACAATTTTGAAAGTATTTCATCCATTTTGGGTAGGCAAATGATTGCTTGAACTCCTAGTTATTTAAATTTTCTTATCTCTTTTCCGTAAGTAAACAAATTTAGCGCAATTTTCAATGTGATTCCACGCACGTCAGGTATTTTATTTAAATTTTTTCATTCGAAAACTTTTGAAAATCTTTAGACCATGCTTTTATATAATCATTACATATTTTTTTACTAGTGAATATATTACTTTTTAAAGTTTCGGCTTCACTTTCACAAGCCTTTTGTCTAATACAATTGTTTTAAATTGAATTAACTCAAAGAAAAAAATTAATTTCAACATCTTTCCATTATCGCATCTACCAATTCGGATATAAAGGTCATTGTTTCTATAAGAGAAATTTTTTAATTTTTAATAACCGTTATTTTGTCATGAAATAAAATCCGAAATGAATGGACTGCAAATAACTACACTTAACTTTATTCCGACTGAAAACAGTTTTTCAGTAAATTAGAATCCGGTTTGACAAGTACGCCTGCCGCAAGGCTTAAGTACTTGGGTCTTCCAGTCCTAGGGTAGTAGTTCATGAAACAGACAACCAGAACTTATGTGTTGTACTACAACACGGACCCGTTTATGTTTTAACTAGTAAAACATACGGGACATCCGGTGTAGCAACACGAACATGGAAGCTGTTTCACAAACACAAAGCATCACCTAGTGCCCTGCTGATTAGGAGCATTATGCAAATAAATTACATACTGCCCGTAATAGCAGTACCAGTTTAGACTTCAGTAGTAACGTTCTTACAATCCATCTACTGGTAAAGACGAGACCTACCCAATCTCTTGCTTATTAAGACAGATATGCCAGCCCGGTCGTACCACTGCGCGACCCCGCCGGTCATTCTAGACCTGTGTAGCATTCACACAACCACAACCAGTACGAGACTCCCCGAAGGGCCAGCCCACGACAGTCATCTTGGGAACTCGATCCCGTCAATGAGGATCCACAACATCCCCGAAAAAAGGACCAAAAATACACAAATGCAATTATGAAAAAGTGCATTATTTTGCATGACCGTGCTCAATGAGCACTGAAAGGGCTATTTTAATAATTCCCAGCTGCCGGCTCAACTGCAAACTATTGCACATGTCTGGTACCTACTTTGGAGGACCTTTGCAAATGCCACTCTTACTCTGGTAGTCCGGATTCCAACATCCAGACAGAGTATAGGCCAATGTTCTCAGGGACTGCCGTGCTCAGTATGAGAACCCAAGTTTCACAACCCATTTCTACACGTCCCTCAGTGATTGCCGTGCCAGTTTGAGGGTGCGAGTCAAAACATCGACAAGCAAACCGCAAGGAAAGCCAGAGTGTCGACATATATAGCACGTATGCCAAACACTCACATCCATAATTTCCAGCCGATTTAAGGTCTCAGTGCGGTGGATAGATAGGGTCTACTCCATTTGATGGGTTAAGACTGTCCCCGTACTAACAAGTTTTAAGGTCAATTGCTATACCTTCGCATCCTCCTTTATCCTGGCTGTGGACAGGAAGGCGCAACTAAGTTGCTAACCTGGCGGAGTTAGTTTTTCAGTAAAGTAAGACAACTTTCTAATAATAAAAAATACGCTTTGATTTCTGGATACAGTTTTAAAATTCGTTCCACTACTGGTAGCAGAGAACTGCACAAGCCTACTTGAAACCGATACAAGATACAAGTTCAAGCTAGCTTGAGCTTGATAATTTTCAATCAAGTCTGACTTGTGATTGAAAATAAATAAGCCTACGACAGCTTGAGACTTGCAAGTATGCTAGCTTACAAGCGAACGGCACGAAGTTCCAAGTAAAGGAAAAATTGATGCCTTCGGCAAAAAGCTTGAAAAGCTTGAAATTGAAGGCAAGTATCCAATATAAAAGCAAGTATCCAAAAAATTCAATGAGCTTGTGTAGGAAAAGCTTAAGCGTATTTGGACTTCTAAGAGTTCTGTGGACTCCGTGGTTGGCTGTTTTAAGGGGTAGCTGATTTTGAAATGGAAGTAAAAATTTAAAATTCAAGATGGCGAATAGAGTTGACACCTTGATTTTTTTTTATTTTTGCGAATTCTTGTTATTTTGAATTTCTGACAACGGATTTGATTTCGAATCTTATATCAAAGTTTTAAAATTTAAGATGGAGGATAGGCTTGCCACCTAAATTTTCACAGTGTAGCCACCTAGTAAAATGAATTTTTAAGAGTTTGAAACGCCATTTGACAGTCTTTAGGGGTCTCTGACTTTGAATCTGATGTCAGTATGTTAAAATTCAAGATGGTTATAAGTGTTGCCACCTAAACTTTTTTTTATTTTCACGAATTCGGTGCTGGAGCAAACACTAGGTAAAAATGGCTCGCTGAGTCCGAGTCTGTTGCCAGAATTTCAAAATTGTGTAATTTTTTTATAAAAGTGTTGCCACCTACCAAAATGTATTTTTAAGTGTTTTAAACATTTAACAGTGTTAAGGGGTCGCTGACTTCGAATCTGATGTCAGAAATTTAATATTTAAGATGGTTAATAGTGTTGCCACCTAAAACTTTTTTATTTTTACGAATTCGGTGCTGGAGCGAACAATAGGTAAAAATAGGCCCCCATTTGCTATATTCTTAAGGGGGTCCCGAAACACGTGTTTGACTTACAATTTGACTTGCAGTGGACAGTTAAACACGTGTTTCGGCGTGTCCCCCCTAAAAATGTAGCAAATGGGAAGATGATAGACCCCTCTATTTGTGCGTCTCAGAAATGATACCCCCCTTATAAACCGCCAAAAAATGGTTAATTTTTACATATCTTGCTTCCCCTTCGAGATATGCCACTTTTTCTAATTTTTCGAAGATTTTTCGAGGATTTTTCGAGAGTTTTTCGATATATTTAAATTTTATGTTGTTCTATATCTCGAAAGGGTAGCAAAATAGGTAAAAACTAACCATTTTATGTGGGTTGCTAAGGGAGGAAGCATTCTTGAGACACACGAATAGGGGGATCTATGTGCCCCCTTTCGCCATATTTTAAGGGTGGCGCCGAAAAATGTGTTTGACTTACAATTTGACTTATAGTGGACAGTTTAATAAGTGTTTTGACGTTCACCCCTTAAAATATGGGGAATGGGGGCACAAAGACCTCCCTATTCATGTGTCTCAAGAATGCTTCCTCCCTTAGCTACCCTTTCGAGATATGGAACAACATAAAATTTAAATATATCGAAAAATCCTCGAAAAATTAGAAAAAGTGCCATATCTCGAAGAGGAAGCGAGATAGGTAAAAATTAACCATTTTTTACAGACCCCTAAAAATAGAGGGGTCTACAACCCCCCCCCCCCCCTTTGCTACATTTTTAGGGGGAAAACGTAGAAACACGTGTTTAACTGTCCACTGCAAGTCAAATTGTAAGTCAAACACGTGTTTCGGGACCCCCTTAAAAATATAGCAAATGGGGGGCCCATTTTTACCTATTGTTCGCTTCAGCACCGAATTCGTAAAAATAGAAATTTTGGGTGGTAACACCATTAACCATCTTAAATTTTAAAATTCTGACATCAGATTCGAAGTCAACGACCCCTTAGCACTGTTAAATGGTGTTTAAAACTATCAAAAATACATTTTACTAGGTGGCAACACTATTGTGAAAATTTAGGTGGCAAGCCTATCCTCCATCTTAAATTTTAAAACTGCGATATTAGATTCGAAATCAAATCCTTTGTCAGAAATTCAAAATTACAAGAATTCGCAAAAATACAAAAAAAAATCAAGGTGGCAACTCTATTCGTCATCTCGAATTTTAAATTTTTACATCAATTTCAAAATCAGCTACGCCCTAAAACTGCCAACCACGGAGTCCACCCTTAAAAGTCTTAATACGCTTAAAATTTTCCTAAGCAAATTAATTGAATTTTTTCGGATACTTGCTTTAAATTCAATAAATTGGAAACTTCCGAGCTTACAAGCTTTTGCCAAACGTTTCAAGCTTTTCAACATTCTTACCCGACATAGTAAGCCTCAACAAGGAAGCCAACGAAAAAGCTTGGATATGACTTGTAATTGTTTGGTATTTTTATAAGCAAGCCAAAGCAACCGAATTGGTGCCCTACCGACGTAGTCGATTGTTGATAACTTTTAAAAAGTAATCACTACAACTACGTAGCTTCCCATAGCTTTGACTGTGGTATTCCGTTGTAAGCACTGCGCTCACGGTTTTCTGAACGAATCCTTTCAACTTCCATTCAGTTCAATGAACGATCTTGTAAATTGTTTTGACCTAAACTCAATTGTGTGAACCGAGAAGTAAGTGATTTTAACCTACATTCGATTCTATGAATGGACCTGTTATCCGTTTTGACTCCCACTCGGTTGTATGAACCAACCTGTCAATTGTTTTGACTAAAGTTTGGTTATTTTGACTAAACCATTGATCGCTTTGACCTCCACACGGTTATTGACTGTAGGTCATTTTGTAGGTTAAACAATCTACAATATGTTCATAATAAATTTTTTTCTGAATATAAAATCACACAAGATAAAACTGACATTTTTTTATTTTATAAAAAATAAAATATAATCAAAAACATTGCAGTACATGAATTGAAAAAAAAGAACATTTCATTACATTGGCTGACTTCATAGACGCATTTATCATTGCATCAGTGTGTTTTTTTTTTTTAAATTGGTCAGAAGGTTATATTTATAAATTAAAACTGCACAACTCAGGTGATATTTATTCCATCCATCTCCGCCATCTCAAGTAGTTTAAAAGTTATAGACGTCAAAAGTTAGGAAAATTATCCTAAAAACTTATGATTTTTTTTGTTAGTTTCATTACAAAAATAAGCATTATGGGTATCAAATTAAGGTCTATTACCTATTCAATTATATTATTTATTCATGCATTACTTTTAAAGATATAACTGTTTTTCCACTAACAACGCGCAGATTTTTTTAAAAAAATTTTTCATGTTTCAGTTATTTCTTAAAAGGGTGAACCCATCAAGTGTACATTATACGTAAAATGCATAGTGTTCAAAATAAAAATCGCGCGGTTTTTTATAAAAATTGTTCCTGTTTTGGTTATTTCGTAAAACGGTGAACCGTCAATTGTGCCTAATATGCAATATGTTTTATCTCTAAAAGTAATTCACAGATTTTTATGGTTAATAGCACTTTTTATGGTTGATAAAACAAACACTTTCAAATCGCTGCGCCCAGGAAATTGTAATCGTGCCGAGTTCCTAAATGCATTTATGCAAAGCATCAGTGACCTTTTTCTTTGAGTTGGTGCTAAGCAGATTCACCGAAACTGCGAAACTGAAACGCGCTTAAAAATAATAACCTAGTTGCGCAGATTTGGTGAATCAACTAAGCACCAATTAATAGAAAGTCACTGATGCTTTGCATAAATGCATTTAGGAACTCAGCCCTTCTTTATGCATATATAGATAGAAAGCAATTTTATTTAACTTACCTAATTATTGTTCCTCTTACAAATTATTCAACAAAATGACAAACACTACAAAAATTCCGCCCGGACACTTTGAACAACTTTGAGAAATGAAATGCAAGCGTCTTGCGATCAAGGTCGGCTTACAAAACTTCGTGTTTGTGAACGTTTCACTCGATAAGTCGGATGGTTTGACAAACTTGCAGTTGCAAGGTTGGCTGTTGAGATTGACGCAACTAAAGGGACCGATTGATTTAATAAAATTTAAAACTCGATTGCAACGTAAAAATAATGCTATTGACATAACTTACAATGTAGTTGTTACAATGACTAGTATTGTTCGCTTGTCTGCAATAGCTTCTGTTAGTTATTTCAGACACATTACGTTCCTTGTAATGGCAAGGAGAGTTGAAATAAATACAATTACGCGGTTCAAGCAACTAACATGTCATATTTTCATTTCAACTGAACACACATTTGGAAATGAGCGGGCTGCGAAGGAACGATCATTCACGACAACTAACAATCAATTGTGCTCATTTCATTCCAGTTCAATTGTGCTCATTTCATTCAAATATCAGTTGTAGCAATTTTCTTCCGATTACCGCAAATAATATTCATTTCCGGCAACCTTGAATTTGAATTTGAATGAATTTTCTGAGTGTAAGTTACTAATCGAAGTTACTTAGCAAACTTGTTTCGTCCGAAAAATTAATATTATTTGAATATAATTTGATAAGAAATAAGAAAACAAGACCATGGGACCCGAACCAGGGACCCCTTGGTGACACTCAAGGGCGCTACCACTTGACAGCGAGACCGTTGAAGAATGAAGGTATTATAATTAAATAATGAGGTTATTTTTATTGCTGATTATGCAAATAAGTTCCAGGCAAAATTTTTCTAATAATTGATTTTTTGAAAATTAAAAAAAAAAAATCAGCTATGTGCTCGAAAATTATGTTCGTAGCAAAAACAATATGCTCCTACAAATTCAGTTATGTGTCTAAAAATGGAAGAACTCATCCTCACTTCGTACTGGAGTAAGAAGTTGGATTTTTTTTTAACATATATATCTTTGGAATTCCATAGCAAAGAATACAAACTTATGATATTTCAATAAGTTTGCAAATTCGCAGAATAAATAAGTTTTGTCGTCCTCATGGAAAGTTGTCGAAAAGCAAGTAACTTCTTTTTGAAACGTAGCGACGATATGACGTAATTCAATTTGGGGGAGTTAATCGTACCCTGTATTCGCTCCTGCGGGAAAGCATAGAAAAATGAAGTGAAATATTTGAAAGATATTCCAAATAAGTTACAAAGCTGTTAAAATCACGTCAAGTTAATCAAGTCACTAATCTCTTCAGAAAAGCCTTTTCTTGCACCTTAAACTATAAGGTAGCAAAAATTGAAGTCATTTTATTTCAATTTATTAGAAATTCGAATAAAGAAATAAGAAAAATAATTAAAAATTTGGAAATCTACAATCTAGAACTTGGAATTTAGAAATAAAATGTTTGTTTCTATATGATTTTCCAAATTTTTAATTTTTTCTTTTTGTTTAATTTATTTATTGTCAAAATTGTTTGTTTGAAATGCACATAACAAAAAGAGAAAGGAATTCAGTTGACTACAATTTCGCTCTAAAAAATTAAAATTTCTTCATTAAAAGGCTCACATTAAACCAATTCAGTGCCTTTTAGACTCCGAAAGATTGTGAATACAACCTTTAATATATATATCGATTTTTTTTAGATGAATAGAACTTTTTTTTTTTAAATAAGACAGAAAAATTGGTGAAATGTTCGCAAATATTTCGCAAATTGTATGGCATGTAGTGTTTTCACACAATTTCGGTCATCATATGGCCACCGCCACAGCGTTTTATGTAGACCATCTTGTCGGAAATTTATCTTAAAAAAAAAATTGTTTCTTAATTTTCTACCCCTGTTGGTTGTGCATCTGGGGCGGAACTACCCCTCCACTTCCGCTCCCCTTGCCGCGCTGTTGCCTTGCGGTACACTAGAATAAGAATAAAATGTATAGGAATTTACATTATCACAATTTATATTAAGACCACACATCGGCGATTCATTAAATAAGAGTAAATCCAATCAGGGAAATTCGAATGAAAACACAACTTCTCTAGTTAAGCAATTATAGCGTTCATCATATCCCTTCAAAAAGGGGCATGTTCTCTTTTTTCTCGAGATCTTTTTTATCTTTTTTTAAAATGAAAAGTTCTCTTTTTTGAGAATGCTTAAAAGCGCTATCGAAAATTTATTCTATTTTCTCAGATACAGTTTTTCCTTTTCTTCTGCAGAATTCGAATTCAATAACTGAGATAGAAAAAATAATTATTTATTTGAACAAGTTAAAAATGACAAATCAGAAATAATTGCCAATTAAATTTAATTTATTTACCTCAACAAATTTAATTCATACTATACTGAGACAGAATCTAAACGAGTACTTTAGGTATAATACGTGTAAAATTTTCAAAGAAAAGTTTTTTTTTGTTTGCTTGATGTGTTCTTTATAGTTTCTTGAATATACAAACATGTTTTTAAAACGTTACCTGGCATTGCAGATTGTATAATACTAAGCTTATCAACCGATAATTTAAAAAAACCATGAAAAATTTCAAAAAACAAAAGCTTATAAACGATTTCCCTAATTTTTTTTTTTTAAACTGTTCAATAGATAACTCGAAATCTATTCGTTCGTTTGTAATTTTAGCCTTTAAGCATCCCCCTAAATTCAAGTGAATACTCTTTTTTGTTTTTTTTTTTTTAATAGACAAAAAAGCGCTCGAAAATTAGCTTTTTACTCTAGCTTTCACAATAATTTTAAAAAGGCCCCCGGGTGTCCTGCGTAAGGGGGATGCCGAATTAATGGTCTGTTTTTTAAAAGTACAGTCAAACCTGTTTTTGTGCGGTCTTTTTTTGTGCGAATTTTTTTTTGTGCGATTTTATTTATGCGGTTTTTATTTTTATGCGATTTGTTTTGTGCGAATTTTTTTTTGTGCGAGTTGTGTTATGATATTTTTTCTTGTATGCGATCTTTTCTATGCAAAAAAAAACTCTGCACTAGCTGAAATTATCATTAAAAAGAGCAATAAAGAGAAAAGCGTAAGAGCAAAACGCAATTCTGAAGTTTTTGAAATGTCCAAAAAAAGCGCGAGAGACATTATTTTATGTCAGAGAAGTTATTGCAGAAGAGAGGTTGCGCGTATTTGAAACGTGAAATCTCTTAATTTTCGCTATGTGCAAGTTGTTCGCCCTAGTAAATTCGCAGCGAAGTTAGGTCAGTTATATATACTATACATATATTGCATCAGCCGATTTCATTACGTATTATGTCTCTTATCAAGTACATATATTAGTTTTTAACCGACTTTCAAAGTGCGTATAGACATAATTTGTGACTATCAACATATACATATTTTAATTTATTTTTTTAATATGCATTTTTTTAATGGAATCATTTTTCGTATTTTTCACATTTAAAATGAAGAATTAAAACTATATTTTTAACGTTTCCGTGTGTAATTTATTTATTTATTTGGCTTCGAGACCACTTTTTCGCTTTTTCATAGAATGTTTCCTAGGTGAGATTTTTTTTATGCGGTACAAAAAAACCGCATAAAAAAATTTTCTTTATTAGATTACTTAAAGTTTTATGTTATAGCTGTTTATGAAGTCTCCGAAGAATTTTTTTTTGTGCGATTTTTTTTCTGCGGTCCCTATCTACCGCACGAAAACAGGTTTGACTGTACATTAGATTTTTTTTGTTTCAGTTACATGGGAAACACCGTTCTGAATGTCTTTTTTTTAATGTCATTTTCAGCGCCCTCTATATAAAGGCCCGAAAATTATTTAAAAAAAAAATAATAACTTTTATAAAGTACTTTTTATGAACAATAAGCTATATAAATTTAAAAAAAAAACAATAATTCCTTGTATCTAAAAAAAATTTTTGAAGAAAACTCCTTAATCGGTAGTGTATGGTCACAACGCAGTCTCACACGGTATAGATAGTTTGTCATTTGATGCTAAGTCTGAGAAATTATCACAGCTTAAAATTTACAACTGTTTTTCAATTTACACAATTCGAGTTGAAAATTTAAAGAATTTTTGCTTTGATGCTGAAGGATTTTTGCTTTGATACTTTGAGAACTTTTGAAACATTCTTAAACACGATGGCTGCCTACACTGAGAAAATTCATTTATAGGCATAAGGTTGCCGGAAATGAATATTTTTTACGGTAATCGGAAGAAAATTGCTACAACTGATATTTGAATGAAATGAGCACAATTGAACTGACCGACCTTGATCGCAAGACGCTTGCATTTCATTTCTCAAAGTTGTTCAAAGTGTCCGGACGGAATTTTTTTAGTGTTTGTCATTTTGTTGAATAATTTGTAAGAGGAACAATAATTAGGTAAGTTAAATAAAATTGCTTTCTATCTATATATGCATAAAGAAGGGCTGAGTTCCTAAATGCATTTATGCAAAGCATCAGTGACTTTCTATTAATTGGTGCTTAGTTGATTCACCAAATCTGCGCAACTAGTTTATTACTTTTAAGCGCGTTTCAGTTTCGCAGTTTCGGTGAATCTGCTTAGCACCAACTCAAAGAAAAAGGTCACTGATGCTTTGCATAAATGCATTTAGGAACTCGGCACGATTACAATTTCCTGGGCGCAGCGATTTGAAAGTGTTTGTTTTATCAACCATAAAAAGTGCTATTAACCATAAAAATCTGTGAATTACTTTTAAAGATAAAACATATTGCATATTAGGCACACTTGACGGTTCACCGTTTTACGAAATAACCAAAACAGGAACAATTTTTATAAAAAACCGCGCGATTTTTATTTTGAACACTATGCATTTTACGTATAATGTACACTTGATGGTTCACCCTTTTAAGAAATAATTGAAACATGAAAAATTTTTTTAAAAAAATCTGCGCGTTGTGAGTGGAAAAACAGTTATATTTTCAAAAGTATTGCATGAATAAATAATATAATTGAATAGGTAATAGATAGACCTTAATTTGATACCCATAATGCTTATTTTTGTAGTGAAACTAACAAAAAAAATCATAAGTTTTAAGGCTCATTTCCCTAACTTTTGACGTCTATAACTTTTAAACTACTTGAGATGGCGGTGATGGATGGAATAAATATCACCTGAGTTGTGCAGTTTTAATTTATAAATATAACCTTCTGACCAATTTAAAAAAAAAACACACTGATGCAATGATAAATGCGTTTATGAAGTCAGCCAATGTAATGAAGTGTTTTTTTTTTCAATTCATGTACTTCAATGTTTTTGATTATATTTTATTTTTTATAAAATAAAAAAATGTCAGCTTTATCTTGTGTGATTTTATATTTAAAAAAATATTTATTGTGAGCATATTGTAGATTGTTTAACCTACAAAATGACCTACAGTCAATAACCGTGTGGAGGTCGAAACGATCAATGGGTTAGTCAAAATAATTGACAGGTTGGTTCATACAACCGAGTGGGAGTCAAAACGGATAACAGGTCCATTCATAGAATCGAATGTAGGTTAAAATGACTTATTTTTCGGTTCACACAATTGAGTTTAGGTGAAAACAATTTACAAGAAAACTGAATGGAAGTTGAAAGGATTCGTTCAGAAAACCGTGAGCGCAGTGCTTTCAACGGAATACCACAGTCAAGGCTATGGGAAACTACGTAGTTGTAGTGATTACTTTTTAAAAGTTATCAACAATCGACTAAATCGGTAGGGCACCAATTTGGTTGCGACATAATTCTCTGTGTGTAATTTGACTAAGGTTAAGACAATATGCGTGTCTCAAATCCAATAACACATGTTTCTACGGCTTTTCGACACACTTTAAAAACCCTACACAAGCCTTACTTATTTGCCCCATTTTCCAACAATCAATGTCTGAACCAAGGCAGTCTTGGATGGATAGTTGCAACACATGAAATCCTTGGGTCCAAGAAATAAAAAGTGCATTTGGGAAACATCTTAAATACTAACGAGCAAATCAACTAACATTTTAACCACAACGCGTACTGCTCAAGGGATATATTAACTTTGTCATTCTGTTTGTAACGCCAAGAAGGAGGCGTGGCAGTTATAGAAAAATATATATATTTTTGATCAGCATCACCTCCTGAGTCGATATCCGTGTGTCCGTCTGTCTGTCCGTCTGTCGACACGATTACAGCCGCAATTTTGAAGTTATTGCGATGAAGTTCAAAATATAAGTTTATTCTTCAAAAGGGAAGGTAAAGTTCGAAAATGGACCAAATCAGATGAAAACCACGCCTACCTCCCATACAAAGTAACTTTATATTAACCGTAAAATGTCTTTAAAACCAACAAAAATTAAAGAAATGCCTTGAAATTTGGCAGGTAAGCTTTGCTATTCCGTCTTAATGAAATGGCTATGAAATTTGGAAAAATCGGATGAAAACCACGCCTACCTCCCATACAAAGTGGCTTTATTTTAAACGTAAAATCTCTTAAAAATCCACAAAAATTAATGAGATGTCTTGAAATTTTGCACATTATCTTTGATATATAATATGAACCATTTCTATGATATATGGTTTAATCGGATCAAAACCACGATCATCAATATAGGAAAACTTTCGTTAATATATAAAACTGAATGTCATCGTATATGTCGTGGCTAAAGACTTCGAATATACTTCAATATGGCCGCGGGGAGGTATTTTAGCTTCGGTACCCAGCCAAAGCTCCATCCTTACTAGTTTTTTACTAATATTAATAACATGTTAATGTGCGGAAAATTCTTTCAATTGCCCGTGTGACGTATTTTGAATTTAACTTGACCATTTGTATACAGAAGCCCCCGAATATTAACGACATTTTCTTCTCCAGCTTTTTTACCAACTCTTACAGAAGATAAGTTGGCAGGAACATTTTCATAATTTTAAAAAAATGTATACTATAAATATGCAACGTTGTAAGGATGTGACGGTCTTGCTTGCCTCATTCGACTTACGTAATCTGCTGGAGAACTAGTAGGCTTAAACTGATGCTCTAAAGTTGAGTGAACGCTGTCTGCCTCCATCATAGTATGACCTTTTCCAGAATAATTTGCTCAATTTCGATGTTCATGTTTATGGAAAGGTTTGCTAAGCTACTTGAAAGCACTTTGGTTTTGTTCGGGTATAAACACCAGTCCGATACTAAAATCATCTTCTTTAACATTTTGCAGTGCTCTTTTATGAAGTTTACAATGCAGCTTGTTATATTATTTTCTGTAACACCACCTTCACCTTCGAGCCACACATACAAAAACACATCTTTGTTAGCGCGCTCTGCATATATTTTGTTATAACTATTGTTCTGCAGATATTTTAGCAACTGCTTGATTTTTTGCTTCCCTAGTTTCATTCTTCTTGTCAATATGAAGTCGATAAATGTCTTCTGCAATATTTCCTTCCTGAAACCCGAAACAAACATCGCACTGATCCTTCCTTGGTTTAAAAATAGAAACTCTTTCAGGTTCTAAAACTTCACAAAATCTTTTTCGTTTAACAAAATGTTCGTTATGTTGCTTCCCAGTTCGTATATATAGCGTATATATGAGTTTTTGATTGAAATGTTTCTTCAACGTATATTCTCTTAGTATTAGATATATAATAATGGCTCGGAATTTTTGGTATTCGTTATTATGCCAGCCATTTCATTACCGAGTTCAAGAACTCGAAACATTCATATTTTTGGAAATAGGCCCTTTTTTTCTTTGACTTCATTCAGTCGTGGGTATTATTTATAGTAAGATCAAATTTTACGAAAAAATATTTCTTTACAAATGCGAATTCTTTCCCCGTTTGACACTGGCAAATAATAACACTGTACAACACGAGAAAAAACCCGTAGTGATTTATGACTTTTTTTGAAGTGAAACTTTTATAGCCACATATACAACAAGACGGCGAGCTAGATGGGGGTTAAAACCAATGTAACGAAATGGTATTTATGAAAACAACAACACAGCAATTCAACTCGCTAGTTGTATGAAAACGAAAAATTGCTATTTAAGAGTTTTAATTTTTTGCTTCCACTGAGGATTGAACTCACAACCATCAGTTCCGCAGTTGTCTGTTATAACCAGCTATGGGCACGGAGCAAGCTACGGAGCATTGAGAATAAATGCTTACGTATTGAAAGTAAACGCTTACGTAGTAACACAAGAAGCAACAACAAAGAAAATAAACGAAAATCAGTTCATGGTGTAAGAAAACCAGGTGGAAGCGAATTTTTCACCACACTTTAAATTGCCCCTGTTCTGTCAAAAAATTCTGACAGGGAGAGAGCAACTGTTGATTAGTGCCAAATTTTATTGGCTGCGTTCAGCAGGTACAATTTTTGTGCAACCGGTTAGTGTGTGTCTGCTGAAAGAAAAAATATCAGTGTCTAATCACAACATGGGAAAATGTCTGTCTTTCGCCACACTTTATATTTTTGATACATTTGCTCAACGTATTGAGTATTTCCAGTTAAAAATTTGGCTTTTTTAGAATAAGTGTGCTTTTATAACAAATGAAATAAATAACTCAAAATATAACGAGAAAACACAATTTTTCCCCTATTTGATCACTTTTAAAACAATTGTGTTCACAGAAATAAAAAAGGAACGTAAACTGATACCTGATCAGAGACACATGTTATACCCATTATTCAATTATTATTAGGTTGTTCAGATATTTGACGTCAACTCACAAGAATTATAGCTTAAACACATTAACGATGACAACAACATTGCCGCATGATTCCATTATTATAAGGTTGTCCAGATACTTGACGTCTACTCACAAGAATGTATACTCTTATTTGAAGAGGAGAGCAAAAAAACAATTTTGTAAGGACATAAAAATCACGCAGTTGCCGGAATATCATACTTTTTCATAGTACAAACCAATAAAGATACATTTGACTACTACTTTTTGAAATACTTGCTTCTGTTGAACCAAAATATTATGAGCTTTAAAAATGTTATGGTCACATTTTAGACGCAAAATAATATTGGAATAATAAAACTTCTGAATGTTGTACGCATTTCATACAGAGTTTGCATGAATATTTTTATTACATACATGTTTTTTTTATATTTGACTAAAAATAAGTAAAAATTATATAGTCAGTTTATGTGTAAAATTTATTGGAATAATGTTTTCAAAATAGTTTAAAATAGTTTCTTTAACCAAAAGTTTAAAAAAAGAGATTTTTACATTTGTGTTTGGGAAAATCAAAAATTTTTACTTTTTTCAAAAGATGATCTTTTGACAAAAGATACTAGTTTTGTTCAGTCAACGCAGAACTTTTTTTATATTATATATAAAACTATATTTTATAGTTAATGGTTGTGTTAATATGTCTTCTAAGTGTTTCGTGATATAACCATTGTCATTTTTTCAAGAACGTAAAAATATTTTTGGCGTAGAATTACGTCTTACAGCACGTTTGTCATTTTTGGGGGTCTTTTCCACAAATTTTTTCAAGCACATCCTAACGTTTTTGGAGGACACTTTCGAATATACTTACAGCCTTTAATATTCATCTTACAAAGATAAAATATATGTCAAAAATCAGTTATATCTTATATCTGTACAATAAGAAAAATCATGCATTGATGCTTCAGTTGCTGCTGACGTTCTTATGTTTGTTGCTTTTGTTCGTGCCGAAATCACGAACGCAACATCGTGTTGTTTCTTGGAATGAATTGTTTTACGAATATTTCTCAGTAACGGCTTCTATTGTTGTTGTTATTAATACGTATGTAAAATTTACATTTATGTTATATATGCATATCAGCTGTTTTAATTTTTATCGTTTGTTATTGTTTGTGTTTATCTTCAGCGAGATAAATACAATAAACAATACAGATGTATTATAGAGATGTGCTGTAGAGCCAGAATGTAGCTACAAAAATGTGTATTACTACTACGCAGGTTTACATAAACAGAGAATGCGCATGGTCATTGTGCTATGAAGACTCTATTGATTCTATAAATATCATACTAAATTCGAATTATTTATTGAACTAATTTTATACTTATTACATATTAAAAGTATATTTTGTTTGTTAAAATTTTAAATTTCCAAATTAATTTAAGATATATATAAGCTCTTTACTTGGGAAAAAAAAAAATTCATATTTTGCCGAAATATTTATTTCCATTTATTAAACCTAAGATTGAAATAAATTTATCAAAAAATATAGCTGTGTCTTTTGGTTACATAAAATAAGGGTATGTCAAATATCTGGATAACCTTCTAATGGCTGCATTCTATCCGAAAGAGCGCTCAGGTAGCGAAGTAGCATAAAGTCATGGCAGAATTATAAGGTAGGGCCGACTTGGAGAGGAATGAAGTAGAAAGCAGAATAAAGCTACATTGATGACAAAATCAGCTGTTCATCGCGAATTTTTTTATGCTCACGTTTCGCAGTTGTTTCCGAATTTTGACTGGCAACGTTTCATACCTGATAGATTAGCTCATACTCATGTTAAATCAAGAGCCAGTCTTCTTTTCTTTATTTTATGCACGAATGGAGTCTTAGCATATACAGCTATTAATTGAATGCACACAAATCATTGCCAGCTTTTCGTCAACTCTCACCTCGGAAAATTATTGCATTGGTTTTGACACTGTGAATGAAATCATGATCAGTGCTATTACTGCGTACTCATGCTCAATTTTTGGTTATGTTGCTAATTCTTTTGCAGCTATTTAAACATTACCTACTAAAATATAATAATTGCTAACGTATGAAAAGCATAAAAGCGGAAGTTGTTTATGAATATGACAAAAACTTTTCCTTGCAATTGGAAGGTGAAATGATTATTCTAATGTTGATTAAATTGTTTAATTTGTTTTCTGTTTGTTTCAAAGTTTGCAAGCTAATAATATTTCAATTTAATATATATATATATATATATATATATACGTTTTAAGGGAAATTTTTTGCTTATTAAGCTGCGACGAAGACAACAACAGTGCAGGGTTGCAAAAACCAACAAGTATTTCAAGGAATTCAAATCGATAAGTTGAAATTTCGCCAGCATATTTATCTATCACTAGATGGCTAAAATTTTCCAGAAAATATTTTATATATATATTCCTGTTCCCTTTTTTCTGCTATGTTTTGTTTTATTTCGTTTATACACACATATCAATGTTTGTGATATGAGATACTATTTGCTCCGTATATGATTCCAGTGCAGTTTTTTATCGTTTTTCGAAGTAAGTCTTGCATTGGTTGATTTGGAAACAGCACATGCTGCAATATTAACGAATGCAACTTTGAATCTAAAATTTGTTTTACTCTTAGATCTGTGAATTTCCATATAAATACGATATTTTTCACATAATTCAAATATAGTTTTTATTTTTAACTCGCATTTATATTTAAATTAAAAACAAAAAAAGCACATGCTACGGTATTTCAACGCGCAACTTATTGGTTGCAAGTTCTTCCATTACCAACTTCATATCATTACCATTACCAGCTACCACACTACCTGCAGTACTTTTGCCGAAAGTAAAACATCAGAAGGTTATGTTACTAAAATATTGTGCCAAAAATTAATTTGTTCCGATTTGCATGCAAAACAAAACAAACAAAATCCAGCTTTTCATATGTTCACAACGCCATCTAGGAGTGAAACTGATTTTGTGCACTCCAAATCGTAATCCAAATCCGATTTGGATGTTGGAAAAAACGCGGCTATTGATGAAAAAAACGCTTCAAATCAATTTTTGCGATTTTTTTTACTCACAGACAGATGAAGCTATTTTCTGCATACAGGTGGACAGCTGATGTTCTTAAGCAGCGCCATGTATCCATCATCAAACGGTCAAGTGTTGACTACTTTTGCAGTTCACTTTTACGTCCACAACACTTAAAAACATAGAATTGAATCAATTGAATTGATCCAGCTCACTTGCTGGATCATTTGTTGTTTTTGTTTTGCTTGCAAATTCGATGTTATGATCCTGATCTCTTATAAAAAACGCAGCTATTGTTGGAGTTTCATCTATATGTATATACATGTCTGGATTACTTAGCATTTAATATCGTGGGAAATGCAACATAAAATACGATGCAAAGCTTGTAACGAAAAACGCATCAACATTTTAAACCGTGTAGGCATTGTAAAATTAACCAAAATAAGTACGCGCGGTAACATAAGGTCAGTGCTTCTAACCACAAAGCAAAGGCTTACTGGTCCTAACTGCAGTGGAAATTTCATGCTTTTTTTAAATTTAAAATATTTACAATCATAACGGCAGCTTTTATTTGTTTCTTAAGAAAAATTTTAAAAAAATTATATAAATAAAGCCCCAGTTATAATCGATTAATGATTATTTTGGATAAACAATAAATCTTTGCTTGTCATCAATCCTATGGAATAAATTGGAAGATGTATACTATGCGTGCTTTCGGGCTTGTGCGTATTTTGTTCGCTTTGATGCAAGGGTGGCAATGGTGCAATTGTAGCACGTTCAACTTGAAGCTGAATTGTACGCGGTTCGATGCGAGTGCGGAAAGGGGAAAATGCAGTATTACCGACACAAGTTTTTCGACAAGTTGTTTTCTTTTAAATATTTATAAATAAAAATATAATTAATAAAAAAAAAATAGAACAGCAAGATCTTTCGTCTGTGCTATGAGGATTGAGCCTTGTCACTACTTAAGGCACTACTATAAAATTAAAATAATAAATCCTCTTGATAACCAACTGCGTCACGAAAATAAGAAAAACTGCAATCTAATTCTGTACGTGAATATTAAACTTTTCAGTAACTGTCCGTTAACAAAAGGGAAAATTGATATTTGCCATGATATCTCCATGTTGAATATACTAGTTCGCTTTATGAAAAAATACAGCTTTTGAACTACTACTGAAGGCAAACTTCTTCAGGCAAACTGTATGAAGGCAAACTGCTTTTTAACCATTTGGTTGTACTGAAGGAGAGTACGGTAATAAAATATTTTATCAATCTTCTTAGAAATTAAATTTTTGGGTAAAAGTTTCACTTCTACCGTGAGTGGCGGCCACACACGTATTTTTTTTTTTTTTTTTTCTATATAATGCGTTTTAATAATTTTTTGCAAAAGCAAATATCACTATTCAAACATAAAATAAGTAGTTCACCCCTATTAAAGCTCATCTTTAATGATCTCGTGGATCACCTTCTTTAATAAACTTAGTTTTCGCTATTTACCTTTGGATGCTCGATTTTTTTTAAGATTGCATTTGTGTGATTGAAATATTCTAGAATTTTCAGGTAAGGCAAGAACCTTAGAAGGAGAGGCTTGAGATTGCGGCGCTAAAAAGTCAAATATTCATGACTTTTATATAAAAATGAATATTCACATATAATGACACATACAATATCAAAAATGTCGTGTATTTTTTTTTTTTGAGAATTTGAAGACTTGTAGGTCTGAAATAAATCGATGCCCTTTAATTAAAGCATTTTTTAAATAAACTGCATTTCCGCATTAATTTTATTGGAGTTTACTTCTTTAGAACTGATTTCATATATAGCCCGTGGTATGAAAATTATACAGCGAGTAAATTATAAGCAATGAACAAAAACGCAAGCGTTACGTTTCCTGTCATTCGTCTAGTGACTCTCCGCTCAATATTAGATATTTTGTTTTGATAGTTATGGCGGCCGTGGCGTAGTGGGTAGAGTGTGTGACTCTTACGCCAGAGAACCCAGTTTCGAATCCTCCATCTGACACAGAAAATTTTCTCAATTGAATTAATTTTTCTGTTCGGCCGTCACCTCTCTGCAGACAATGGCAAACCTCAGAGAGTAAAAACTGCCATGACAAGCATCTTGAGAACATGAGCCGTTCGGAGTCGGCGTAAAACATGTAGGTCCAGTTCTCTATCATTTGTGTGCAAACATTTCACTCACATATAACACAATAATTGATCATAAGAAGCTCGGTCAAAGTCCTTTCAAGGGCTGAGGTGGCCATTTCGTTTTTTTTTTTTTTATTTTATGGGGCTTGACTCTCAGCCGCTTAACTATGGGCGATGTTTACTATCTTTTTCCGTTTGATGAATGTCGTGCCCAAAGTATGTTATGCTGGCGGTCATTTGATCCATGATTACTAGTACATTTTTTAGTACTTTATTCGAAAAAAGTGTTGTCGTTGGTATGTGTGATATAAAAAACAAATTTTAGTGCAAAACATTTTCGCTCAGCATTATAAAAGTAAATTTATTTTTATATATTAATAGCTTATTTTAAAAACACTTATTATAGATATGTAAATAGCTTACAAATTCTTTTCTTATTTATGATGATTATTCCAATTAAAATTCCAAAAAAGCTTCACATAAATAAAGGTTGGCCAGCGATAAGTGTTGCTATAAACCAAGTTTTATTTGTGCTTTTATACATTTCTTACTAAAAGCGCACTAATTTGATACAATACAGCACTACTTTGATACTTAAAATGAAATATTGTGAATATTTGCACAACGCAACACTGATTTGATTCAGTGATTTGGTATCGACAGCCGAATCATTTGGTGACCGCGTTGGTCAAAATTTGTTCCCTCGCTCACTCTCTCAAATTTCCCTTTTACATTGAAACAACAATTCGTGCCCGTGCCGTGCCCATGACCGTCTACCAGGGATGATATTGGCTTAGTTGTTAAAGGGCAAAAACTTATACAAAAATAGGGCATTTTCGACAAGAATGTGGCCCTTAGTGGTAATTCAATACGACTTTCTGTTTGAATATTCTGCCATGACCACATATATCCAAATAGATTTCAAATTGACTGTTTTCAAAGTTTTTCATTTTTTTTTTTATAGTTTTTTATTTCACTATTTTGACCTAATCCCTGCTTAGGACCTAATCCCTGAAAAAAGGCAAGGCCGTACTGAAGTATAGCCGAAGTCTTTAGACGTCTATAAAATTTTTATGTATAATCTGCAAAAATATTTGTGTCATAGCTGAATTATTTGTCACATAAATACCACATTTTAATTTAAGCGATCAGCTTTCAGAATTAGAAATTGTGGGTCAGAGTAATATAACTTTATTCTTTCTTTTAAATAGATTTGATTTCATATATAGAGGTCCCATTGCATTTAAGAAAAAAAGGCTTGTGCATTGATTGCAAATGTCAAAAATATGTCAAAAAATAATCTATATATATAAGGTCTGTTCGCATACGCAAAAGATTTTAATAATTTGTACAAATTGTTACAAGAAATCCGTTCGTTTACCCAAAAAACTTGCAAATGAGAAAGAAAATAAGAGAGTACGATTTTTCTCCTCAGTCCACTTTTGAAAAGTTTATGCTGGTTGATTTTCTACTTGCAAGAATTTTCATGAAATAAAAAAAAACAAACGTCTAAAACAGATGTCTTAAATGTACCAAAAAAATAAAAAATGGTTAAGCAAATAAAATTACTTTTTTTTACATATTTTTAACATATGTACCATGAACATATGTTGAATTTGTCATGCGAAAAATTTTTTCGCATCTTTTCAAATTTTAAAAATTAGCTTTTTGCTGAAAGTCGTGTTTTTTTTTTTGTTATTTTTTGTCAGCTTTCTGACAGTTCGACATGCATTTATTTTAATAAATTTTCTGTTCGAGTACTTTTTAGATTTTCATTGTTTTGCGAGAGAATTTTTTTCTTACTCTCAAAAAATTGTTACTGGCAAGTTTTTACAGTAAAAGTACGCGAACAGAACTATAGTTAATTTCTCATTGGAAGAGTCAAAAATATGTCAAAAAATAATCAAAAAATCTCAAAAAAATTTGTAACAAAGCCATTTATTTCATAAGTTAATAATACAAATAAAAATAGCAAAGCATTTCCACAGAAAACCGCAAATCGGATCGATATATTCTTAGATAAAGAGTCTTAGGAGTATTCTTTCGAGTCTTTGGTTATATAAATAAGAATTTCAGAAAGATATGATTGATAAATTTGACAAAGAGTCTGCGTTAAGACTTGTAAGAAGAGGAATCAAAGATGCGGGATGAAATGGGCATGATACCAAAATAAAATCAGTTCTACTAAGAAGACATATTAAGGAATGGCGGAATTTAATAAAAAATAATTTCATGAAAGTTATACAATACGAGTATTCGAATATAGAGCCTTGAGCAACAAAACTAGTTAAATCAGAACAAACTAAAGCTGGAAAAAAACGAATTTTTATGCAAATAATTGTTTATTGCTTCTAAAGAATTTATTTAGATAAATTCCGTCGCCATAATCTGAAAGAGAGTGAAGTTGTATATGGGCATTTCCATAATGTCAAACGTGACCGTCGCACACATTTAAATTGAAAAAAGGCAAGGCCGTACTGAAGTATAGCCGAAGTCTTTAGACGTCTATAAAATTTTTATGTATAATCTGCAAAAATATTTGTGTCATAGCTTAATTTAATTTTACCCTTAGCTGCCACATAGAGTAATTTGTAAACAAAGTAAAATGCCACACCCACTTTTCTAGTATAAGGACTCCACATTTTACCGAATAATATATGTATGGGTTGAATAAGCGACGTGGGCGGAACTTGGGTACATACAGACATGATGTCATTCAGTTATATATATTTTCGAAAGTTTTTAAATTTTGATGAAGTCACTTTGTATTGAAGGTAGGAGTGGTTTTCATCCAATTTTGCCAAATATCAAAGAGTAGCTTATGTTAAATATCAAAGTTTGTATGCAAAATTTCTAGATATTTCTGTAATTTTTGCAGATTTTTATGAGATTTAACATTTCAAATAAATCCACTTTGTATTGTTTTCATCCGATTTTGCCATATATCATAGTGATAGTCTATATTATATATAAAGGCCTATGTGCAAAATTCCAAGTCTTTTCTGCAATTTGAGCAGATTTTTAAGGGATTTTAAGGTTAATATCAAGCTACTTTGTATGGGAGGTAGGCGTGGTTTTTATCCGATTTTGCCGTATATCATAGAGAAAGCTTATATTAAATATCAAAGTTTATGTGCAAAATTATAACACATTTCTTTAACTTTTGTGGATTTTTAAGAGATTTAACATTTAAAATAAAGACACTTTCTATGGGAAATAGGCGTGGATTTCATCAAATTTCATTGTCAGAACTTATATTAAAGACTTAAGCTTATAAGCTAAATTTCAAGGCATTTCATTAATGTTAGTGGATTTTGAAGACATGTTACCGTTAAAATAAAGTCACTTTGTATGGGAGGTAGGCGTGGTCTCATCCGTTTTGGCCCGTTTTCGAACTTGATCTTCCTTTTTTAAAAATAAATTTATTTTTCGAATTTTATCGCTATAGCTTTAAAATTACGGCTGTAATCGTGTCGACAGACGGACCGACAGACGGACATACGGAAATCGGCTCAGGAGGTGATGCTGATCAAAAATATATATATTTTTCTTTACCTGCCACGCCTATTTCCTGGCGTTACAAACGGAATGACAAAGTTACTATACCCCTTACGCTGTACGCGTTGGCAGGCCCGTAGACAAGGGGGGACACAAATGAGACAATTTAATTAAAAATATAATTTTTTTTAGATAAACTGTGATAATGATGTTAATTTTCTTGAAAACTTCACTTAATTATTGAAAAATTGTTTTGGCCAAGTGAAAGATTAATTTTGCTTTTAAGAGCCATAATCATTATATTGGAACTCATCTCCAAGGAGTTGGTATATTAAAAATCAGTTTCAATGCTCAAAAAGTCCCTGATATCCAGTAAAATATATATATGAATGTTATATCTAGAACAAATATAATTTTGTAAATTGAAGAAAATTAGCTTGACATTTTTTATGCCATATCTACCCAGCAAACCATAGTTGAGGACTATGTCAAAATTCCGAATAATTCGTCACTATTTTGAGCTGTCTTAAAGAAATCATTACAATTTCGTTACGCAAATATCGAAACAGTATCACTTTTATACGAATTTATATAAAATTTTGTTATGCGACAGCTTGTACGACATATTAAAATGCTAACAGAGTAAAATTTCCTTTCTTTCGAACTGTCTGAACGAAATCGTAACTTTTTCGTAACATTTTCGTTGGGATTCGTTACGAAACCATTACGATACTTCGTTACGAAGTCGTGCCAAACCCTTCATACGATTTTCCTTTCGATTCCGCAATGAAATCGGATTTCTATATCGGAAAGATTTCAAAATATTCTTAACGAAATCGTAATAAACATTTCACAATCTTCCGATTTCGGAATCCGATTTTGTTACGAAATCGTAAAGAATGTCGTATGAAGCGGTTGACACGACTTCGAAACGATTTCGTAACGAGTCTTAACGAAAATAATACGAAAAAGTTACGATTTCGTTCAGCCAGTTCGAAAGAAAGGAAAGTTTACTCTGTTTGCATTTCAATATGTTTTACAAACAGTCGCATAACGGAACTCTTTATAAATTCGTATAAAAAGTGAAACTGTTCCGATAATAGTTATGAATTCTCGAAATAGTTATGAATTCGTCGGAATTTCGACAAAGTCGTCAACTATGGTTTGCTGGGTAAGCTTATTAGACCCAAAACTTTTGAAAAAGCAATCATTTGAGTGGGTTTTTTTTCATTTTTAAAAGTGTAAAAAATATATGAACCACGAAATTTCACACATTATGGGGTATTCCACGTAAAGCGAATGACTAAAAATTTTGACATCTAAAATTTCCAACTTGGCACAAAAATTTAGCCCTGTGCGAAGCCTTTTCCAAATAACAGGTTTCGAAAAATCAGCTTAAATCTAAATATGAAAAAAATTTTTGTAAAACATTTTATACAGTCTAATTTTATAGTGATTTGATGATTTTTTAATCATGTTACCAAAGTTTCATAAAAAAAATTAACAATTACAGTTTTCTAAGCTTCAGCATTTTAAAAATGTTTTTTTTTTTATTATATTAAAAAATTAAAAACAATTTAGAAGTTCAAAAAATTTTGATTTTAGTGTTTTTAATATGCAAATAATTTAAAAAATCCACAACCGATTAAATTCTTAAATATTCAAAAAAGTTACAGTTTCTGTTTATAAAAATTTATCTAGCAGAGTAATTATTTTTATATTAACATGAACTTATTTTCATGTGATATCTTTTATAATAAATTGGGTATAAGATACTGGTGCTGTGCAAAAACCAGTATTCGAATTACGGTTTTTGAAAAATAGTCTGAAATTTAAATGCGGCTTTATATCGGAGTCGATTCCTCTAATCAAAAAATTTTAATAAAAAAAAACATATATAGTAATTGTTATTGGAATTGAAGCATGAGAAAATGAAACTGTTCAATTTTTAAAGATCTTCAAATATTTTCTTTTGAATTTATTTAAATTGTCGAAATCATTTTCGAGAACGATAACTCGAACTAGGGTTCACACAGGTTCAAATAGTTGTACACAAGCTGGGGATCAATAAAAGTCAAAAAGAAACCAAGTCTAAAAACTAAAATTTTTTTCTCCCGTGTATATTGAATGTCCATAAAAGTTGTGAATACAGCTTCACCAGCTGAATTTATTAAAAAATGTTTGCATTTTTCATAGCTGATTTTAATTTTGATTTTAATAAACTGCAAGGAATCTAACCGATTTTTACCGTTCACATTAATATTGTTGAATTAGTAAAATTTTGTCACAGACATTTTTACTGTTTGTGCTAATTTTCGGTATAATACTTTTTAAAAGAAATTAAAAATTCTCAATTTGGACCATTTTTCAACAAACTATAGGCAAAAATCAAAACACTTAGTACTCAAAATTGATTTGTTAAAAAAAATTATATATCTTATGGTCATTTAAAAACAGGCATATTCACAAATAGTCTTAAAAGAAAACGGATTTGCTTAAAAATTTTCATATCCTTTCTTCCAGTTATTACTGGTATCTACTTATAGATTTTTTACCGTTGGGGTATAAAAGTGAGTGAAAACTCATTAAAAATTGACGACATTAAATACTTAATCGGTTTAGGCTACTTAAGATTACGATGGAGCCTTTTTTACGGGTTCGCCTTTTCATCTATATGCATGATAAAATGCTGTTAGGAGTGTATCGAGCTGTCCAACTCAAAATTCCATTCTTAAACCTATAGAATTACTTTGGGATACTATTATAAGTAAGATCGATTCGAAAATTTAGTCTTTTTTTTTGGAGGGTGTGCAGAAATCTTCATACTTCCTCCATTATAGTAGATATCAAATGTTTGTAACGAATTTTCCTGTAGATGTCAATCAATACTACAAAATAGTAGTTCTTCTGCATAATACTAACATGGTGGCTTTATATAAAATATAAGAAGAGCAGTTTTGCAAACATTTTCTTCAGTTTTAATAGATTTTTACATGTGTACTATTTCTGTAGTCTATCAAAACCGTAACTGCGTAGGCTTATATAGCTTAAATAAAGCGTAAATATAGATTAAAAAAAAAAACAAAATTGAGGAAAATTGTTCAAGTTTTTTGTTTTTCTTTAGCTATAATTTCAAAAATGCAACAGAACTTATTTTATTGAGATCGATTTTAAATCATTTTATAAAAAATTTAAATGTTGTACATCAATGTGACATACTACTTAGATGATATTTTTTCAGAAGAATTTTTCAAAAGGGCCTACAATTAATCAAAAGGGCTTCATATCATACGTTTTTCTTTCGTAGTCATTCGCAAAATTGGCCGGTTTTGACAATTATGGGTACTGGGAAGAGAGTGCGATCAGCTCTGCGACAACCTTATAAATCAACCTTGGTTTGAACGATTTTTTTCATACATTGTGTTGAGAGAGTTTCACTAAACTCCATGTTGCTCTCTACTCTTCTCTTTTTATGCTCAGCTAGCACAGCACAACAAAACATTTTGTGTGTTTGAATTAAAGCTCTCCAAAAAACTATCCAAGCAGACTGGTTCAAGGTTCATTAATACAGGTTAAGTCACTTGAGAGAAGCTCGGTCGAACTGTCAGAATGGATAAAAGGAAATCAAGAAAAAAAAAACCTGAATCTGTACAATTTTTAGCTAACAGCTACTTTGACAGTTCGAGCAAAGGCAGAAAAAGAGTGCTTTTCTCTCAAGTGACTTAACCTATATTAATGAACATTGGACTGGTTATGTGCTGTAATTTTTTCTTATATCAACTTGTATCGGTTTCACTCTCTAAGCATTGAGTATGCATGGAATATTTTTCTTTTACATAACGTTTGTTGAGAACATACGCAACAAACAGATATATCGGTAATATTGTTATCTCTACTTGGAACATCTGGATATGTGACGTCATAAGCATAAAGAATAAAGAGCGAATTATTTCAATGTAAAAATTAAAGAAAGACTTCACATAAGTGCAGTGCATTCAAGTTATTAATTTATATCATAATCGTATGAAGGCATTTTTGTCGATAACTTAATAAAAGAAAAATAATTAATTAAAAATTAATAAATATGGCACAAGTATCTAATATTGATTCACAGAATCCATATGCATTATACCATTACTTTTTTTTAGAAGAATAAAAAAATTAAAAGCATGAGACTAACACAAAGAGAACTATCTGGAATATCCATTTTGAATGGATATATCCATTTAAAAAAGAGTTAAAGCAGTTACTCTGCATAGTGGAGCCGATAAAGAGAAAAAAGCTCACACTGCAATGAGAGCTAGAGAAAGAGTAATACGCTCTCTGCTCAATCCAAAACATGTAAGCCATGGTAGAATAAGACAAGGTAGTGTTAGTAGTTAAAATTCTCTCTTGTGCTGGGTACCGCACCTGTCAAAACCAGGTTTTTACGAATAAATGCAAAAAAATAACAAAATTTGCAAATAATAATATTCTATGTGTTTGACAGCTGCGGTACCCGTCGCTCCGAGACGACACTACCTTGTTAAATATACCTTGATGTAAGCAAAAGCATGATTCAATGATAAGGTAGGGCCGCTTCGCTGAGTACTCTCACGCGTCAACGAAGAGTGGATAATGAGAAGGAACATATATGTCAAAACGACGAATTTCGTAGAAATTGCATATGAAGAAAAGATTTTATGTTTCCAAGTTGCAAACAGTGCAGTCGCGGGTGTTAAAATTGTGCTAATTTGAGTGAAAATATTATAAAAAAAGTGTAATAAAAACTATAAAATGTGAAAGAAGTTCTAAAATTGCAAAAAAAAACCTGTAACAGTTTTAACCTAAAAACAACCGTAAAACGTGAGCATAAAGAAATTCGCAATGAACAGCTGATTTTGACACCAATCTCGCGTTATTCTGCTTTCTACTCCATTGCTCTCCGAGTCGACCCTACCTTATAATTCTGCCATGAGCAAAAGTTAAGCTCTATTCGTTGTTGTATTTGCTACAATAATATCTTTTTCAATAATAGCTTTTATTATAATTGGTACTAATATAATAGTTTGGTAAATTATAAATTCAATAAGTTTTATTTAAATGAAATTAGTTAAAAATAGTTTATTAAATTAGTTAGTTAAAAAATTAGTTACTTAATTTCAAATTTTAAACATACATCTAAAATTATTATTTTTTTAATTATTTAAATAATATTTAAATTACTTATTAATTGTTAAAATAAAAACTGTGCCAAAGCCAAACACATAGACAACCAAGACTTCCCAAATATAAATTTTATAGCATTTCGTGAGAGAAGGTGACGAGCCAGCGAGGAGTGAAACCCACATGTTCCGCAGTCAGCGAGAAGTGAAGCATGCTTCGCTCCTCAGCACAACTGACCGGACTTGCTGGAAAGAACACAAGTGAATTGGGGGCCTATGTTATTTTTTTTTGTTTTGGTTATTTTTAGACTTAAATAGTATTTGTTTTTGTGGTTGGAATTGTTCTTGTACGGAAATTGGCAAAAGCGCAGCCGAGCTTGAGATCGCAATTTTGGCAAAAATTTTAATTTTTTCCAAATGTTCGCACCTTGTATGGGACGATCGCGTGATCGTGGGTTCGAATCAAATTCAAATTTCTTGTTTTTATTCTTTATTATTTTTTAGAGCTATTTATTTTTTATAAACCAAAATTCCTTACAAACAAATTGTGTTTCATTCAGTTTTAGAAACATAATTTTTTTATTTAACTTTTAAATTCTAACATTAAAATAAACGAATATAACAATTTAACATTTAAATAAGGTTAAAAAAAAAGAAAAATTGTACCTCACTTCCAAACGTATATCGGTGATTCGATGTCAAACCGGACGCTTTTCGAAACTCACATATTTTTTAAAAATTCTGGTACCTTGCACATTGATTGTAACTACTTAAAATAATAAAAATATTTGGATATTTCTCTTAATTTTTTTTTCAAGTTATACACAGAGGAAAAGTAGAAAAAAAATCAAAATTTGTGATTCGGACATGTAGTAAATCATTTATATCTTCAAAACTGTTAGTCCTACAAAAAAATGTAGAGGACATTTTTTAGAGATCTTCAATTGATCTTTTTTGTAGTGTAGTTTTTTAACAACACTTTTTTGAATAATTCAAATTTTTTTGGCCACTAAAAATTTCATGGACATTTTTCAAGGGCAGCACCACTATTTTTTGGCGTTTTGAAAGCATTGTTATATTGAGGCATTGAATTTAAATGCATGTTCAAAATTTCATCTTGGAGAATCAATGCTTACTTTTTAAACGAATTTTTCAAAATCTGTCTACCCAATTATTAGAAACAAAATACTTTAATTTTTAATTATAAATGCGATTTTTAGCACTTCTTATAGTATTTTATAATTTTTAACCTAGTAATATACCTCCGACAGCCTTAGAACTAACGGTTATGAAGATATGCTGTTTTTACTATATGTCCAAATGGCATGTTAGACATAACATGTTTAATTTCCCACAGTGTATAACTTGCAAAAAAAAATTAAAACAAAATATGGATATATTTTTATTTTTTAATGTACCATCTACGTGCAAAATTTGAAAAAAATCGGAACCGTCAAAATCAGTTTTTTGACGAAAGCGTCCAATTTGACATGGAATCACCGATATACTAGCGTAGATACTTGCATGGAAAGAAATAATATTTTTTTTTTAATTTTTACAAAAAAATTTTTTCATCAAACAAAAATGAAAGCAATAAAAACAAAAGTTTATCTATAATAAATTTCAAAAATCAGTTTTTTGAATAAAGCGTCCAATTTGACATGGAATCACCGATATACTAGCGTAGATACTTGCATGGAAAGAAATAATATTTTTTTTTTAATTTTTACAAAAAAATTTTCTCATCAAACAAAAATGAAAGCAATAAAAACAAAAGTTTATCTATAATAAATTTCACATTTAATTCAAACAGTAAAAGTTATACTTAAAAATAGGTAATTAATTAATAAAAAAAAAAACTTTTTCGGAGCAAACATCAAACAACTAAAAAAATCATCAAAACAAACGATGCTGCTGAGCTACAAGTAGAATATGAGGCTCTCAAGGGATTATTAAATGGACCTGGAACTGATGTAGTTTAATGGATGTAATTTTACTTATTTTATGAGAAAATATGATTTTTATTGTTCTTAAAAACGCGTTTTTAACCTTCAAAATTTAATTTCTCGATAAATATTTGATGGACTTTAGTTTTTTTCATTTTCTTTATTTTTTGTAATATTGTTAATAAATAAAAATATTACATAAATTTTCTAATAATTAATAAATAGAAATTCGTCATGAAACTTCAAACACGTTTTTCTCAAAATGGGGTTTTTAAATTTTCTTGCAAGATAACTCAAAATCTATTGCACCGATTGACATAAAAATGTATATGCATATTTTTTGAAGCAATTTCTGTAGTAATAACTTCGCCCTTTTTTTTAAATGACCCTGAAAATAAATTTACAGCTCGTTATGTGCTCAAATTTACAAAAATTTTTTAAACAATCAACTTTAAAGACGCCGAATTCTGTGGTATTGAGTACTCATCAAAATGGATTATTCGCAAAAGATTTAGAAGAAAAATTGTCAAAAACGAGGAAAAAATTTAAGATTCATAAAAATGACGTATGACAGAATTCTTGACCATAAAAATATCTGTAAATATGACCTAAGCTAATATTGCCAATCTCTCAAGAACAGCCTACAACATGCACTTTTTTTAAATATATGTAAACTTATAGCATGAATTTCAAAACAATCAAAATTCTTAGTAAAATGAATTTTTGAACATATCAAAGTTACCTGAAGCAAGAAAAAATTATCAAAAATTTAAAGTTTTGTCTTTAGTTATGTTAAAGTTATTCTTAAGAAAAACTTAGAATATTTGGTTTTTTATAAAGGGTCCGCCAAATAACTTTTTTTTTTTTGAAAATGCAAAAAAAAAAACTACTGAATATTTTCTCAAATTTCTTTTTTTATTTGAATGTACAATCCTTCCGGTTAATAATGGAAAATAATTTCATTCAAATGGCTGCCTCGGCTGGCCATGCAGTAGCCTACACGATCGGTCCAATTTTTAAGCACATTATCGATTTTGTGCAGCTGTATTTCACCAATGGCTTCACGAATATTGTCCTTTAAAGCGTCAATTGTCTCTGGCTTGTCGGCGTAACACTTATCTTTGAGGGCACCCCACAAATAATAGTCCAACGGTGTCAAATCGCAGCTCCGAGGTGGCCAAACGACATCAGCTCGGCGGTTGATAATGCGATCTTCAAAAACAGGGCGCAAAACATCGAGTGCAGCTTCGGCTGTGTGGCACGTAGCGCCGTCCCACAGTACTTTGAGCCCATACAAAAGTGAGGAATAAATACAAGGAGTTGTTCGATCTTTACGAAATTTGCCATGTTTATTAATTTTTGGCTGCTGATTTCAAAAATCGAATCAGATTTTATGTACATTAAGTATTTACGCCATAAATGAGGTTTAAAAATTAAAAAAACTGAAATTTCCCTATTTTCAATTAAATATTAAAATTATAAAATCTTTTAAAAAAAAAAAATAAAAATATATTTTTGAAAAGTTTAAGGTCTTAACTTGTTAAAACTGAAAATTTTATGTTTGATATGCACTTTTTTCACGAAAATGTTACTTTTCATGTAAAAAAATATGTTTTTGCAAAAAAAAATATTTTTTGTAATTCTAAATTCACTTTGTATTATTAAATTAAATATTTTTTTGTTTAATTGATTAAAAGAATAAAAATTATAACCAAAATAAAAAATGTATGAAAAAAAAGGGATTTAAGTAATATAAACCTAAGTACCCTCGGTTCTTTCCGTTTTAATATAATAAAGCATATACGTATCTTCCTCATATAACTTCTTCTTGTATTTGATTTTTCTTTGAGATGATAAGAAAGGATCTGATGAAATCAGCAGGTATGTCATCAGATCTCTATTTGTATTTTCCCGTGAGCTTTTCCTCGTATGGCTAAGACGAGCATATCGAATGTGTTTGTGGGAAGCCTCCAATGCTTCTTCTGATAAATTTCCTACAAAAATTAAAAAAAAAATGTTATTTATTTCTTAATATTATTAAAGTTAAATATTACCTATAGGTAAATCGACGAATTTTAAAACTTCACATCCATGCATTAAAACTTTGTGGACAGAACTAGGCATATAATACCAAGGGTAAAGATCTAGGTACAAATTCCTGGTATCAAGAAGGAGCTTACTAAACTCATCAATTTTAATGTTTTTTCCGCACGACAAATCCTCAATATTAATGAGAAGTTATAAATTAGATCTTTGTTAATGCCAGTTATTTCCGCTGATACTTCGTAGTTAACAAAAAACTTCCGTGCGGTGTTTCCGTCATTAGTGGTTCCAGAACCCTGTTTAACAACGTCTATTAACAAGCCCATTTTTTCTCGAAGATTTCGTTTGATGCGGATTTTGTTTTCAGAGAAAATAGCTTTGTTCTCTTCTCTTACTTGCCATATTTTAAATGGCAAACGATATGCTATGTGTGTTAAACATTCGAAAAACCGAATCCAGCAGTGAAGCGTTGACAGTCCATATTTATAGGTATTTATATTTGGAGGCTTATATAAATCCGTTTTATTCATTTCAACCGGACTAGCATTGCAAATGAAGCATCTGCTTGCAGAATTTGTTTCCGTTAGCGTATTTGCAACGGATCCATCGATCATTGTGCAGTGCATTTCATGTCACCTTAAGAGATTTTTCAGTTAGTTCAAAAATATCACACTCTAAATGGCTTATTTGTCTATTGATATCTTCATTTTCTTTCACAACTAATGTCCGGTTTTCTTTTGCCAATAATATTTTGATGGGTTGACAGAATAAAGTAGAGGAGGGCTTACTGTTAACCCAAATTTCCTCTTTGGATGCGGAATCAATTAACCTTAATATAAAAATGGTCGTTTGTTATACAGAATTATATAAATGTCGAATTTTTTACTCACTTGATTGGGACGAATGCAATAAAAAATAAAAATTCATCGCTAAGTTCCTCTGAAGAAAATTTTTGTTTGTATCGACTGTGACCTGAACTGCCATCCATACCCCATTTGCAAATAAGAGTCATTTTATCTGTTGCATCTTTACAGAGCTCTAGTACACTTTTAGCTGTAAACCGCAAAAGTGGTTGTAAGCGAACTTCTGCAGTACTTTCCAAAGCTTTCGTTTCTTAAAATTTTATATCGCATACAAACTCGGAAATAAATTTTTATGATAGACGTTGACAATGTTGCGCAGAATATTATATTTTTCTTCCGAGAGATCCAAATCTAATCACAGTGACAAAGCCATTTCTACTGATAGACGATTTTGACTGTTAATATTCGAACCATGATTATTTTTTCTTGAAGCAAGTCTGATGCATATTGTAATTCGTCTTCAGAATAATCAGATAATAAGTGAGCCACTTTCCTTCTTTTCATTTGTTCTGATAACAAATGGAACTCCTTTTCAGGCCTTCCGCGACTTGTGCTGGGTTGCTGAAATGTAAACTTTATTTAACTGCGCTAATATTAAATTTTATTTTTACTTGCGTACATTATTTGGATCAGAAATAACAATTGCTTCGGCTCTTAATCAATTGGAATACTTTTTAATAAGCTTGCTTTTACTATATCCGCACTGCTTCCACTTCGTTTCCAATTGCAATATAAAAAACTTAATATTTTCATCAATTATTTCTTCACAGTATGGGATTTTACAAATTTTATCTTTAACAAATGACTTTAAAAACAAATATTTATCGCGTGGACCGGCAGAAATCCAACAATTAAATAAATCGTTATTAGTTATAATTATTGGCATTTTAAATTAAAAATCTTTGTAATGTTTTCGCTGAGAAAAATACGGTAAAAACAAATATGTTGGCATTAGTATGCATGAGAATGCCCTACATTTTAGCATAAATAGTCATTATTTATTTTTAACCTGTATTTAATAGCAGCATTTTAACAAACAATTACAAGAGAATATTTCATACTCCAATTACTTTTACAAACATAATAAGTTAAAATCACTATTTAAAGTACCTCTTAAAAAAAACAATTTTTTGCAAACTGATACGTCTTAATTTTGAGCGTAGAGTACAATTCATACAGATTACTTTAAAAATTATCTAAGTCTTAATTTTTTTAAAAGTAAACATTTAATGATTTAATAGAAATAAACATACTATTTTTTACCTAATGAAAACGATTATTAAAAAAAAATGGACTTAGGTCATTTTCGAAATTAGTCACCCATAAATATGTTTGTTTACATTTCAAAGGAGTAAACTCCTCACTACATGCTACGTTTATTAGAGGAAAATATGATTTTTAGACCATTTTTCAAAATACGATAACTCTAAAAGTCGGATAAAAAAGGTTAAAATGTTTTGGAATTTTGAAAGTAAAATACATATATAACAATATATTTGAAAATAAAAGAGATGTTTTTCGTTGTTTTTTTTTAATTTGCTCTCAAAAATTGGAAATTTTTGGAAAATATTTACAACAAATTTTATTTTTTGGTGCATTTTAATTTTTTGACTTTCAGCTAAATTTTAAACATATTAAAATTTATTTATTTATACAGTATTTATCTTGAAGAAAAATCAAAAATAAAAAGAATTGGGCCAAAATTGCAATTTTGGCAATATTTTCTTTGTAAGATGTGCAAATTATAAATTTCCATTAATTAAAAGAAAATATGATTTTTAGACTATTCTTCAAAACGTGATAACTCCGAAGGGCGGACGCAGGCGGATATCAAATTTTAGAATTTGAAAGATAAATGTGTATATTAAAATATATAAAAAAATTAAAGAGATGTTTTTAGATGTTTTTTTGTATTTTTCTCTTAAAAATTGCAAATTTTTGAAAAAATATTTTAAAAAAACTTTTATTTTTGGACAATTTTCATACTTTTAGTTTTAGCTTAATTTAAAATATATTAAAATTGATTTATTTTTACAATATAAGTCTTGAAATAAAATCAAAAGACAAAAGAATCGGGCAAAAATTGCGTTTACAGCAATTTTTTCTTTGCAGGATGTCCAAAATCAAATATTCCATATTAATCAAAATGCATAAAAATGGTTGACTTTAAGGAGCTGTAGAGTCTACACAAATTGTTCAATTGGCAAAAAAATTTGGATTCTTCTTAGTGGAAGTATTTCCAAAAAAACGGTACCAATTTTGTAAGGATCTGCCACAACAAAAATCTTGATTTATTCCTATGAGACAAAGTACTGTGCGTCCTGTTGAAACCAAATGTTGCCAATATCCTCCTCTTCAATTTTTGTGAACAAAAATTCGTTCAACATGGCCCGATAACGATGGCCATTGACTGTAACGGCCACTCCTTGCTCATTTTCGAAGCAAAATGGCCCAATTATGCCTCTGGACCAAAATCCGGGTGCAAAAATTTTGGGTGCATCGGCTTTTCAATGTATGCGTGCGGGTTTTCTGTGCCCCAAATGCGACAATTTTGCTTGTTAACATAACCACCAAGATCAAAATGAGCTTCATCTGAAAAGATGATTTTTTTGGCAAAATCGATAAAGTAATGTCGCAATATTTCCCAGCGTTGTTCAAGCGTATACACAACCATATTCGTTCAGATGAAGGATAAAACTAATTATCTGTCAAATCAGACATGTGCTAAGTGTTACCATTCACGAAATAAGCACTAGTTGAAAAGAAAAACGTTAGATGGCGGACCCTTTACATGTGTATATTCATATCTTTTAATAAATTAAGAATCAATAAGCATTAAAAACAACACACAAGCATTACATCAACAATAATTACACATGAACTGCCACAAGTTTAGTAGCTTGAACACATTAGCCGCTATAGTAACATTTGTATGGAATTTTCTACACAATTTTTTTGAATGCAATTTTCATTCATAAGAAATAAATAGCTCTAAAAAATAATAAACAATAAAAAAAAATGTGTATGTCTGCCGTGGGATTCGAACCCACGACCACGTGATCGGCTCGTTCAGGTTGCGAGCATTTAGAAAAATTAGAATTTTTGCAAGAAATTGCGATCCCAAGCTCGCCTGCGCTGTTGCCAATTTCCGTACAAGTTTTTGCCAACCACAAAAACAAATACTATTAAAATCTAAAAATAACCAAAACAAAAACAATTAACATAGGCCCCAATTCACTTGTGTTCTTTCCAGCAAGTCCGGTCAGTTGTGCTGAGGAGCGAAGATTGCTTCACTTCTCGCTGACTGCGGAACATGTGGGTTTCACTCCTCGCTGGCTCGTCACCTTCTCTCACGAAATGCTATAAAATTTATATTTGGGAAGTCTTGGTTCTCTATGTTTTTGCATCTACCTATAAAACAACTTACTGTCAATTTCACTTATATGTAACATTTTTTGGTTTTTAAGTTTTCTCTTCGCTTGACAAGAAATCATTTAGCTTTCGCTTCGTTTTACAATTTCGACGAATGATAGCTTGTCAACTGAACTTCAATTCTTTTTGAAAAAAAACAATTTGCTTATGTTTTTGCTAAAAATTGGTATATTTATTACTTTTACATCAAAACAAACGACTCTTCGTCCAGAAAGAAGAAGTTTCTAACTTTCCAGGTCAATGTGCAACATTTGGTAGTTATAGGCACATGCAATACCTTATATTCTGAAATTTTAACAATTTACTTGTGTAACCTAAAGGTCTGCCTCTTAAAAAGCCGCAGAGTCAAAGCTGCATAAGCTTACCCGTTAATAATATCTGATGGTGTGCTTCTTTTTTTTTCCTTTCGCAAACACATTGATTGTGGAATCCCGCTTTTATTTTAAGGAAGAAGCATAAAATTTAGAGAGTTAGATTAGTTTAAAAAATATTAAAATCACAAGAATATTAAATTCAACTTGATTTCACACAGTACTTAGAATTGACAAAACAATTTTGCTAAATATTTATCAATGTATAAGTATTTAGTAAATGGCAACTCTATACATATCACGATCTATATTACGCTCTTGCTTACGCTTTATCTCATTACATTTTCTAATGTCCCTCGTTTCCTTTACCATCGAATTTATGAAGCAAATGCTGTCGCACGTGAAGCAAGCAGCGTGCAGTCAAAGTACACGTACGGGCGAATTGTACGTACGAGTAACTTTAACAACCCCTATTCTAGAGGAGCATTTATATTGCACTTCACTTTAAAATTTTATCAAAAACTATTATTGTACATATATCGAAAAGTTTATTTTTATATAGTTTTTTACAACAAATCTTTTAGGAAAACTGTTTTAGCCTGACCCCTTGTAATTAATTATGAAACCGAAAATATTTGTTGAAAATGATTTTTTTTCAAAAATTGTTGGAATTTCCAGTATCTGCCATATTCTACACACTTTTTGTTTATATTTGCCACAAAAAGTGCACATTTTTTGTTTATATTTGTCAAGACTCATTCACTTCGTTCACACCTCATACAAAGATTGTACTTCACGATGCTGTCAAATGGTGATATTTGCATCCGTAGTAGGTTACATGTACCACTGAGCACAAGAAAATTGCTATTTGTTTAAAAACACGACTTTTTCATCGTCTCTTTTTCTTTTTACCATTATTTTTTTACTTTTGATTTTAAAGTGTATCTGTGCAATATTTTTTAACAATTATTAAAATATGTCTAAGGACTCGAATTTTTTATTATATCGAAGTCAATATTATATATTCCAACATGGAATAAATAAAGAAAAAATTGGTTGCCATATACGGAATCAGCGATCATAAATCTATTGCGAATGGCTACAATATTGAAAAACAAACTCCTAAGACATCATAAGTTGTTATGTTGAGACCAAATTTTTAATAGATGCTTTTCCACCTAATAATTATTTTCTTCTTACATACCGCGGTACAAGTAATTTTAGAAAATTCAAGGACACTCGGGAGTAGACAATTGAATTGAGTTAAAAATTAAATTTTATATAAATTAAGAAAATCCTGTTATCAACTGATTCGGCCCATATTAAAACAATATTTATGATTTTGAATTATTATGCAATTTAAAGGAAATTCAATAAAAGAAAGATGACGTCAAACAGCAAAAAATTTGATATTATAAATATTCGGCTTTGCATATGCCACATCAGCTAAAAATCATTGCAATATAAATCTTCTGTATAGTTTATGTCATTTTTGAGAATATTTTAGAGCAGAAAGATGTGATCAGAAGAGAACGAAATTTTGTGTTGCTCCATTTCATCTCTGCACTAACCCAAAAAGCTTTTGAGATTTTAAATAAAATTAGTTTTTTAAAAATGTTCTGTTTTCAAAGAAAAACTGAGAGAGGAAGATGCAATCAGGTCGAAACAAAAATTTCTACTTTACATTATGTTACAATACCGAATACTATGCACTTTTGTGTATGTATAATGAATAATATTTCGTAATATATTCAAACTAGTTATTCTTTTACACGTCACAGACAGTTTTAATCTATCCCTTTATTAAGAAAGTATAAAAAGGAACACCACGAGATAAAATTTTCTGATGTTAACAAAAACGACGACATTAACTAATATAAAATTATGACACCGAATAAGGACTAAAACCAAAAACCTGATTTCCCTAACCGCGGAAATGAAATCCTTGTCACGTTCGGTCAGCCGCGATGTCGCAATAATATCACCGCGATAAAATTTCATACATTATCCCTGTGATGTGACATTTTCATTAGCATGTCCTTTTTTTTTTAATTTTAAAGTAGTGAAATATGTATCTAGCAATATGTCACGATTGAAATTAATGAAAGGGTTGAGGTGCGTGTCTTTACAAATGGGATACTGTAAATGTTCTTAGAAGACTTAATTCTTTCGAGTGTTGTTTCTTTGTTTTTGTAAGTTTGAAGTAAAATTTTAAAAGTTTATTTTAATGAATATTTGATTGATTTAATATGATATTATTTATATTTTTGAAGTAAAACTTTTATAGCCGCGTATACAACAATACGGAGAGCTAGATGGGGGGTAAAACCAATTTTACGCAATGAAAAAAAATTCCTATTTAAGAGTTTACATTGTTTTTTGCTTCCACTGAGGACTGAACTCACAACCATCAGTTTCATAGTTGGCTGTTCTAACCACTCGGCCAATAAAGCATACCTGATAGAGTAGGTCATACTCATGGTAAATCAACAATAAGGTCTTTTTTTTCTTTATGTTATGCTTGAATGGAGTCTTAGCATGTATAGCTATTAATAGAATGCACAAAAAGCATTGCCCGCTTTTCGTCAACTCTCGCTTTGGAAAATTATTGCATTGGTTTTGACAATTCTGACACTGTGAAAGAAAGCATAATCAGTACTATTACTGCGTACTCACGCTCAATTTTTGGTGCTGTTGTTTATTCTTTTGCAGCAATTTAAACATTACGTACTAAAATGAACTTGCTAACGTAAGAAAAGTGTACAAGCGGAGGTTGTTTATGAATATGACAAAAATATTCCTTGCAATTGGAAGGTTAAATGATTTATCTAATGTTGATTAAATTGTTTTATTTGTTTGTTGTTTGTTTCAAAGCTTGCAAGCTAAAAATATTTCAATTTGATATACATTTTTTTTCTTAAGGAAATTTTTTTGTTTATTAGGCTGCGACGAAAGAAACAACAACAGTGCAGGGTCAGCTGCAAGAACTAACTAGTATTTCAGTTAATTAAAATCGATTAGTTGTCAAAGTTTCTGCCATGTTTTGCTTTATTTCATTGATACACACTTATCAATTTTTATGATATGAGATGCTATTTGTTCCGTATATGACTCCAGTGCAGTTTTTATCGTTTTTCGAAGTAAGCCTTGCATTGATTGATTTGGAAACGGTACATGCTGCAATATTAACGAATGTAACTTTGAATTATTCTTAGATCTGTGAATTTCCATATAAAAACGATATCTTTCTTATAATTCAAATATAGTTTTTAGCTCACATTTTAGAGATAAAAAAAAAATTCGCATGCTGCGGTATATGAACGCGCAACTTACTGGTTATAAGTTCTTCCATTACCAACTGAGCTACCAGACTTTGGTCGAAAGTACAATATCAGAAGTTTATGTTACTAAAATATTGTGCCGAAAATTAACTTGTTGCAACTTGCAAGCAAAACAAAACACACAAAATCCTGCTCTTCAAATGTTCACAACGCCATCTAGGTGTGAACCTGATTTTGTGCACTCCAAATCGTAATCCAAATCCGATTTCAATCTTCAATTCAATTTTTGCGATTTTTTTACTCACAGACAGATGGCGCTGCATACAGATGAGCAGCTGATGTTCTTTTTAAGATGAAAGATAAGATAAGCAGCGCCATGTATGCATCATCAAACGGTCAAGTGTTGCCTACTTTTACAGTTTTACGCGCGTTATGCCCGTATGATACTTAATTTTTTTTGTAAAATTTTAAAATATGAAAACAAGTGGTGCGTGTGCAGGACAGACATATTTTGTAAGAAAAGGATAAACGTTGCTCCTTTTTTATATCTGGTGTTTTTAAGAGCAGCTGCATTAAATAAATTAATATTAGCTACACACATCACTTCCAATTCAGCATACATTTATATTAAATAGTTTTGTTTACTCTAAAAATGTCAAATTAATTATTAACAGCACAGTAAAAATTTGATCGAAACTTAACGAAGAATGAATTGAAAGAAACTGCAAAAAAAATGCAAAGAAAATACAGTCCGTCCTACAAATTTTTCTCCATTTCGTACCATATGCGTACTCACTCACACCAATTGAATCCATGCATTCGTGCTATTTGAACTGCGCTAGTTATTATTTTCAATGATCAATTTAATTAAGTATCATACAGGCTTTAGCATAAGGTCAAGGCTTCTAACCACAAAGCAAAGATTTAGTGGTCCTTATTGCGGTTAAATATTTGTGCCTTTTTTTAAATTTAAAATATTTACAATCATACCGGCAGTTTTTGTTTGCTTTTTAAAAAAAATTTAAGATAAAAATTATAGGTATAAATAAAGCCCGAATTATAATCGACTAATGATTATTTTTGATAAACAATACATTCTTGTTTGTCATCAATCCTATGAAATAAATTGGAAGATGTATATTATGCTTGCTTTCGGGTTTGTGCATTTTTTGTTCGTTTTGATGCAAGGAAGGCAATTGATGCAAGGAAGCCGAATTGTACGCGGTTCGATGCGAGTGCGGAAAGGGGAAAATGCAGTATTACCGACACAGTTTTTTCTACAAATTGTTTTCTTTTAAATATTTATAAATAAAAATATAATTAACTATTTGAAATAAAACAACAAGATCTGTCGTCTGTGCTATGAGGATTGAGCCTGGGCACTACTTAAAACACTATTATTAAATTAAAATAATAAATCCTTTTGATAACCAACAGTGACAAGAAAGTAAAAAACTGCGATCTAATTCTGTACGTGAATATTAAACTTTTCAGTAACTGTCCATTAACAAACGGGACAATTGATTTTTCCCATGATATCACCATGTTGAAAATTCGCTTTATGAAAAAACTAGTTTTTGAACTACTACTGGTATGAAGACATGCTTTTTAACTATTTGGTTGTACTGAAGGAGGGAATGTTAATAAAATAAATTATCAATCTTCTAAATTCTTGTTGAAACTACTGTCTCAACATATAATAAAGCGTCACTTTCTGTCATATTGATTAACTGAATGACAAAAGAATGGAATAAAAAAATCTTGAATTATGCTTTGACTATCACAGATTATGCTTAAACTTTTATGAAGTATTTTTACGAAATAAAAAATCAATTTGAGCAATAAATTTTAATAGTTTGTTATTTAAACGTTTTTCTAACTACTCAAATTTTATCAAAATAAAAAAAAAATACCGAAATTCTCGAACTTTTAAAAAGTCATAGATTAATCAAGACTAGCTCGATTTTTACGTTTAATGTATCTTGAAAAAGATAAGAGTATATATAAATATCTATATATACAATTTTTAACGTTTCCACTTTTTTAATTTGAATTCCAAACTTTAGAAGCCTTTCAAATGGGTGCCCTTTCCTTATTACAAAAAAAAAAATAAAAAAATATTTTCTTAAAGTACCGCCTTGATCTGAGTCAAAAATGAAAAAAAGTACGTCAAAATCTTGAGTCACACTTTCAGTGGCACCCTACCTTTAATGGACGGAGTGGCTCACCACTCAGTTGATAAAGATGTCCAAGAATATGTATATTTCTACACCTACCAGCTTCTTGTACCCGTTGTCCTACAGCGCTCATCTGATTGGCATATACTAAATATTTTAACATGTTTAAAAAATTAGAGAATTGTGTTTTTTTCGTTTTTACCAAGTTTTTATGGTTCGTTAAAAGTTAAACAACAAATGCTAAAATCTCTTTTCTCAAATTAGTTTGTTTATGTTGTAGGAAGGTACAATTGAAAGTTTTAGTAAAATCAGAGGGGGTCAACCCATATGAACCTTCTTTGTAATATTGTTTTCAAATTTCAAGATTTCATCAATCTAAAAGAATTTAAGGAAAATAAATTATTCAAGAATACATCTTAAAATAGTTCAAAAAAGTATCTGGAGCTGGTGGCCTTGGGGTGGTTGTCAGAAAAAGTATGCCTTTTAAGCGTCTTTGTGTCCATCCACATGTCAATTTTCTTCGAATTGCTTCTTCGCGTATTTTCAAATATATCTCCATCCCCCAAAGATATTGTACCTAGCTGTAACATACGAATTCTCACAGCACTGTTGTCCAAATCCCACATGCGTCAAAAGCGAAAACATTTTTTTTTCTTTTTCATTCTTTTTAACGCAACGCGCAGCACCATCCCGGCTCCGAAAAGGGACGTGAAAATTCTTGAAAAGTGGGCAGCTGAAGGTGAAGCCGAAGTAAGGTTGCCATGTACTTTCAACTTCATTGTGTTGGCTGCCGCATGTGGTGCAAAATCAGTGTAATTTTCGCCAAATTGCTTCCTCACCGAGTTAAAAGCAAACTTTTTTCTTCGGCCTGTGTCCGATTTAGTTGGAGTTAAGGTAGGGCTGCCTTTGCTGAATTATGGATGATGAAGTAAAGTTGGGTATTAATGGCTGCGACATAGTTTTTCTTCTCAATTATCTAGATCGAAATTTTGAGCGCGTCTACAGCTACTTTATCTGCGATTTTCTATACCTAAAAAATTGTGTCCACTCACAGTGCTGTATGTATTTGATGTAAAGTTCGTGTGCATAAAAAACAGGGTGAGATGTAATATTCATTCAATCTATCTGTATTTTATCTTTTATATGTATATCAATAAAAAATACTAAGCAATATCGTGGTTGCATATTACACTATATCTATTATATGTATATCAATAAAAAAATAGAGTAGAATCCGGATATAATCCGGACCTCCAAGGGACCGGAGAAACTCTGTCGTACTAACCATACGACGCACAAAACGGACGAATAAATTAAGCTTGTTTTTTTAATATGTACATATGTATGTATTTAAATGTACAGTTAGATAAGTTTCCATTTACGCAAAGAAGCATTAATTACCAATTACATAAAAATGTAATGTTACTTAAACATTCCGCATTAAAAACATACTATAATATATACAAAGAGTTACAATGTATGAACCTACATTCTATGAAAATAAATATGTAGTTACTAACGTAGAAAGTCTGTAATTCGAGTTTGTTTTTTATTAATTTTTTGTTCGATAGTAAGAATTTCGTACAGCATTGTGAATACTAGACATCCTAGATTTCATAACATCTTCATCAAAGTTAGTTTGAATAAACACATCGAGCGTTTCCGCAGCCTTCAGAGCTTCAGACACACTGAGCGTCGTTCTAACCGGACGAAATATCTATGTATAAAATAGGACTCTTTAAGCAGATGATGGTCGCTTAAACCGGAGTCGTACTAAACGGATATGTTTTCCTAGTACTGAGCTATAAAAACCAAACTTGAGTTAACATCGTGGGCACTAAAAACGATTAGTCGTTATAAGCGAAGTCGTTATATCCAGATTCTAGTGCACTAATATTATGGTTGCATATTACATTTTGCGAGTTTTTGAAAATAGCAGTCTCAAAAATTACTGCTAAAAAATGAACGTTCAAGTTCCTTGTAGCCCATGGAAGAATAATTACAGGTACTATAAATACCTGCCGAGCGGTGGGTATATAATGTCAAAAGCAAGTGATGTACATCGAACCAAAAATGAAAAGTAATTTTTTATTTTTTTTTAGCAAATATTTTTATACCAACTTCTTCTTAAATATGTTTTCTGCAAATGTTTCTCGGGGCTGTATTAAATAAATTGATTAAATTATTACAAATTGATTGATTGTGGTTTTTATGTATGATTTCGGATTATAAAAATATTTTTTTTTAAATTTTTCTTTTGACTAATAAGGATTTTTATAAAATTTTTTGAGATTTTAATAATCAATTTTTGGCAAATAAAGAGGAAATATAATATATAACATGCAATAACAATAGAGTTCTGCTCTTAGTCCCCTTTCACATTGGTCAAGAATTGAAAGCAATTTTTTTTTGACGTTCTCTTTTGGACTTGATGAAAGCTTCTACATTGGTCAAGAATTGAATTCAATTTCATATCTTTTTTGCTTGTTTTCTTAAAATTTAAAGCAAGCAAACGTAAGCGACTGAAGCCAACAAATTAATAAGAGAGAGAGAGAGATGCACGACGATAAACAAAAAATAAAATGAAGTAATCTGAGAAAAATGCGAAAACAACAAAAGGGAACACGAAAAAATTGACGGTACAGAGACATCGAGACCGTCAACTTTTTTTCCCCTTCGTCGCTTCCGATTTGCGGGGAATTGCCTACAAGCTCCGAAAATTGAATTCAATTCTTGACCAATGTAAAAAAAAAAAAAATTAATGCTGAAAAAATGTTGCTCACCAAAACATGGGTTGGGCTCAGGGACAACACAAGACGTAACAACTAGCCATGCACATACAGTGAATCAAAAAAGTTTAGGCACAGCCAATTTTTCTGAGAAAAACGTTGCTTTAATATTTAAAAGCAACTAATTTGTACTTTTTGATGCAGTTAGTATCATTAGATGCATTTTAATTAAAACACTCAAAAAAATTCCTTTACTTTATATACTACTCGAAATATAAGCGGGAGAAAAAATGCATATGAGAAAAGTTAAGGCACAGGCTGTATGTGTACCTTGTTTTTGCAAATAAACCGGTAATCTATAAGTTCTCTTTGATCTATTCCGTTTTCTGCACAGAATTATTGCGCAGCCATCCAATTGTCAATTGATTTAAGTTAGTGTTGATCTTGATGTCATGATTGAATGAGCAAAATGAGCGGTCGTACAGAAATTGCGGTAGATGCTCGAAAAGTTATTATAAACCTTCATGTACAGCAAAAATCTTATCGCGAAATTAAGTGATATAGTGCAGAGGCCCTATACAAGTGTGCGAGACATTATAAAACATTATATAAATACGGGAAAATTAGAGCGTGAAAGCAGATCTGGACGCCCAAAAATATTAACACCACGCCAGGAGCGCACTAAAGTAGTTGCAGTGGCCCAAAATTCTAAGATTTTGGCTGTAAAATTATGCAATTATTATGCAAACAATACGCAATACTTTACATAGAGCTGGTTTTCATGGAAGAGTTCCTCGGCGTAAACCATTTTTTTCGGCTTTTAATAAGAAAAAGAGGCTGGAGTTTGCAAAAATGCATGTACATCAACCGGAATCATTCTGGAACAGTGTAATATTTAGTGATGAATCGAAGTTCAACCTTTTTGGATCAGATGGTGCACAAAAAGTTTGGCGGAAACCAAACAATGAGCTCCAAGAAAAAAAACGTAATTAAAACAGTCAAACACGGCAATAGTAATGTCATGGTGTGGGGGTGTATGGCGGCTTCTGGAGTGCGAAATCTTGTCTTTATAGATGCAAAAATAAATAAGTGCTCTTATTTGAATATTTTGAAAGACAATTTGTTTTCTGGGAAATGGGAAAATATAACACCCTAACAGGCATCAAACCTAGTTGGAAGTATGCAAAGGCGCTTACAGGCAGTTATTCAAGCTGAAGGAGGTCTAACAAAATATTAAATGAATGAAAACCAAAAATAAATTGAAATGTTTTACACATGCGCCTAAACTTTTTTTGTGTAAAATTGTGACTTTTTTGTTTTTTAATATCAAAATACATTAAAAAAAAATTAAAAAAAATTAAATATTGTTGCAGTGAATAATAAAAAAAACTTTCAATTTTCAAATTATGGAATTATAATTTTTGTTCCGTTAGGTGGAAAAAGTTATTTAGATACAAACTTTGAGAATAGCTCTGTACCTAAACTTTTTTGATTCACTGTACATAGATCTAATTACATAATTGTTTTTAATCTACTTTAGAGTTGACTTATTGACATAGCAACATCAAAAACGCTACAGTTGTTAACAAAGTTAAAGGAGCAGTAGCCATTAAATTTGTTCTACTAAATGGTAAATAAATTAAATTGTTGACGTTTCTATTGCTTCTACGGTTAGTGTTAAAATTGATGAGAGAAAGAAGTTCTGAATAATCAAATACACCGGTTATGAGTTGTTAGAAATATACGATATTTGCAATTTAATTCGCTCACTTAAAAACTGCATTTTTAACAGTTTTAAACAATCCTCATAAGGAGAAAGGTCTAATACGTATGTTCCACTTAAGTTCCTTAGGAAAAACCGAAAGAAACGTTTTTGGATTCTTTCTATTCGATCAACATGCACATTGTTACATGGCGACCAAACTTCACTTACATACTCTAAGTTAGGACACACAATTCCATAATAAAACGTTGTAGTTGTAATCATGCTGATTTGCTTGAGTAATATCTCAAAAACGACACTTTTATTTTTTCGACAGCGTTTTTCTTAGAATTTGATGTTTCTTTGTTCCATGCGTCTATTATAACAAGAAAATGTAATTTCAATATATTAAAAATATTTCTTCGATCCTCCGCGGGGAATTGAACTTGCACCGTTGTGAGTAGGATTTCACTACACTATCCACTGATCCTAAAGCCCTTGTTAAGCAGAGTTGTTGATTCAACATCAAGTATGTATTGCTAAAGCTATGTTGCAGGAGAGCACAATAATCTCTTAATAGATAGAGGATTGCTATAAATACATTGCACAAAAAGTACGTCTACTTGCTACAAGATGTCTCAGCATCGTCAAAAATTAACAAGTGCGTTGAAATAACAATAAATTTAGCACGTAATACAATAAATAAAATAATAATGCAATGTAATAAAATTTACTGGTGCGAATATTAATGTGTTTTTTAATTTACTTTAAATTTATTTAAATTTAAGCTATTTTAAATTTTTTAATTTTAAAGCAATTTTATTAAAAAAAAACAGTTATATTAATAAACCTATGAAACTGCAAAAAAGTTTGCTTCTCTCGTGTGTCCAACGACGCACCAGTGTTTTTTTTTTTATGTGTAGGAGATGGGATTGAAACAACAAAAAGGAAAATTGACAAAAAAGATTTTAATAAAGAAAAATAAATTTTTAAAATTAAAATTTTGGGATATTAATATGAATTTTTATGAGTATTTAATGAAATAAGGTATGCGAAAATTCGTACTGTTAAACAGGAAAACTATTTTTTTTTTTTTAATTAAAACTTTAGGTTTTTAATATGAATTTTTATCAAATTTTAAATAAATGAAAAATGCGGCAATTGAAAATGTTAAACCGAATCGAATCGAATATAAAATACTACATTATATGTTCGATGTGGGATTAAACCAAAAATAAATTTTGACAAAGAGTTTCAAAAAAAGAAATAAATTTTGAAAAAAGGAATTAATTTAAAAAGTAAAAATAAATTTTGACAAATCAAACGGAAAATATTACAATTGTCGATTCTAATGAAGGAGATATTTTTTTCGCTTTCTATTCTGTTTAATATTACAAATTGTTGCATTTTTATTTTATTAAAATTTCATAACAATTTATTAAAATTAGCTTTATTAAATTTCAAAAAAATTTATGAAATCCTTAGATTTTAAATCTTAATTGTCATATTTTCCTCATAATTTGTCACCATTTTTTCTCCCTTCTTAAACTCTATATATGGGCATTTTCAAACTGGCGTTACGTACGATTTGTACGAAAAAATAATTAAAAAAATTAAAGAAAAAGTAAAATTTTTAAAAAGATTCTTTTATATTTGCGTAGTTATTGAGTAGCACTTTATTAAGTAAAATAATTACAACAATCGATCCTTAGGACTTAGAGATATAAGCAAAAATATGCTCTGGCGTGACGTTACAAAAAACAGAAGTAATTTTAGACATCGATTGTAAAATTTGCAAAACTCTGCGAATTGGGCAAGACTTTTTCTATAAAACCTTTTTTAGAAGGTTTTGTAATAATATAAATTTATTTCCAAGTAATAAAATTTAAAAATCTTTTCCCGTTTTATTGTTATTAGGCTTTGTCTTCTGGCGTGACGTTAATGACGTAACGTTTCTTAAATTTCCATTGTAATTAAATTGGGTAATTGAGTAGTTAGGTAATTAAGGAATTATGTAATTTAGTAATTAAAAACAAATTTAATATATTCTGTCTCTTCTTGCATCAACCAATTTTCCCCATTCCACCATATTCCATTATTTTTAGCCAATGCCTTCCATTTTTACTCAAACAAAAACGTCTACGAAACATTTACTAAACATTTGCTAAAAAGAAAAATTTAATTTGTGAAACAGTGCAGACGATTTGATCGTCATGGCAAATGAGTTTATGTTCAAATTGCTTAAATCAATAAAATTTAAATATTTCTCTATGATAATATCATTATATAATAAGTTTTTAGTAAATTTGAGTTTTCGTGTCACGTTGGACTTTTTTCTGGAAATGCCCATATGTCATAATTTTTATTTTTGTTATTGTTTTGAATTTCGCTGTAAAATTCTAGATTTACACAACCTTCTCCCCTGTAAGTGGATTTGTAATAATTTGCTAAGTTTTTCTGGATATCTGTTTGCTTAAAATAGTTGCAAAGTGAACAGTAAAGGAATATAACATATCCAGAATACTGAAGACAGATTTCACATCCGCAAATATACATGAAGTGCAGATTCTAACAAATACTTTATATTCCTAACTCTTTCTATTATTAAAACTGTCTGGTTCAACTCTTCAAAATATTACCTCGAAAACTTGCTATTTATAGTGCTTCGAAAGTTATTGTACACCCTGTTAGGCAATTGAAAAAAAAAATTACAGAAATGTATTCACAGGTCCATTTAAGATGTCGCTGCTCGCATTTATTTAGGGCCGAACATAACTATATACACACACACTCACACACATACACACACAAACTAAGATATTGCTCTTATGGGACCGCATATATAATATAAAGCAGCCAGAGCAACCCCTTTCGCGTTTTCATTACGTGCAAGTGTGTTTGTGTTTCTGTGTACTTTTGTGTATGTTTAGTTTCTCGGGTTTTTTAGCGTGTCCGGCTAACGGTCAACGGCTAACGGCAAGGACAGCATTTCACGCGCCACCAACCTATTTAATAAATTTTGAGAGAAATGGAAAGAAACTGCGATGTGCTGACGAAGGCGAACTTAACTGGACCAAAAGTGGACCGGTGGCTTGGGATGAAAGAAGCAGAGGTGAGATGGTGTACCACATGCCCATGAAACCATGAAACATATACACGCACATAAGCCGATGGCCCATACAGGACACGCACACAAATGGCGTAAGTGTCCAAAAAAGGGATGAAATTAGAAATGTTCATCTTATTTGAAAAATTGGGATATGTTATGCTTATATTTTATCCTTTTGAAAGCGGTCAGCGGTCCGTTCGCTTGATGGGCAGCGTTAAGCCTTGACGCAAGGCTCGTTAATTCTGTGTCCAGATATGGGGTACGTTTAAATATTGCGTAAGCCTAACACACATTCACTCATGTTCCAAATGCGTGCATGTGTATCTAGTGTGATTAGGTTTGTATGTTTTTGTTGTTTGGTTTAATTACAAATTGCCAAAAAAAGGGTTAAAAGTGAAAGTAGATTTTGTTGTTTGGACTAAAAAGTTTCGCAGCATAACTTAAAATTCCTACGCTATTTGTTGCTGTTGTTGTCTATGCATAACTTTGTGAATATGCGTGTGTGCTTGTGTGTTTGCGTGAGTGTGTCCGTCTATGCATGCGTTGGTCAGATAATAATTGCTGTTGTTTAATGGCAAAATATTTATTCAACTCAAAACTTTAATGAGAATTTTCTGTTTATCTTTTAAAGATGCCCTTCATGGAATAATGTATCTTCGTGTATCTTTTGTTTTATTAATTAAAACTAACGATTGAGGATCTAGCAAGTCCAGCGTGACCTACTTAGAAACCAACTAAGAAGTTTGAGTGGAATTCGAAATAGTTTTAGTGTGTTACGCAATGATGTTGTTTTTGTTGGAACAGTTAAAAGTTTAATAAAAAAGTCAGGTTAAATTCGCCGCACAAGTTGTATAAAAATTAAAAAAATTGCTATTCAAAATGTTTGCTTCCACTGAGGATTGAACACATTACATTTGTATCCATAGCTGGCTGTTCTAACCACTGGGCCAAGTAGACATATTTATTTGAGTAGATCATACTTATGTTAAATCAGCAATCAGTACTTCTCTCTTTCTCTTTTATTGAGTCTTTCGTTTAATACTCTGAAAGTACAGTACGGTCTAAAAATATAAATCTGAACGTAGCTTTTTCCAGAACATTACCACACTTTTAGGCATTTCTCAAATTGAGTTTTGATAAATTCAGATTGAGTGTATTGATTGATTTGGAAACAGCACATGCTGCAATATTAACAAATGCAACTTTAAGTCTGATATTGGTTTTATTCTTAGATCTGTTTCCATATTTTTCCATATAAATATCGTATCATTCATATAATTCAAATGTAGTTTTTAACTCACATTTATATTGAAATAAAAAAATATTCGCATGCTGCGGTATTTTAACACACAAAATACTGGTTACAAGTTTGCTTCCATTACCAACTGAGCTGTCAGATTACCTTCGATATGTTGGTCGAAACTAAAACAAAAGAAGGATATGTTACTAAAATATTGTGCAGAAAATTAACACTTGTAATGCATATGTAACCCACCCGGCGAAAGTTCGTTTGCAATGAACTTTTATCAAAAAAAAATTTCGTATTCTTCCCTAATTGGCGATCAAACATCTAATGTTTTTTCATACCAGTGTTATAGCGTCAGTAATAATAAAAGTAAGTCTGAAAGTGCCAAAAAAGTTATCCGAAAGTAGCCACCTAACAGTAAAGAAGTAGAATTGGAATTAATCGCTTTGGAATTGTAAACGAATAATTTTTCGAAACACAAGCGAACCTTCGTTTACGAAGTAACTTTTACGTCCTCCAAACGTATCTTTTTCGAATCGTAATTGATATCGAATTCGATTGTTATCATCGCAAACTATTCGTAAATTTTTAAATTTTCGATATTGAAGTCGGATTTTGTGCCGTGTGGGAAATAGCAGAATTTTTGTGATAATGTTGGAGTTTCTTCTATATATATACATGTCTGCATCATTTAGCATTAAATATTGTTATAAAACAACAACATAAAATATGATGCAAATCTTGTAACGAAAAACGCATCAACATTTTTAACTGTGTAGGCACGGTAAAATAAATCCAAAGAAGTATGCGCGGTAGCTTAAGGTCAGAGCTTCTGACCACGAAGCAAAGGCTTAGTGGTCCTAACTGCAGTTGGAATTTTGTGTTTTTTTTTAAATTAAAAATATTTACAATCTTACAGGCAGTTTTTGTTTTTTTTTAGGAAAAATTGAAAATATATTATATAAATAAACCCAAAATTATATAAACTTATCTCATATTATGTAAGATAAACAATAAATTCTTTTTGGCATCAATCCTAAGGAATAAATTGGAAGATCTATACTATGCTTGCTTTCAGATTTATTCTTATTTTGCTTGCTTAATGCAAGGGAGGCAATGGTGAGATGGTAGCACTTTCAACTTGCAGTCGAATTGTACGCTGTTCGATGTGCGTACGGAAAGAGAAAAGTGCATTATTCCCGACACAGGTTTTTCGACAAATATTTTCGTTTTTAATATTTATAAATAAAAATATAATTAACAAAAAAATAAAACAGCAAGATCTGTCATCTTTGCTATTAGGATCGAGCCTGGGATGACTTAAGACATCAAATTAAAATAAAAAAAATCCTCTTGACAACCAACTGTGTCACGAAAGTAAAAAAACTGTGATCTGATTCTGTTCGTGAATATTGAACTTGGTATAAGGCTAATACTTTTTGGCCACAGAGGGCGTCCCATACAACTTGAGTCGTTTATAAGGTTTAGCTTTTCAACTATATACGATAGCATGGGCGTAGCCAGGACATCAGCCAGGATGAAAAATTATTTGTTATATAGATAGGAATATAAATATACACTTTTTTAATTAATGTTTCGTTTCAGAACTTTAAGATGAAGTGGATGCAGACTCCATTTTTTCAGAAACTTCAGTTGAAAGCTAGGAAGTGGATGGAGGCAGCCCATTTTCATCTTCTAGACTGCACCTGTTCTGGCTCAGTGTCCTCTTCCGATGATTGTAAATGCGGTCGGTGAAGAATTTTCTCTACGTCATAATTTGAGTGAAATCTAGCGTTAAATTAAAACTCAAGCGTTACGTTTTCCCTATGCTTTGAAAAATACCAAAATGAAGAAAAACCAACAAGATATATTCACACAGCAGCAATCTATACTATTATATAAAATGAAAGTGCAAATTTGTATTAAATATGTTTAAAAATATCATATTTATACTACAGCAGAGTATAGGTGCATTTTTTCGAAATTTAAATAATAAGTATATTTAATTAAAACGTAAACTTTTTATGAAACCATCCCCGGTGCCACGCATTGCTTGATAGTTTTGTTTTCACGCATTTGTGTTTTGAGAGTTTTATTAATCTTCATGTTGCTCTCTACTCGTCTCTTTTTATGCTCAGCTAGCACAACACATCAAAAAAAAAAAAACATCGCTAGTTCGTCGTAGGACACACGAGAGAAGCGATTTTCACTTTTCACTGTTTCATAGATTTGATAATTTAATGGTTCTTTTTTGTAATAAAATTACTTTTAAATTCAAAAATTTAAAATAACATAAAATAAATTACAAAAGGTTAATACACACACCAGTAAATTTTATTACATTTCATTATTATTTTATTACATGTTACATTGTTTGTTATTTCAAGGCGCTTGTGGGCAATTGTCAATTTTTCTTTTGAGTTATGCAAAACAAAAAAAAAAAACATATACTAACAACAACACAAACGCATTCACATCTACAAAAAAAAAATATATATTACTCGGCCCGCCGTGGGAATCGAACTTGTACCCCATCGATTCATAGTTGTACATTTTTCCCACCCATCCAAACTGTTTGTTGAGTCATTGATTCAATATTATGTATACCTGAAGCTTTGATGCAGCAGATTACTATAATCTATTAATAGATAGGATGATGACCAGTTTTGTCACTTAAAAATTTTAAATAGTTAGATTGAGTCTAACCTGAGTGAAAGATTATAAAAAGTGGGAGTCGATTTTTTTTTTCTCACGAAAAAATTCGACTCAAGTCCTACAGCAAACCATAAAAAAATCTTTGTTGCTTGGTTGAGCTATGGCCGTATCAATAAAAAAAACTTTATCGTTGTTTTTTATGTGTTCTATTTTTTGTTTTTTTCTAATTTTTAAGCCATCTTCAGGAAAAATTGCAAAATAAGCAATTAAACAAAATCACAAAACACTTTTAAATCAAATTACATAAAATTAATAATTGTGTCACAAATGTAGCAAGTGTTCTCAGTAAGCTATATTAATGTAACTAAATTTTTGTTTGATTAAATGTTTGTATATGTGAGTGCAATTTTCTGTGTCCGATTTGAAGTTGAGTCGTTTGTTTGATTTTTTGATATTCTTCAAAGTCTGGTTTGTGATTATTTTGAATGTAGTGGGCTGCAAGTGTTCTTTTATTGTTTAGTCTGATATATGTGATGCTATTCTTATCCTAAGTTTAGATTTCGTCGTACCAACATATACTTGTCCGCATATGTTAGTCCCGTCACCTTTGCATGCTATTTCGTAAACAACGTTCGCCTTGTCAATCTTATCCACTTTACTTTTTGTTTTTCTATATATGTTTCTCTATAGTGTTGTTAGTTTTAGGAGCCGTAAGTATTTATTTTTGTCGTAAATATCAGGTTTTTTAAGTTTTTTTTTTAAATCGTGTACGTATGTTACTCCATTGTAAGCTTTTGGCTGTGGACTCCGTGTTCTATTGTGTTGTGTTGTAGGGTTGGTTCATGACTTCTTTTATGAGCCGTTTGATTGTATTTTCTGGAAAACTTTTTTTTGTATGTGTCATATGCGTGTTTTATTGACTTTGTGAAAAACGCTATCGCTGATGCTGAGCACTCTATTAATACAATCTTTGGCTGTATTTAATATCACCTTTTTTGGGTGTTTGGAACAAAAACTTATCAATCTTCCTGATGCGGATGGTTTTTGGTACCAATTCTTTTTTGATACTATTATTATTTCTCATAACTAGTGCGTACATATATGGTAAGCTTCCTTCCAGTTCTTCTTCTTTCATAAATTTTATGTGTCCGTGGCATGAGTTAAGTGTTTGCAAAGTTTTGTCTATATTATCTGTTTTCACAAATGCAAAAATATCGTCAACATTTTTTGTGAGGCATTTTGGTTTCGGCTCACACTTCCCCGTATGAAATTTCTTCCATAACAATATCTGCTATTAGGGGGGAAACGGGAGACCCCATTTGCATACCTTTGAGTTTGTTGTATATCACGTTGTCATATATGAAATAGTTATTTTCACTTATGCAGAATTTTAATATATCCATGAAGAGCGGTTTTGGAATATTAGTTTTTGGCTATGTTGTCCTATTTTTTGTTAATTGTTTAAGTGGCAAAGCCAACCGGAATGCTAGGGAACAGTGAAATAACATCGAACGATAACATCTGTTCGTCATAAAAAATGTATGAGTTATTTATTTTGCTTTTAAACTCTAATGCATCTTTTATGTTATATTTCGAGTCTATTGTTAATTTTTTTAGTATGTTTACTAAATATTTGGATAATCCGTATGAGGTAGAATTTATGGATGCACAGATAGGTCTGAGATGCATACTGTCTTTATGGATTTTCGAAAGTCCATAAATCCGAGGTATTTTAGCAAAATTGTTATTAGTTTCTGTTTTTCTTGCTCTGTTTTTAGTTCTTTTTTGAAAAGAGTTTCAATTAGTTTGTTGTTTTTTGTTGTAGAGTAGCTGTCGGGTCTCTTCTGAACGGCCTATACGTCCATCCGTCTTTTAACATTATTTTTTCTTCGTATTAATATTTGTTCATCGCCACTGTCTTGTTTCCTTTGTCTGATTCGACTATGATGCTCTTTTAAAAACTCTTTGGCAGTCTTAGCTATGTTTGTTACGTAGGTGTCTCTCTCTGCTATACGCGTTTCTCTGAGATGTTATGGCACTAATGTAGTTAGTTTTATCCTCGCCGTTTCTTGAGTTTTTATGTTTTTATTACTACGGCTAAAGTTTTTTGTTTTCATTGCTACGGCCATAGCTCAACCAAGCAACAAATATACATTTTAAGAATGCCAATTATATCAACACATAAGAAATAATCATAAAAAATATAAGTTTTGTTGCAAATAATTCTCATAAAATATTCTTAAAACAGTACTGCATTTACTCTTTATATACCAAAAAGAATAAAATATTAATTGTAATAAAATTTGTAATATTGGAATTATTATGCAGTCATTTTTATATAAAAATCGTTAAATTAAGCTTGAAATAAGAAAGGTTGAAAAAGGGGTAGAAACCAAAATAGTAAAAAAAGTGGTAGAATTATCACAATTGTGGTAGTGACAACGCTGATGATGAGATCTTGTACAAGGACTTTAGCAGCTATCCAAACAACAAAAACTAACAAAAATGTTGCTTATACATCTATCTGTTAATAGATTATTGTGATCTGTTGCAAAATATCTTCAGTTATACTTAATATTAAATTTAAGCAACAGAGATGTTTGGGTGGGTTGCGTATAGAACTTAAAATCGACGGGGTTCGAGTTCGATTCCCACAGTGGGACAAGAAATATTTTTAATACTTAATACTACATTTTCTTCATGTTATGGAAGCAAGAAAATAAGAAACATTAATTCTAAGAAAAACGGTGTAGTGAAAAAAGTGTCGTTTTCATTCGATTTCATTTTCACTCGAAAGGGGCTACAAAAACAGACCAACGTCTAGTTAAATTTTGATGATTGTTTTAGCGAACTCCATTACTTAAAATATTAATTGTTTTCCATAGACGTATTGTTGTTGTTGTTTTGTTTGGTGTTGCTTTTTATGATAGATTTTTGCACTTGTGCCTCTTCTATCTCGGTTGTTAGCATTGTTTTTGTTGTTTTGCAATTTTTAGCTGAAGCGCTTACTAAATTGTAACTGTTATAATTGTAAACAATGAAGAGAATAAAGTTAAAAAAAATATTGGAAGATACAAAAGAAACATATTCAAGTGATGATTAAAAACAATCCCAAAAACACGTAAATGCGGTTTCTAGGTAGGTCATATAATTCGAGTTTATATTTGATATAAGTAGATTGTACTTCTTTATATATATTATAATTTAACATTTTGTGTTTATAATATTTTTTTAAAATAGTTTATATTTATAATAGTACCTATATATGTTGTTACACCTTTTCATTTAAAAAAATACATTCATTATAGTGTAATGTAATTTTTATTAAAGCTTTGGGGGTGAATGAGTTCAATTACAATTTTGAAATAACAATTCTAATTTTTCAAATTCTATTTGTTATAGTAAGAGTGTATCATTTTTATCGTCCGTCGAAACATTTTGTAAATGTGGGAAATGTGATATCTATATAAATAAAATCCTTCGTGTGGGTTGGAGTCCGTTAAGATCACAGGAACGGTAACACCTAAGGGCACCAAATTTACAGCATTTGTCGTCAAAGCCAATATCTCGAATAATGAAAAAGTTGCCACACCCCATTTTACCACCCAGAAATCAATAAAAATGGTATATTTCAGATGAATTTGGCTGTATTGGACTAAAATTTTGTAATTTAGTTTGTATGGTTACACTTGGCAACTCACCCTCTTTTACAGCCCAGAAATAAATAAAACTGCCATATTTCACACGGTTTTGGTTGAATAAGGCTTGTAGCTTAGTTTGCATGGTTGCTGTCGACAACTGCACTAAAAATGGGCGTGTTCGCACTATAGCTACGCCCAACTTTTAGAAATCATAACTCCTAAGTTGCAGATTTTTTCAAAATGAATCTTTGTGTGAAGGTCCTACGAATTCAAGTGGTGGTTACTGTATATATAAATGTTGCCATGCCTACTTTTACCACTCATAAATCAATTAAATTTAAATATATCAAACGGTTTTGATCGTATAAGGCTAACATTTGGTAATTTAGTTTGTATGGTCACTGTCGAACTTTGGTTACGCCCACTTTGCAGGAGATACCTAAACGAATAAGCAACCAACAACAGTTTGCAATTTTTGTGAGAGATAGCATCACAAGATCATATTTCAGGCCCGTAGCCAGGATTTACCTTAGGGGGGGATTTTGATAAAAAAAGTCTCTAAGTAGTTATCAGTAAATAATTAAAATCAAGGAAATGGATATTTTTCCAAGCAAAACCGCTTCTTTTAAGACTATTCGTGAATATGCCTGTTTTCAAATGACCATAAGAGAGATTACAAGTGTTTATTGAATTTTTTTTGTCAATTTAATTTTGAGTACAAAGTTTTTCATTTTGCCTTTTATATTTTTGAAAATGGTCCAAAATTGAGAATTTTTAATTGTCGTTTAAAAAATATAATTCCGAAAAAGTAAAAATAACTTTCACAAAATTTCACTAATACTTTTATCAACAGGAGAATCAAAAAATTATTGCCTTCAGATTTGGTTTCTTTTTGGCTACATTAATTGATCCAAGCTCGTCTACAAGTATTTGGACCTGTGTGAAGCCTAGTTAGAGTTATTGTTAAAGGCCAAAATATTATTTTTTTCGAAAACGATTTCGGCGATTTGACTTATATTCAATAGAAAATATTTTAAAATGCTTAAAAATTTAATTATTCCATTTTCTCATAAAAATTTGATATCATGACTGATAAACCATCCAATTCCCAATAACAATAACATTATATTTTTTGTAAAATTTTTTCAGCAGAGGAATCAAATCCGATAAAAATTAAATTTAAATTTCAGATTGTTTTTCGAAACCCGTAGATCGAAAACTGGGTTTTGCACAGTTATCACATCAAAAGCAGACTTTTTTCAAAACCATTACTCACCAGGAAAAATTTTTATAAAAGAACTAAACAAAAACTTTTTTTTTTGATTCTTAAGAATTTTTTTCAGTCGTGGATTTAAAAACAAAAAAATTAATAAAATTTTTCAACTTCTAAATTGTTTTTAAAAATGCCGAAGTTTAAATAAAATGTAGTTGTTAATTTTTCTTATGGAAATTTCGTAACATGAATAAAAAAATATCATCAAATCCCAATAGGATTGGACTCTATAAAATGTTTTAAAATTGTTTTTATTGAGAATTTTTTTCAAAAAAAAACCTAGATTTTAGTTGATTTTCTGAAGCCTGTTATTTGGCAAAAACCTCGCACAGACCTAAATTGTTGCGACAAGTTGGAGATTTAAAATGTCTTATATGCCAAGATAGCAATAAAATAGAATGCCCAAACTTTTTAGTTATCCGCTTCAGGTGTTAAGTTTCGTGGTTCATGAATTTTTCGAATTCTGCCGATTTTCAAAATTAAAAAAAAAATCCATTCAAACGAATGCTTTCTAAAATGTTTTAGGTCCAATAAGCTTAGATATTTCATAAAGAATGTCAACCTAATTTCTACAATTTATAAAATTATATTCGTTCTAGGCATAATTTGATATATATATTTTTCTAGATATCAGGGAATTTTTGATCATCAAAATCCATAATTGAAAATGGGTCTTTAATATGCAAACTTCTTGCAGTTGAACTGAAATATGATGATTTTGACTTTTATAAGCCAAGTTAATGTTTCATTTGGCCAAGAAATTTTTCATTGATTAAGTGACGTTTCTTACATTTGCGTTGAAATTGTTGAAACTTTTAGTAAAGTAAACTTTTGTAAACTAAGTAACTTTACATTATCTTAGCTTGTCTTAAAAAAAAATTACATTTTGATTTCAGCAGTCATTTGTGTTATTTATCCATACCTTCTAGACATTTTGGGGGGAGGTGGGTTTGAACACCTAAAACTCCCCCTTGGCTACGGGCCTGCCATATATATGATACTATTTCATGTGGTGTTGAAAACAAAATTAACCCATTTTCAACCACTTTGCAAAAATTGTTGAATTTTTAAATATAAAGTACATTCATAGAGTAATTAGGGCCCTTTGATTCCAAATACGTCATAAAAAAAATCTATCCCCACCCGTTTTCCCGTTATATCAAAAAATCAAATGTTCGATTAATCGAACTCCCATGCAAATAAAAAATGTCAAATTTTATTGCTAGGTGAATCCCCCATTTGTATTGTGTTTTCAACAGGAATAGACGTGTTTTGTGCGTGCTTGTAACATTTTATGTTTGCTTGTAATATTTGGCCAAGTGTGTTGGCTTTCCCATTTTTATTGTGTTTTCAACAGGAATAGACGTTTTGTATGCGCGCTTGTAATATTTCAATTTTGAAATGGATTGATTTGGATTTTATTATTTTTTTTTCACATAAGAAAGGTGAGTATCAATTAAAATATAGATAAATTTCATGTGTTATTTATTGTGAGTGTTTGTGAATATAAATTGGTTTTAGATTACAGAATTGCAAAATGCCACGTTCCAAAAAAGTAGCAATGAAGGAGATTGAAGACATTTTAGAATGAAGCGATGAAGAAAATCCCGTTCAGTCTGTCAACATACTCCCCCCTAATGTAGACGAACAATCTGATGAAGAATTAATCGAAGAGAATTTCATTACAATTAATTCCGATCCAAGTGCTTTGACTGAGGTTGCCGGATACGTGGAAATCGAGACTGAGCGCAACATTATTGATGATATTGGCTATGAACAAATTGCAGAAACGGAGTCGGAGGCTCTCCCGTCGACTTCCAAATGCCTTGTTGATAAATCGACTGCCCCGCCTAGAAAGAAACCGAGAGTGACCTACACACCATTGAGCTCATTTGAAACTCCAAAATGGTGCAGAACAGGGGAAAAAGCAGTTTAATTACAATATATAGCCTTATGCAGCTCCGTTGATCGATATGAAAAAAGAGCTGTGTGAAAGACTAAAGGATCTTACGCCAATTCAAATATTTTTAAAGTTTTATGATAGAGAGGTGTTGGATCATATCATAACTGAGACCAACCGTTTCGCAGCCCAGAAGAACACTGATTTTCATTTAGACGTGGCTTTATTAAACAAATTTGTGTATTTTACTGCTATCGGAGTACCATACTTTGCCTTCTGTTGAGGATTATTGGTCTACAAAGCTGTCAATGGGAGTTACAATAGCAAAGCAGGCAATGTCGAGATCTACGTTCATTCACATCAAAAGATATATCCATTTTGCAAATAATGATGAATTAGATCGTAGCGATAAGATGGCCAAGGTACTATAATTAATATTACATTATTGTGATTTCAGTTTCCTAATTTTTATTCCATTGATTTCAGCTTCTTCCATTCTTCGACATTATAAACAGAAAGCTTATGCAGTTTAGAATTTGGGCAGAGTTTTTGTCCATAGATGAGCAAATGGTTGCCCATTTTGGGCTGACACAGTTGCAAAATGTTTATTCTGGGAAAGCCAATTCGTTTTGGGTATAAGCTGTGGTGCCTCTGTTCATCAACCGGCTATTTATTTGTTTCATCCCATACTGTGGGCAATCCGATGAAAACAACACAGAGGTTGGTCTTGGAGCTGATGTCGTTCTTCATTTCCTCAGCAACGTCGAGGTTCCCATGCATCATGTGGTATTTTTTGACAACTTCTTCACATCGTACGTATATCATCTTCTGTGCTTGTTATCAGAAAAGGGATTCTGTGCCACTGGAACTGTTCGTTGTAATCGTGTAGCTGGTGGTGCTACTAATATGAGGACCGGAAAAGATTTGCCTCGCGGTGCACATGATTATATGTATGAATCGAAGAACCAGATCACTCTTTGTCGCTGGCAAGATAATAAGGAGGTCACCATAGCTACAAATTACGACCAGATTCTGCCACTCCACCCTGTTCGGCGTTGGCAAAGAACAACTAAAGCTTTAAAGAAGGGCCCGGGCAAAGAAGGCAAATTTGTTAACATGGATCAGCCTGCTGTGCTTCACAGCTATAATGATGGGATGGGTGGCGTTGATCTCCACGATAACGCAATTCAAAATTATCGAGTCAACATTCGTGGAAAGAAATGGTACTGGTCACTTTGGACAAACACCCTGAATTTATCAGTGAACGCTTGGAAACTGCAATGTTTGGTAGCAAAATATAAAAACGAGAAACCCTTGAGCCAGAAAGAATTTAAGTTGTCTGTCACTGAGTCTCTATTGTTGACCGATGATAAAGAAGGAATGGAAGTGGATGATGATCTGGAGTTCCAGAGACCGCGCAACTTACCAAAGGTTGTTGGTGAACACCTAATCGTCCGTCAATCGGAAGGAAAATATCGTCGTTACCAGTTACCAAAAATTTGGATGTGCGAGAAGTGTGGCAAACATATGCACTCACATTATTTTAAAGTTTTTCATGAAAAATGGTTTTTTTCGACCATTTTATTCAATAACTAATATAACAGTTATATCAATTTATATAATATTATTACTAATACTTATAACTTATACTATTTCATTACTATTCTTTAAATAATCAAAAATCACAAAATTCAAAAAACAATTTTTTTACAGAAAAAACCTTGTCTATTCGCTTATATTACGATATGTTTCATTTGTATGTGTTTTTATGGTATGGGATAAGCGCCAACGTTCGATTAATCGAACACTGACTTTGACTCAAGCCTGCGTTATCCAGGTGTTGGCAGGTGTTGATTTTTTTATTGCAATAGACAGTTTGGCTATTTTGCTTTGACACCTCATCATTACTTTTGTCTTTTTTTTTTTAACTATATAATTTAAATATAATTCGCAAGAAAGGTCTTTCAGCAAGGTATTTTTCAACCACCCCTACCACAAGTAGGGGTGGAGGTCGGAGGGATGGCAGCCATTATTTTGGAATAGCCAATTATCAAGGTAATATATGTGTTCGCTCAACAATCAATTCAAATAAATAACAGAAAACCACTTTGTTTTAAATTCTACTTAAAAATATTTATTAAACAAAAAGATATTAAAAGGAGTTACACTTTATTAACTTGAAGGCAAGATCCACGTCTGTTACAGTAAACGGTTGAAAAGCGACAAACTAAAAAGCGGAGCAGCGTCAACTGCTTCAGCCCAAAATGTCTTGTACATACAGTACAAAGACAACAACAAAAATAACGCGATGAACAGTTTTATATACATTGTAGTTGTATAAACAAATAAATTGTGTGCTGCTAAGAGCACTGTTGAATGTTATAAATAACAAAAAAAATGCAAGTTTGCATATTTGGTATGACGTGCCTCGAAGTTATTTAGATTATTGACTGGACAGCCATCCGAAACCTTTGTTTCAAGTGACTGAATAGTCATGAAAGAATTTAACTTAATTATAACTTAATTATAATAGTTCGCATTAAACATTCCGCCCCCCAAGGACGATAGTTCTTCAAGTATGTGCGAAGCCAGAGAGATATGCTTAGGTAAGTAGACCTCAAGGATGAGGAGTAAGGCCGATGGAGGTTATTGGTGAGTCGCCTGGTTGACTGGCTGCGCCTCGACTCGCAGCCGATGTGCCATTACTTTCATCGCTTTCTCGAGTGGAATCGTGGGAATCTATATTCGGAAGAAAACAAATTTTTCTGATTGGTCGTTTAAAAAATTTACCATTGCATTTTAAGGTAACTACGCGGACCAAGTTATCTTTGCCTGGATGAACTTCTGTAATGCGTGCTAAAGGCCATTTTCCAGGTGGACATCTCTCATCGTATAGTAAAACCAGATCTCCGATTCTTGCATTCGTGCGTATAGTTGCCCATTTTGGTCTCGATTGCATTCGACTTAGGTATTCTGAGCGCCATCTTGACCAAAAATGTTGTTTCATCTGTTCTATCAATCGCCAGCGATTGTTGCCGGTTGTTTTAAGATCGAGGAGGTCCTCATTTGGTATGTTGATTGTAGGCTCACCAATTAGAAAATGAGCGGGTGTGAGCGCATCGCAATTTTCAACATCTTCGTTAAGTGGACTTAGTGGTCGTGAGTTTAGACAGGCTTCAATTTCAGCTAGAAGCGTAGCTAGTTCTTCATAGTTTAAAACATGGTCCTGCATGATTCTTTTCAAATGATGCTTGGTAGATTTCACGCCTGCCTCCCATAAACCACCAAAATGGGGAGATGCAGGAGGAATAAAATTCCAGGTAGTACCTTCTTCAACCAAAAGTTCTCTCAGATCCTTCGTTAACGCAGAAGTATTTTTTGAATGCATTTTTTGTAAAGCAGTATCAGCACCTACAAAGTTTGTGCCGCAATCTGAATATATTTGACTACATTTACCCCTTCTTGAGACAAATCTTCGGAATGCAGCAATGAAAGCCTCAGTGGAGAGGCTCGATACGGCTTCTAAGTGGATGGCTTTAGTTACCATACACAAGAATATACATATATATCCCTTTGAAATTTTCGAATTTCGAAGTGAAGACTGTCGAACATCGATGGGTCCTGCATAGTCCACACCGCTATGTAGAAATGGTCGAGCTGGCTTAAGTCGAATTGATGGCAAATTTCCCATAAGTTGCTCAGCAGTTTTGGCGGTATACTTAAAACATACTAAACAGCGTTTCAAGATGTTTTGTGCGATATGTCGAGCATTTGGTACCCAGTATTTACAACGAACGAAGTTCAACATCAATTGAATGCCACCATGTAATGTTCTAACATGAGCATCTGAAAAGATTAGAAAGGTAAGTGGATTTTTATTTGATAAAAGAATTGGATGTTTCATAGATGCCGGAATGTCTGCAAGTTTAAGTCTGCCACCAACTCGTAAAATTCCAGTTTTGTCCAAGAAAGGACACAGGTTTGCAATAGCGTGCCCCTTTTGTAGGCAACCATTGGATATCTCTTCGATTTCTCTAGAAAAATCTATCTGTTGAGCTATTCGAATAAGATGATTAGTTGCCATTTGTATTTCTTGAAATGATATAAACCCTATACGGCGATCTTCCTTTTTGAGACAGTTATGATGAAATCGAAGCAGGTAACTGGTAATGATGAGTGTTTTTCTCAATGTAGAATATTTTACCAATATATCTGGATATGACTTCGAAACAAGATTCGATACTTGAACGGATTTACGTTCCTCTAAGTTTGTGTTTACTGCTGGATCAATATCGGACGGCCAAGAGGCAGGAACATCTCTCAGCCAAAGTGGACCATGCCACCATAGATCATGGTTAACTAGGTCTCGCGGCATAACACCTTTTGTTGCGCAGTCAGCTGGGTTATCGTTCGTAGGTACGTAACGCCACTGACTTATTGAAGTCAATCGTTGAATTTCAGCTACACGATTTGCTACATAAACAGTCCAGCGAATTGGTTGTGCTCTTATCCAGGCTAACACAGTTGTGCTGTCACTCCATAGAATTACTTCATCTATGGATCCTTCGAGTGATTCTGATACTTTGTTTATTAGTTTTGCCAATAACTGTGCTGCACATAATTCAAGCTTTGGTATTGATAATGTTTTAAGGGGTGCAACCTTTGTTTTTGCTTGTAATAACTGTATTATAATGTCTCCATTTTCCATTATAGTCCTTGAATAAACGGTTGCGGCAAATCCAACTTGTGAAGCATCACCAAATCCGTGTAATGAACATTTTCTTTGTTTAGAAATACCAATATATCTATGAATTTGTACCTCTTCTAAGTACTTAAGTGAGTTTCGATACTCCATCCACTCTATTCGTATATTGTCGGGGAGCAAATCGTCCCATTTGATGCCAGCGAGCCATAATTTTTGGAATAACAGTTTAGCAATAATTGTTGTCGGTGCCAGCCATCCTAGTGGATCAAAGAGTTTCGAAGCATCAGACAACAGGCTTCTCTTAGTAGGAGCCGAGGATGTATCAAAGTTAACTATAAATGAAAAACAATCAGTATATGGTTTCCAATATAAACCTAATGCTTTTATAAAATTATCTTGATTAAGTTCAACAGAATCTGATGATTCCCTTAGCTCATGTGGTATTAATTGAAGTAAATCCATTGAATTTGAGGCCCATTTCCGCAAATTAAATCCACCAGCATTCAGTAATTTGCACAGTTCTTGTTGTAGAGCGAGGGCTTCTGGAACATCATCAGTTCCAGTCATGATGTCATCCACATAAATATCAGTCAAGAGCTTATCCGCTGCATCGGGATATCGATTATATTCATCTCTAGCTAGTTGTTGAAGAGTTCGAATTGATAAGAACGGTGCGGAAGTAGTTCCGTACGTTACAGTGTTTAATTTATATATTTGAACTGGTTCATTTTTAGATTTCCTCCACAATATTTGCTGATACCATTGGTGTTCTGGTTTTATAAGTATTTGTCTGAACATTTTCTCAATGTCAGAGCTCAACGCAATTTTGTGTCTGCGCCATCGTAGAATTATTTGAGACAAATCGCACTGAAGAGCAGGGCCTGGTGCTAACTCTTCATTCAACGACCGTTGATTACGATATTTGCTAGACCCGTCAAAAACTACACGAAGTTTTGTTGTCGTACTACTTTGTTTTTCAACTCCGTGATGAGGAAGATAATACGCATTTTTCTTTACGTCATGTGGGTACTCGCCTACTAGTTGCATGTGTCCAAGATGAAGATATTCATCCATGAATTTGCTGTATTCTTTATACAACTCAGGTTTTCTCTCAAAAGTTTTCTCCATATTACGTAGCCTAATGCTAGCACCAATATGAGAATCTTCAAAGTCTTGAATTGATTTTCCTTCAATTTCAGCTTTGAATGGCAATGATACTATATACCGACCTTTGTCGTCTCTTTTATAGTTCGAAATAAAATGATTCTCACATGCAACTTCTTCTAATGTAGGTACCCGTTTTTGGGTCAATTCTTCTTGTTCCCAAAAGCGCCTTAATTGATCATCTATTTTGCAAAAATGAGTGCTAATGGTGAACTCTTGATTCAAAGAACTTATTGGTCCAGAGAGTATCCAACCGAAATAAGTTTCTTGGAAAAGTAGTCCATTTTCATTTTTATGTTGGCCCTCTTTTAAGATTAAACCATATACATCAGCGCCTAATATAATATCAATTGGACGTGATTCGAAATATTGAGGGTCAGCAAGATTGAATGGTAAGCTTGATGTTATTTTTAAAGGCGAAATGCTTCGATTTGGTAAGTATGTTGATAAATTTGGCAAAATAAAAGCTTCAACAGCAACAGAGAATGTGTCATGATTTGAATATAGTCGCATATAAGTGGACTTCCGTGCATAATTGACTTGATTAGGATTTACCCCATGAATTTTGAGGTGAGTAGAATGACAGCGAAGTTTGTATGTTTGCACAAACTGTTCAGTGATAAATGATCCTTGAGATCCTTGGTCTAGAAGTGCTCTTGCCCAAACTCTACCATTCGGGGTTTCAATTTTCAGCAAAAGTGTTGCAAGTAAAATATTAGTTAAGTATTGCGGCTGATGCGCATCGAGAGTGGAAACGTGATGGTTTTGTAAACTGCTTGAGCTTTGCTTGACTGTGATATTTTTAGCTGTCTCACTTGGAGAAGTATTATGTAGGAGAGTGTGATGCTTCTGATTACACACTTGGCAAGTATAGCTTGATTTGCAATCACAAGCCTTATGTCCGCTACTTAAGCAATTCATGCAAATTGATTGGCTTTTCACGAACTTAATCTTATCTTCCAATGAGTAAGATTTGAATGCCCAACACGAATAGAGGGAATGAGATTTTTTGCAGCAGAGGCAAAGTGATGATTTGTTAAGACTGAATGTCTTAAGCTGAGAGCGCGATGGCCCATTCATAGATTTTGGTTTAAAGGCAGCTTCAGCTGTGCCTAAGGTTTCTAACGTTCGGAAGGTACTTTCCAAGAATTGAAACAGATTTTCAAGTTCTGGAAGTTCATTTGAAGCTCTGAGAGTGTGCTCCCAATCTTTTCTAGTTTCTGTATCAAACTTTTGTACCGTAAGGTGTACAATCATTGGGTCCCAATTATCAGTAGGGATATTTAGATTAGCAAGTGAAGATAGACATTCCTTGGTAGTATCTAATAAAGTTTTGATCGCTGAGTGCGAAGGCTTACTACACTTAGGAATAGCGAAGAGCTTTTGAAGAAGCGTGTCTACAATAATGCGTTTATTGTGAAACCTGTCCTCCAATGTCTTCCAAGCTAGATCATAATTTGCTTCAGTTGCAAATATATGTCTTATTAAATGTTCTGCCTCTCCCTTGACGGAGCCCTTAAGATAGAACATTTTCTCAATTTTGTTCAATGACTTATTGTTATGAACCAGAGATGTGTACAGGTCTCGAAATGAAAACCATTCTAGGTAATCACCTGAAAATGTTGGAACAGCAATTTTGGGCAGCCTTGTTTCTGCTCCCAAAATTGTGTCCTCTCGTTGCACATAGACTGTGCTAGAATGGGGTGGTGTGCATGGATCTATAACGCCTTCAGTTTGAATAATGTCTAAGAGTTCTCCCTTTAATTCGAAGGTTAACTCCCTATAATGATAATATATCTCTTCGGTAATGTATGGAATATCCTTTGATTCCAATGATGTTTCTTGAGCTATTTTTAATATATCGAAATGATTTTTCTTTACCTTATCAAAGTTGTTGTTCAGTTCATTTAACACGGTGGTAGAGTATCCTCTAGATTTACTTCTTCGTTCACGTACCATCTTTATCATGCGTGACAAATCGTCAAACGCATCGCGTTGTTCTTCAATTAATTTTTCCATCGTTGTTGATCTTTCAGATACAAAATACAGTGCTGATAATCACTAGAGTTCCAAGGAAATACAGTAGAGCAGCGGCACAGCAAGCTAATTGTAGCGCACAGCAGGGCAGCCCGGAAGTGCAAGATGATATTCCAATTAAATATAGCAGAGTTGTTATGAAGATGCAAACAAAAGCTTTTGAATGCATTTAAATTTCTGTTAAGTTCCCGGGTTTCGGCACCAAAAAATGTTCGCTCAACAATCAATTCAAATAAATAACAGAAAACCACTTTGTTTTAAATTCTACTTAAAAATATTTATTAAACAAAAAGATATTAAAAGGAGTTACACTTTATTAACTTGAAGGCAAGATCCACGTCTGTTACAGTAAACGGTTGAAAAGCGACAAACTAAAAAGCGGAGCAGCGTCAACTGCTTCAGCCCAAAATGTCTTGTACATACAGTACAAAGACAACAACAAAAATAACGCGATGAACAGTTTTATATACATTGTAGTTGTATAAACAAATAAATTGTGTGCTGCTAAGAGCACTGTTGAATGTTATAAATAACAAAAAAAATGCAAGTTTGCATATTTGGTATGACGTGCCTCGAAGTTATTTAGATTATTGACTGGACAGCCATCCGAAACCTTTGTTTCAAGTGACTGAATAGTCATGAAAGAATTTAACTTAATTATAACTTAATTATAATAGTTCGCATTAAACAATATGATATGAACAATTTACCTGATATCTATAAAAATTTTATATATTTATAAAAATTTTTGAAAATGAACAAATTTTACGTTCGATTAATCGAACACCAGTCGGAAATGGGTTAAGAAAATTATGTAAATATCTGTTAAAAAATAATTTCAATACCATTAGAAATCAGCAAAAATTGTGCATATAGACAAATTACAGTTAACCGTTTCTCTAAGAGAAAGCACGCTGCAATAGCAATTATTGTCTTAATTTGAAGAACCCGCTGCGTAGAGTCTTATTTTCATAATATCTATCTATCTTTATATATAAAATTCTTCTGTACATGGCTTTGTCGCTGAATTCCTCCTAAACGGCTGGACCGATTTTGATGAAATATGGTGTATGTGTGCGCTGCTGGGTGTGTAGATGGTTTAAGTCTAAAGTTTGACCCGGTAGGTGGCGCTGTTGTTGCTGTGGCAGTGTTTAAAGGAGTATTTAATAGTATAACTCACAATACGAATTGAGAAATTGTCATGACTCTTCCACCACACCATTACTTTTTATGCTAACGAAATCACAAAAATACAAAATGATTGTCAGGCTTGGTTTTTCGATCGTATAAAAAGTTTTTAAATTGTTACGATAGAAACATTAAATAAACCCTTCATTTGCGCATATCGTACGAAAATATTTTTACCAAACTGTTTTGCGAAATAAAGAAATTCGTTAAGGTTTTGTTTGGCAAATGTTAAAAATCAGTAGGGAAACGAAAATTAAACAGATTGAAGCAAGATTGGAACAACAATTTATCAAAATCTTAAGCAAAAAATAAAAAAACGAATGCAATCCTCTGTAACATGGCCGAGTTATTTTTGATTGATTTATTTTTATTTCACCAAAAAATAAAATTACTAAAAATTTTTGTGTGTTTTAGGCACGAAAGTTTTTGTGGTGTCAGTTTCTTGGAAGACATCTAAACCAAGAATGTTACTTACCACAAAGGTGTGCAATTACCAAATTGCAATAATATAACTTTAAAAATTCTTGCAGGGCAGATTATTTACCTTAAACATTTAAGATGTTTGATTAGTCTTGGGTTTGAATCTTGAGTATGATTGGCGATGACAAAATAGGTCAAAAATTTGGGTATAAATCAGGCCCGTAGACAATGGGTGTCCAAAAAATATAAAGAAATAACACAAATGAGGCTGTTAAATTCAAAATGTGATTTTTTTTTTAAGATAAACTGTGATAATGATGATTATGACTTTTAAAAGTCATAATCATTATAATTGAATTAACCTCCAAGGAGCTTGTATATTAAAAAATCAGTTTCAATGCTCAAAAAGTGAATATATATGAAATTTTACCTAGGATGAATATAATTTTATAAATTGAAGAACATTAGCTTGACATTTTTTATGCAATATCTAAGCGTATTGGACCCAAAACTTTTGAAAAGGCATTCATTTGAATGGATTTCTTTTCTTAATTTTTAAAAGCTGTATAGTGCAAAAAATACATGAACCACGAAATTTAACACATTATGGGGTATTCCACGTAAAGTAAATGACTGAAAAGTTTGGCCATTTTATTTTGTTGTATTCTTGGTATATAAGACATCTACAATTTCCATCTTGGCACAAAATTTAACCCTGTGCGAAGTCTTTTTCAAATAACAGGTTTCGAAAAATCACCTTATTAGATATAAGGTGTATATTGATAAGCTTTTTTTCGAAAAAAAATTGTCAATAGAAAAAATATTTGTAAAACATTTTATGCCGTCCAATTCTATAGTGATTTGATGATTTTTGAATCATTTTACCAAATTTTCATTAAAAAAATTAATAATTTCAGTTTTTCTTAACTTCGGAATTTTTAAAATTATTTTTATTATATTTAAAAATCAAAAAACAATTTGGAAGTTCAAAAAATTTTGTTTTCAATTTTTTTAATTTACCAATAATTTAAATATAAATCCACGACCGATTAAATTCTTAAATATCAAAAAAAAAGTTACGTTTCATTCTTTTTATAAAAATTTAACCAAGCTGAGTAATTATTTTAACATCAACATGAAATTATTGTTTTTTATTAGCTTAAATAATAAATTTGGTATAAGATACTGGTGCTGTGCAAAAATCAGTTTTCGAATTACGGTTTGTGAAAAATAGTCTGAAATTTAAATATGACTTTTATCGGAGTCGATTCCTCTGCTCAAGAAATTTTATTAAAAAAAAATATGCATAGTAATTGTATTTGGAATTGAATCATGAGAAAATGAAACTGTTAACATTTTAAAGATCTTCAAATATTTTCTTTTGAATTTATTTAAATTGTCAAAATCATTTTCGAGAACATTAATATTTTAGCCCTTAACGATAACTCGAACTAGGGTTCACACAGATTCAAATAGTTGCACACAAGCTGGGGATCAATGAAAGCGTAAGATTGCCAAAAAGAAACCAAATCTAAAGACTAAAATTTTTTTTCTCCCGTTTATGTGAAATGTCCATTATTAAAAATTGTTTTCATTTTTCATAGCTGATTTTAATTTTGACTTTAACAAACTGCACGAAATCTAACCTATTTTTACCGTTCACACTAATATTGTTGAATTAGTAAAATTTTGTCACAGAAATTTTTACTTTTTGTGCTAATTTTCGGAATAATTCATTTTAAAAGAAAATGAAAAAATCTCAATTTGGACCATTTTTCAACAAACCATAGTCAAAAATCAAAAACTTAGTACTCAAAATTGATTTGTAAAAAAAAGTTTAAATAAACTCTCCTCATTTCTCTTACAGCCATTTAAAAACAGACATATTCACAAATAGTCTTAAAACGAATTTGCTTACAAATTTCCATATCTTTTCTTTTAGTTTTTATTGATATCTACTTAAAGATTTTTTATCAAAAAAAAAAAAAAAAAATACACCAGGCACCAAACCTCAATTCTTTTGCGCCGAAATTTTTAAATTCAAATAAAAGTTGAAAAAAATTCATTGATTCCTAAATAAACTACTTCTAGACCTTTAAACGCGTTTTTCTCGAAAAGGCTGTCTGAAACCGGTGGACAGCATTACTCGAAAACTATGATTTATTTAGTTACCAAATTTATTTTTAAGTTCACTAAATTTATTTCACTTCTTAGAAAAATACTTTTTTTTAATAAGCTAAAACAAAATAACTTTTTTAGTCATAAATCAGTTTTTTATCTGTCATTTTGGTAAAAATCACCATTTTTTAAAAATCTGCGATTAAAAGCTTAAAGAGCTTTAGTGGAACCTTAATCATTTGTATTTTTTTTAGATGAACAAGCTCTGGAAAATCGTGTCCATCGCATATTTAAGGTACCTTACTAAACTACGAATTCCTGATATATGGTTTAATATTCGTTATCCAAAAGTTCAAAAACTTTTCTTCAAAACATATATAATTATATTGTAAAGACAAAATTTCTCTAAAATAAACCGTAGCTTAAAAATAAAACTTTTAGTACAGGGTTTAATTCGCTTAAAAAACTTTAGTAGGCCCGTAACTGATGAAATATATTTTGAGTAAAGTACGACCGACATTAACCAACAGTCAATTTTATGCAAATCAAAATCTTAAAAAATTTGCCCTTGTCCTTTGTGTTAAGTATGTGGATTGAAAGTAAGTATTTCTGATGATGAGAAATACATAGCTTGTATTAAATTTTTAAACAAATCAGATGGTGTAAGGTACGTGCGAACTTTTTTTATAGTTGGTATTCTTCGCACTTCTTTTTTAAAAAAGTATTCGATTTGAGTTTGTTCACAAATATGAATAACTAGCATACATGGGCATTTTCCATTACCATTAAATTTCCATTACCACTATCCACCTAGTGGTAATGCAAATTAAAATTGCATTACCATTTATATGTAAAGGTAATGGAATAAAAAACAGGTGCGTCGTTGGACACACGAGAGAAGCGAAGCTTTTTCACAGTTTCATAGATTTGATAAATTTTTTTTTTAATTAGCTTAAGTTCAAAAATTTAAAATAACATTAAATAAAGTAAAAAAACACACGTTAATATTCGCACAAGAAAATTTTTATTACATTTCATTATTATTTTATTACATGTTACAGTCAATGTTATTTCAACGCACTTGTGGGCAATTGTTAATTTTTCCTTCGTATTGTGCAAAAACAAAACAAAACAAAAGCATGTACCAACAACAACGCAAACGCATTCACATAAAAAAAAATATTTTCCTCTGTCCACCGCCAGAATCCATCCCATACCCACTGATTAATGGCCCTACACTTCTTCCACCGATCCAAGCAGCGCGGTTGAATTTTGATGTTGATTCAATATCAAATATATAACTGCTATAACAGTGTTAACAGTTGTTAAGGTGGGACAAGACATTCGCGGCAGAGAAAACAGACATTTTTTTAAAAAATCATAACTCAGTCAAAAACAAACATTTTCCCAAAACTTTTTTTTTATTATTGTAGAGAATTGAACAAATTACAAGAAAAAATATTAAAAAAAAAAATATATTTTTCACTCCAACATGGTTTTATAGAAACTACTGGATGGATTTAAATGAAACTTGGCATCTAGGTTCCTTATATCCCCGGTCATAACATAGGCTACTTTTTATCTAATAAAAAAGGTTGCACCCTGTACTGGGCGCTGCAATCTAATTCCAGGCATTCGTTTTTTCAGCTTATCTCTGAAACCGTTCATCCGATTTGCATGAAAATCTGTATGTAGAAGTTATCGGATACGCTGAGTATTTTTGACTTATCTACTCTCTTCCATCTCGAACACCAGAGGGCGCTGTAGTACACATATTTTGAAAAACCTCGACAAACTCCTAAGCTGTGCATTTGATTTGAATGAAAATTGGAATATAGGAGTTTTATGATACGGTGAGTGTTTTGAGCTTATCCTTTTTGTGCTATCTTGAACACCAGAGGGCGCTGTAGTACAAATTTTTTAAAAAACGTCGAAAAACTCCTTAGCCATTTATATGATTTACATGAAAATTGGTATATAGAGGTTTTCGGATACGGTGATTTTTCATGACATATCTACTCTGTTCTATCTTGAATACCAGAGGGCACTGTAGTACAAATATTTTAAAAAACGTCAAAAAACTTCCAAGTCGATCATACGATTTGCATGAAAGTTGGTATGTAGAGGTTTTCGGAAACGGTGAGTTTTCATGTCTTATAAACTAGGTTCTATCTTGAATATAAGAGGGCGCTGTAGTACAAATATTTTAAAAAAGTCGAAAAAGTCCAAAACCGCTCATCCGATTTGCATAAAATTTTGTATGCAGAGGTTCTCGGACACGCTGAGTTTTTTTGACTTATCTACTCTATTCTCTCTCGAACACCAGAGGGCGCTGTAGTACAAATATTTTGAAAAACATCGAAAAACTCCTAAGCCGTGCATCCGGTTTGAAAATTGGAAAATAGGGGTTTTCTGATACGGTGAGTGTTTTGGACTTATCTTTTTTGTGCTGTCTTGAAGACCAGATTGCACTTTAGTACAAATCTTAGTAAATCGTGAAAAACTCCAAAACTGCTTATCCGATTTGGATGAAAATTTGTAAATAGCGATTTTCGAGTACAGCAAGGGGTTTGGTGCTATCTTTTTTGCTCTCTCTCAAAACTAGAGGACGCTGTTATACAATTTGTAAGTGTGTATGTTATTAAACTATTCCTTAACGGCTGCACTGATTTTGATGACATTTTTTGTGTGTGTTTGAGTGAATCCCTTGATGGTTCAGATTCACAATTGCACCCGGTAGGTGGCGCTGCATTTTGTTTTTATAGCTTGTCTCCGAAACCGTTCATCCGATTTACATGAAAATTTGTATATAGAAGTTTTCGGATACGGTGAGTTTTTATGACTTTTCTACTCTGTTCTATCATGAACACCAGAGGGCGGTGTAGTACAAATCTCTAAAAAAATGTTGAAAAAGTAGAAAGCCGCTCATTCTATATGGATGAAAAATTTTACTAAAGGATTTTCGTGTAGGGCAACTGTTTTTGCGTTATCCTGTTGCTGTGTTCCGAAAACTAGAGGGCGCTGTTGTACAATTTGTACGTGTGCATGTTGTAAAACTGTTCCTACACGGCTGCACCGATTTTGATGAAATTTTTTGTGTGTGTTTAAGTGGATCCCTGGATGGTTGAGATTTGCAATTGGACCCAGTAGGTGGCGCTGTGATCGTGTTCCACGAATTTTGTTATTATAGTTTTCATCCGAAACTATTCATCCGATTTACATGAAAATTTGTATTTAGGGGTTTTCGGGTACAGTAGTTTTTATGACTTATCTATTTTGTTCTATATTGAACACCAGAGGGTACTGCAGTACAAATGTTTTTAAAATGTCGAAGAACTCCTAGCTGTACATCCGACTTGCATAGGATTTTTAAATAGGAGTTTTCGGATACGGTGGGTATCTTGGACTTTTTTTTCTGCGCTATCTTAAACACCAGATGGTGCTGTAGTACAAATCACTTAAGAAATCGAAACACTCAAAAACCGCTCATCCGATTTAGATAAAAATTTGTATATCGGATATATAGGATCTAATATCGAGTATGGAAAGGGCTTTGGCGTTATTTTTTTATTCTATCTCGAAAACCAGAGGGCGCTGTTGTACAAATACCGCAAAAACTCAAAACAACTCATCAGATAAGTATGATTTTTATAAGTGGTTTTTGGGTGCGGTGAGTCTTTTGGCGCTATGTATTTTGCTATATCTTGAACCCCAGAAGGCGCTGTACTACAAAATACAGTAAGGCGTAGCAAAGCGCGAAGGGTGATAAATATCTTCTTTTCTTCTTTATGTGTATTTATATTCCACTTTCTTTTTTCGCAAATCAGTTACCGGTTTGAAAGATTCACATAAAATTCCTTCTAAAGTTTGTAAAAAGTTTTTTCAAATCGACGAAAGAAATCGAATATTATTTATTTCAACTCCCGAGTTAAGCCGGGTATTCAGCTAGTGTATAATAAAATTTTTTAAATTGGAATCATTATGCAGTAATTTTCATATAAATATATCAAAAAGTTATAGATTTTGGGGGAAAAAAAAATAGTGGGTGATAAAAGTGGTAGAAACCAAAAAAGTGATAGATTTACCACAATTGTGGAACAGTGACAACACTGATGATTTCTGTAGCAAGTGGCTTAGCAGCTACCCAAAGCACACAAATACATTAATAAATTATTGGATGTGCTGCAACATAGCTTCAGTTGCAGTTAATATTGAATCAATGCTTCTGCATAACGAAGAAGTTTGGCTCAATGATAGAGTGTAGAACTCCTCATCGGAGATTGACGGGTTTAAATCCCCACGGCAGACGAATGTTTTTTTTATTTGATATAATAAATTGTCTTGTGGTAAAAAACGCAGAAACAAAGAAACCATAAAATTCTAAGAAAAAATCTGTCGAAAATTTTTCAGATTTCACTTCAAGCTAATCACAGAACAATGTCAAGACCTTGTGACGAAGTGTCACATGGAGAAGGTTTGTGTCTAAAATTGGCCAAAAACATATTACGTAGTTTATACACAGCCCCTTATACAAAAATCACCCGGGGCATCCGGCTGGGTATTGGTAAACGTCGTGTAAGAAAATCTTTGGTAAGGCGAAGGTTATTATGTAATGTTAATGAAAGAAAAAACTGCATTACCACTAAAATTTAGTGGTACAGAAATGGTAATGGAAAAAATTTCCATTGTGGTATACCATTTTAGTAGTAATGAAAAATTTTAATGGGAGTATAATTTTTTTCAATGCCATTAAAAATTTAGTGGTAAATTTCTAAATTTTAGTGGTAATGCAATATCCATTTTCTTCTATTACCATTACATATTAATGGTAATGCAATTATTTTCCCCGATACCATTACTTATTAATGGTAATGGATATTTAACTTGCATTACCACTTGGTGAATAGTGGTAAAGATATTTTGAATGCACTAATAATTCAATGAATTATGTATGCCCATCTGTGATAAGTAGCAGGTATATCCTAATGGAGCATTCCACGGTAACGGGTGTTACATTTTCAAATATAGATATCTTAGCCTATATAAGTGTTTACATTTCTCTGCAGTCATAAAAAATGGCTCTTACACTTAAAAAAAAACATTAAAAATTATGGTAAATGTGACTTCACTTTAAATGTTTGTGTAATTCAGTCAAATTAGAATTATTAAAAAATAATTTTAATTACTTTCAATTAAAGAATGTTTTACTTTTAATCTTGCGTTAAAAAAATAATAGCACATACATTTTAGAAAGTTTTTTATTAAACGTTGTGTGAAGGGTGTTACACATATTGTGACTGGTGTTGTAGGATTTTTGTATGAATTTTTTCAAATGGTTCACACATTTGCAACGTAATAAACGGCTCGATTTTTTAAGCGGGAAATACTTTAAGCTGGAATTTTCCTGTATTATGCTAATGGGAATTTTTCTTGACCCAATTTTGCTAACTTATAAGAGGGGAGATCCATTAACCGGGGGATTTTATCCAGAAATTACTGTGGACACCTATTTACATTTTTGCTACAAAGTTATTATTAAAATTTAAACAATTTATTAATAGAAAATATAAGAATGTGTTGTTGCAGATGCAAAATCAGATGCGGATATTAAATTGTTCATTAGACGGATGCGGATGTCAAAATATTGCAGATGGTCCACGGATGTCGAAGCAGAGCTCTGTCACATCAAGTGTATTTGAGTATTCTAATTAGCAAAACAGATCTAGCGAACAGTTAGATTATGTGTTGAATATTTTTTGACTTGTTGCTTACTAAAGTCTGTACCGACCGATATCATAAATCAAATTATTTTTATATGTGTAAGAAGTAGGCCTGTTGGAGTAACTCGGCTCGACTCGAGTATATATTTATATATTTATATATAGTATATATTTTCTTGACCGTAATTTGTAATAACTGTGACTACCCTTACACTAAATTGCAGTACCCTAGTGTCAATATTATTCCAGATACAGTAGTATCTAGTATTGCGAGATCTAGTATTGCCACGCCCAGTCCTCGAATTTCGCCCACTTTTTTACGGGCACCTTCGTTCTTATGATATCTATCTGTTCACCAAAAATTATGGCAATCAGGCATACGGTTTTGGAGTTATCGATGTACATACACTTAAAAAAAAACACAGGTGCGTCGTTGGACACACGAGAGAAGCGAAGCTTTTTCGCAGTTACATAGATTTGATAGCTTAATAATTTTTTCTTTTTAATAAATTAACTTTTAAATTCAAAAATTTAAAATAACATAAAATAAATTACATATATACAGAAAACATATTTACTGCTTATTTTTTTATTGTTGAATATCAAATTTCCACGCCAATTACATTTAATGACAGCGACTCTCCATTTTAACTCTCCACACATGGTTGTGAACTTGGCTGCACTGACTCATGCATGCGTTTGTTAATTCCATATTTTTTGATATCTATTTTTTTGACACTTAAAAACGCACTTGTTAACACACTTGTCATAGAGTGTAAATTATTATCTAGAGATTGCATCAACTCTGCTAAATCTCTGGCATGTGTTAACAAAGTTATTTCACTTAAAAACATGAAGAAAAAAACTCTGTTAACCTCTGTGGCATGTGTTAACAGAGTTATTTCACTTAAAAACATGAAGAAAAAAAACTCTGTTAACCTCTATTAACACATGCCAGAGATTTAGCAGAGTTGTTGCAATCTCTAGATAATAATTTATACTCTATGCCAATAGCACCCCAAACGCATTCACAATACAAACAAACCGATGCTGGAGACACCTTGTGGCAAATAAAAGCTAATTTTGATAGTTGTAGCATAGCAAATACACAATCCTCTATCTATTGATAGATGGTGACGATCTACTGCAGCATAGCTTCTGTTATAATTAGAATTGAATTAACAACTGTTTCTAACAAGTCTTTGTAGCCTAGTGAATTGTGGGTTGGACTCTCGTGTAAGAAGACGTGGGTTCGATCCCCACGGGTAGGCCAAAAAATATTTTTAGTATTTAATATTAAATTTTCTTGTTGTAATAAGCACTAGCAACAAAGATACCATAAAATTTCCAAAAAAAAAAAATCTGTCGAAAATTTTTCAGATTTCACTCCAAGCAAATCACAGAACGAGGAGTAAAAAGCTTCGCTTCAAAAAAAAACATAGAAACCGACGAACTTGAGAACCTCCTCCTTTTTGAAGTCGGTTAAAAACGTATTGAAATAATATTTGGTGAAATACTCATGAAACATACTGTCAATACACATTTGTACTAGTGATGAAACAGTCGTTTTTCCAATTGACTCCAAAATAACTATAGGGAGTTCATACATTTCTTCTTATTGAGAATCTCTCTCGATGACTTGCAAACCATATTAAACATATTAAAGCAAGCTTATATATTTTCTTTTTATAAGGAAAAGTCACCAAACTTGTAAAAAATTAAATTTTAATGAAAAGACAATAAAATCAAACTTCTAAACATATTGATAAAAACAACGTTTATCAGAATGTGCATCATATTTTTTCCCCTCTGAAAATGGATATTGTGTAGAACACCTTAAAGCAAAATGCTGTCAAATTTCGCGCTCTGATGCAATTTTTGTTGAATTCAGTCGAACGAGATGTAGTAAATAGAGCGCATTGACAATCAAAAGGACATTCCTGCAGTTGATTAGAAAAGGGCAAGAGTAAAAAAAAAAAAACAATGTTAGGCAACTCAAAAAAGACACAAAGCGAAAACAAATTGCAAGAACTGAAACATAAAACAAGAACCGAAAAGTAAAAATGAGATGCAGATATGAGCTAGCGTCGATCGATATTTTTTTGTTTAGTCAAGACCATATCCTTGCAAAGTGGAAGCGCTGGGAATATCGCTTTTCAGGACAAAGCAGTCACTTTGAGGCGGTTGCATAAAAAAACTTCTCACAGTAAGTTAGTTTATTTTTTTTTTGTATTTGTGTGTTTTGTTCTGTCTTGAGGAAGCATTTTTGCAAGACTTTGGAAAAGGGGTTGCTCATGAGTGCAGTAAAAGCGTAAGTGCGGCAAAAAGGATTTCGGCGCTGCTGTCAATCAAGTGTTTATGCGAAACGCAATCAAGTAAAAAGAAGAACTTGAAATCAATACATGTTGTTTTCCAATTCAAAGTAATGTGTGTTATTTATTAAATACTTTTAGCATTTAGATATCTGAAAAATATGTATATGAGCTCTGAATTAAAGTATTGCTTAAAAATATTTAGCATGGAATAGAATATTTGAAAAGGTTTTTTTATATCGCTATATGATGTGTCAATTTTCTACTTCTTACCAATTGACGATGCACTTGTTTTATATTAATGGAAGGTTCTTGCTACTCTAATCCGTTACTGTAATATTAAATTTTACTGTAAATAATCCAATTTGTCTTCTTTACGTCCAATCCAATCTTTACGTCCCTTTAAATAATATAAATTTAAATTTTTGACCGAAATTTTCTTCAAAAAATCTTTGAACAGATGTCATCGAATTAGAAAAACTTCGTACCTGCCACAACATTGGAACTGTTGTCCGAAAAGGCTTTCCTTTTCGCATGCTTATATAAGGGCTCGTTCATAAACTACGTTACAAATTTGTTTTGTTTTTTTACCCCCAGTTCCCCTCCGTTTCTTTCCGTAGTACAACCACCTCTATAAAGTAACGTAACATATGAGAAACAACGGACTTACACTCTTCAATAGTTAACCGACAATTTAGACGGGCAAACATGAAGATATACGGATGACACTGTTTTCAAATGATAGGGTAATATAATTTTTTCGACTTTTTTAAAATTTTTTAGTAACGTAACAATATCTGGAACCCCCATCACCTCCGTTACTTATCGTAGTGATTTTAAAAACCCTTCCCCCCCTCCCCCCTAAATTGGTAACATAGTTTCGGAACGACTCTTAAGTCTTTAAGTTATTTTATTGTATTGTTCAAGATAAGGTTTTCAAGGTTACTTTGGTATAACATTTTTATGTATTCAATGAAGTAGACCGAAGCAAATAAAATTGTAAGTAAACGAGGAAACTACTTAAAGAGGATAATGCTGTGGCAATATCAAAGCAAGATCAAGCAGCTTAGCAGATACTGCGCATTGTAGTTCTTGTAAAAAATACTACTGCACAGTACCTTGTCCAATGGGAATAAAACAAGAATTTTGTTGTGGTAAGAAAATAAGATAAGATACCGTTAGTTAGAAAATATTTTTACAAAGAACAATCCAATTTTTTATTGTCATTGTAGTGTTTTTGTAGAAAATATTTCTCTTATAAGTCAAAACTTTTTATTCATTTTTTATTGTTGAAAACATTGTCATATTGAGGCATAGTTTTTTACCAAAAAAAAAAAAAAAAAACGAAATGGCCATTTCAGCCCTTGAAAAGACTTTGACCGAGCTTCTTATGACCAATTGTGTTGTGTGTTATGTGAAATGTTTGCACATAAATGATCGAGAACTGGAACTACATGTTTTACGCCGAATCCGAACGGCTTATGTTTTCAAGAATCTTTTCATGGCAGTTTTTACTCTCTGAGGTTTGCCATTGTCTGCAGAGAGGTGACGGCCGAACAGAAAAATTAGTTCAATTGAAAAAATTTTCTGTGTCAGATGGAGGATTCGAACCTCGGTTCTCTGGCGTAAGAGTCACACACTCTACCCACTACGCCACGGCCACCACTATTACCAACCGTTTTTTACCAACACTTTAATAAAAAATTTTTAATTTTTTGGCCACTAAAATGTCAATCACATTTTTTAAGATCAGCACCACTACATTTTTGGCGTTTCGAAAACATTGTCGTATTGAGGCATTAAGTTTCAATGCATTCCCAAGATTTTAGGTTGGAGAATTAATGCTTCTTATTTAAAACGAAATTTTCAAAAACCGTTTACACAATTTTTACATACAAAACACTTTAATTTTTAATTAAAAATGGGGTTTTTAGTATTTTTTGTAATACTAAAGAAATATACCTTCGGAAGCTTTTCCTTATGCTTAAATATTTTTTTATTTATTTTTCTTTTTGTTCCTTGATAAAGGAAAAGCTGTCGGAGGAAGTCGGAAGAAGTACAAAAATACTAAAACTCCCACTTTTATTTAAAAATAACAGTATTTTGTATGTAAAAATTGTGCAGGCAGGTTTTAAAAAATCCGTTTAAAATAGTAAGCCAACTTAAAATCTTGGGAATGCATTGAAACTTAATGCCTCAATACGACAATGTTTTCGAAACGCCAAAAAAGTAGTGGTGCTGATCTTGAAAATGTGAATGAAATTTTTAGTGGCCAAAAAATTTAAAATTTTTCATGAAAGTGTTGGTAAAAAACTATACCACAAAGAAGATCAATTTAAGATCTCTACACTATATTTAAACATTTTTTATAGGACTAAGGTTTTGAAGATATAGTTATTTTAGTACATGTCCGAATGACAAATTCTGTTTTTTTTTAATTTAATTAAATTTTTTAATCTTTATATATTAATAAAATCATTCTTTATTTGTTGGTTTGCTTGACTTTTATGCAAATCTAAAAGGCAGAACGGATTTCGCTCCAACTTAGAACGTCTATTACTTGCGTCTTAGATAAGATTATCGCATACTTAGTTTTAACCACGCCTCCTTTCACTGCGCACAAATCAATAAAAATGCAATATTTGCGACTGTTTCAATTGTATGAGACTAAATTTTGGTAATTTAGTTTGTATGGTTACTTTCGGCAAATGTACCAAAAATCCATGCCCTATTTTACCGCCCACAAATAAACGCAAATGCCATATTTCAGACGGTTTTTGTTGTATAAGACTGAAATTTGGTAATTAAGTTTGTATGCTTTCCGTTGGCAACTTACTTAAAATGGGCGCGGTGGCACTATAATTACGCCCACTTACAAGAAATCATTAAGACTCCAAAACTTCTGGGCCGATTGCGCTGAAATTTTGGCAGTATATTGTTTTCGAGCATGAGATGGCTTACGGGAAAAAATGTTTGCCACACCCCCTTTCACCACCCACAAATAAAAAAAGGTTTGTTGCTGGAACGTCCTTGGTGCAGCCGCGGACCACTGGGTCCTGCTATTAAAATATAAATAATATGGAAATATTTTTTAATTTCTATCGACGTGTAAAATTAAAAAAAAAGTCGGAATCGTCAAAATCAATTTTTAGACAAAAGTGACCGATTTGACATAAATTACCCGATCTATATCTATACTTTTATATAAAAATGAAATTTGTGTTTGCAGGTAAGCTCCAAAAGTACTGAGACGATTTGTATTAAATAGGTCTTAATATACGAGTATCAAATTTGTGCTACAGCATTTAAATTTTCCATATGAAATTTTAAAAATAAGTATATTTAACTAAAATGGTAAATTTTGAAATCATCCCCCTATGCAACGCGTTGCTTCATCGTTTCTCTTCACTCGTTTGTGTTGTAAGAGTTTCAATAAACTCCATGTTGCTCCCTATTCTTCTCTTTTTGGGCTCAGCACTACAAAAATTAAAAAAAGCGTGCAGTCGTCAGGATTGCCGACAGAAGCGTTAGCTTCTTAGCATTAGGCCGCGAACATAATGAAGAATATGAACGTTGCGTTTCGAGAAGTCGTGCGTAAAAACGAGATGCAAACAACCTTTGCTCTGTTGCACTCATAAGCAAAACGCTTTGCGCACAGCAACGCACATATGCTTCACTGTGCGCGCGGCATTAGATCAAAAATTAAATACAGTATTGATTGAAGGAATCACACTTTTAAGTTTATAATTTGTTTTCAAGTTTAATAATACAGTCCAAAATTTTTTAACACATAATTTTAGGACTCAATTCTGACAATTGCACGTGAAAGTAGGCCCAAAATGAAGAACTTATGCATCATTCGTTTTGTCTTCTTGCCTGCCAAAATATTTTTAATATCGATTTGAAGTTAGTAACTATCGTATAGGTAATCTGTTTTTATACCGTTTTCCTATGTGTGCAACACTTTCGAAGCTAAACATGAATGTATGAAGGGAAAAAAGGTTTTTTTTGCCTAAAAATTTAATTTTTTTTTTTTAAAATTCATAAAAAATCCAAAATGGGAAAAAGTGTCAAATCTCATTACTTTCACGTAAAGTCACATAACCTATGAGCAAAATAAGGCATAGATCATGAAAATCGATGCACGCGTTTCTCATTTATTCACAATTAAGTAAATGTATGAATTTCAAAAATTTGCTCGAGATATTCACAACATTATTTGGAGAAAACATTGACACCTTTTTTAATGATTCTGAGAATTAAAAAAAAAGGAATAAACAAAAGTTTATTTGATTCTTATGATTGCGAAACAATAAGCGCTAATGATTCTGAGAATTAAAAAAAAGGAATAACCACAACAAAACTCCGAATGGTTGACATCATTTTTGAAGAGCAGAAAACTCACACAGCAAAATGTCAGCGCAATATCATAGATACAACGCCAAGCTGATTTTCAGAAATTCTATTCCGTTAACGAAGCAAATACGTTCACGTACTGCCATGATATCGCAAGTTTAGTGAAAAAATGGGGAATGGATTATATCGCTGGCGACTGGCGGTTATTCATCGATGGTTCAGTTTCCAGTTTGAAGGCTGTGCTGTTACACAAAACAAACAAGAAACCGTCCATTCCATTGGGATTCAGCACAAACAAGGAGGAAACGTATAAATCATTGGCCAACATTTTGAAGGAAATCAAATACGATGAACACAAATGGAAGATTTGTTGCGATCTGAAGGTGGTCAACATACTACAAGGCATTATAGAAAAGGGCGGCTATCCAAAATACTTCTTCTTCCTTTGTAACTGGAATTCGCGATACACAGGGAATCAATATCAACGTAAAGATTGGGAAGCAAGAACTCCCGAGCTCAACAAACAATTACAATTACGCAATGAACCTATGATGAAGGACCTGGATGATATTTTGTTGCCACCGCTCCACATAAAATTAGGAATAGCTGGCAAATTCGTTGCAGTGGTAGTCAAGGATATTGTGGACGCCTATGACTGTCTAAAATCCATCTTTCCAAAACTCAGTGACGCTAAAATTAAAAAAGGTAAGTATCTTTGTCTGTATTAAAATATTGTCATATATACATTTTTTCATTTCGATATATTCGCATTACCAATAATTTTTTTGTTTTTTTTTATTTAAAACAGGTATTCTCAATGGACCAGATATAAGGAAATTAATGAAAAGTGAATCTTTCACAAATGTGCTTTCGAACCATAGTAACCACCTACATGCATGGAACGCACTGGAAGATGTCATTGAAGGCGTTTTAGGAAAGAACCGAGTACAGCGAGATGACATACAGAAACGAGTGGACAAGTTGCTGTATTATTTTGAAAAAATCAATACATCCATGACATTAAAATTACATTTCCTGCATTTCCACCTTGATACCTTTTTGGCACAATTACCTCAGAAATCAGACGAACAAGGAGAGAGGTTCCACCAAGGGACCATGCCAATGGAAGAGCGATTCAAAGGCAAACTATTAGATGCCATGCTGGCGGAGGTTCGTTGGTGGAGTTCGAAAATTATGCAGTATGAAGATGAAAGCACCGAAGAAGAAGATGACACTGAAATTGGTGGACCCATGGACAAAAACGAGCCCTTGAATGTTATGGATTCCTCGGATGACGACGCAAACTCAGACCACGAATATCAACAACCTACGAAGAAAAGAAGATTATCAGAACCACAAGCGTCAACTTCAACGAAAGTAGATATTGACAATAACTTTAATTGTAATTGAAAATGTTCTAAATTTTGTTTTTATGCATAGATTCCATAAATTTCATATTTTCTGTGTAAGAATAGCTGCAATACAAATCGGAATTTTTATTTTAAGTTTTGAGTATATTCATTCATAACATTATTGGAATTGAAATAAATTTATTCATCGATTTTCTCAAAAAATGTCTTACTTTACTCACAGGTTACGTGGCTTTAGCTATACATTTACTTAATTGTTACTTACTTAACAATTAATTAATTCTTACTTTCAATGCAATGGTTTTTTGAAAATGGCATTGAACTCTTTTCGTCGCCTCAGTCCCCAGATCTTAACTCCATTGAGCATCTTTGGGAAATTTTAAAAAGTAGCATCCGAATGTACCCAACAACAAGAATGAAATAAAGTAAGTTCGGATGAATGTCGCAAGCTGGTGAGGTCTATTCCTAAAAGGATAGCAGCCGTTATTAAGGTCACAGATGGTGTCACAAAATAATATCGTTTCTTATATACATATAATAGGATTTCCAATATTACTACCTACTTTGGTTTTTATAAATCTACCTAATTTTTTAAAAATAACAACTTTTCACGGTTGCCTAACACATTTGGTCATGACTGTATACGTTGGACCATATCTGCTAGAAGTTTGTACCACCATGTGCCACCATTCTTAGCAATGCCTACAATTTTTTTAAAAAATCGTCAAACGAAAGCACTTGAAGTCACACCCAGAATTGCCGAGATCTTATTTTAGTAAGACTTTAGTACTAAAGTAATCTAGTACTAATACTTTTAGTTTTATATTATCTTTTTGGATAAAAAAAATGTTTTTGGTAAAATTTCGGGACATTTGGTCCGACTTGGGGACACCGAGACAGTTGCCGAAATTCGGGGACAAGTCCCGAGTAAATGGGACAAATGGTCACACTAATAATGAATAATACATAAACCTACACCTACAAAAAGCTTAAACATTCACAGTAAATCATTTTTTAACGAAATGTTTAAGTGCTAACTTTTTGTCGCGGACTGTATAAAAAAATACTTCATACACATATAAAATTTATTGAAGATTTTCTTTTATTTATTGACCTTTTGAAGAATTTGAATAATATCAGATATAACTTATGATTTAATATTTTACTTAGTCTATTGACCTAATTGAATGAACAAAGAAAGTGTATTTTATGATTCTTTTGCGAACTCGTTTATGAAAAAAACATTTTATGATTAGAAAACATTTTATGATTAGAAAACTTCAGGAATTTTGATTTTATGACTTTTTAAACTCCCACTTTTCGTCAAATATGTGTTGCCTAAATAATATAAATACTATATGTATAAATTTTGTCAAAATGTTTACGAACATTTTCGAGCGAAAACTAACGTACTAACGCGTTTTAAAAATCTCGCTGTATTATTTTTGAAACAAAAACAGGAAAAATGTCTACCGACTAACCTGCTATACAAGTCGTACCGTGAGATAGCATCTATGCAAGAAAAACTTAAATACCAGTATCTTAAAATCAATAACTTATGCAGGCGATTGCGGCATTTTAGTCTTCGTTGTTAAGTCAACACAACTTTTCCACGTAGTAGTTTCAAAAGCTGCATCATCTATAATTCCTGCTGACTCTCTAGAATCACAACATCCGACAGTATCTCCTGCTGCTGTTTTGTTGAAAAAGATACAAACATTTCTTGGCAACATCCTTCTCTGCCCATCATACAGCAAAGTACATGCATGATGACCGATTGTAAGGCAACGCAACGGAGGAAGCGGCTCCTAATGTCCTGTCTGGCGAGTACCGCGGATTGTGCATATGTTATATGCTACAGCAACTGCCATCGTTAGCTCAAAAACTTCGTAAGCATTGTACGTAATCACCAATATTCTTGTCCATCCTCAGCCTGCCGGTCGTCTTGCGGCGCCACGTCGAGTGGCGCATGGATTAGACTTCGAAAATGTTCATCGTAGCAAACGAAAGCTCGCGATGGACATGACAGTATCCCTTGTGGCGGTTCCATACTTTTCAGTGGGAGAAGGTGGGCGAAGGAAGTAGTGCCTAGGTAGACGCCAAATTGTCGTGGGCGATTGCGATTCAGCGCGAATTGCAAATGACGTTCTTTCTGTGCATTTCCTCTTAAGCAATAGAAAATTGGTGGAGGGTTGGTAGGTTTGCTTTTCCTTCACACCAAAGTCCGTTTTTTCTTTTGCTGCTTGTGAAAGCATATGCTAGAGGACGAACAGGCGAATAAAGGGACTAAAAAAGTGGGTATGGAAGACGACTTGGACTTATGCTGTATAATACATGTGTGGTTTATATGTACTAGAGGCGCGCACATATAAGCATATCTTGGCAAACACACAAACACACTTCCATTAATATGTATGTTTTCTCATACTTCATGAATACCTTTTTTGTTGTTTTATTGATAGCTTTACGTTGCGAAATGGAGCAACGTAATGATGGTCCGTGGGGGCATGAATCGACCTCGTATCCGCTGCCATCAATCGTCACAGTCAGTGCGTCTTGCATCCGCGTCCACGTCTCTCGATTTTGTTGGCTTGGCGCTGGTCAGAAACGTGGAGAAGTGAGGCACATGGCTTCCCCACGCGACTGTTTTAGAAATAATTTCTTCGTCGCATGAGATGTGATGTCGACAGCATCACCGATGCTGAAAGTTCGCTCTCGCGTATTTGCTTGGAAATATTTTCAGTGCTTGTAACACACCCTTGGGCACATCTACAAAACGGACAACAAATACATGTGTATGCAATTTGTGCGTTTGAATGTGTATTTGCGAATTCGCGAGAATATGTGGATATAATAGATTATCGATTTTTAGTACCCCCATGTTAATGCTGTTGAGAGACTTAAATTCGACATAGTAACGCGGACATTGACTAATATACAGTCAGGGACTAAAGTTTAAATACACCGCTAAAAAATCACTTTTATAAATAATGAAGTATTTTAACTCAAATGTAAGTATGCAGTTTATTTATATTTGAATCAAGAACAATAAAGGAAATTATTAAAATTGGATTAGTCGCATTGATAACTGTCAATACATCAAAATCGTAAATAAAATCGCTGAACAAATGTTGAAGTTCTTGATTTGAATTGCTGTATCGGGCTTGGGTGAAATTTTTGCGCGACCATAGCTTCCAAAAATATTATATTTAGATTCAGCTGAATATAGCAATCTTCAATATGGAAATCTTCATCCATAGTTTTGTATTTGTTTGCGAAATTCATACGAAGCTGCAGAATTTTTCATTAGAAATTTCTTGGAACGTGGAACTCTGCTTCGATGGCCCTTGTTCAGTAAAGCCCTTTGTACAGTTTTTGGGTAAACATATACTACCAGCTAACTTTGGCATATTAATTTTTGGGTTTTTGTGCACTTCCTTTAGAATACGCCTAACATCTTAACCAGTTTTTTTTTTTTAAATTGAAAAACGTACACGTCTTTGATTTAACTCAGATATCAAGTTTTTGCTAACTTGAATAAAAAAAATTTATAAAATTATTTTTTATCAAAACGACTAAAAACAATATATTTTAAACATAATCTTAATAGAATATTTTTTCGGTCGACAAGTTTTGGGTCTATTTCCCAATGTTTTGTAAGTTTTATTGCTTTAAATGTTTTTCACACTTGCAGATGACAAATTCAAAACGTTGCCTTTATCTCGGTAGGGCTAGACTTGATTTGTTTCCTTTGCCCATTATTTTTTTAAGCCTACCGACCTCAATCAAATCACGACTACCACTGAAAAACAGCACTTTTCAGAAGACACTGCAAAAGCACGAGCAATATGAATTGTTTTTGAGCTGTACTTATTTAAACTTTGTTTTCGTTTCTGACAAAGTTATAGTTATCTATGCCACAAAGTAAAGATTTTTTTTATTGTTGTCTACTGATGTCCTAAAACTGTATACTAAAACTTTCGTAAAAATGCTTCGCTTATAAAAGCTTTGTAGAGTGTATTTAAACTTTTGTCCCTCTCTGTATGTACACAAAAGTGTTCATGTAGTATTTTTTGAAATGTTTGCTGTTAGAAAAATCTTCGTAACATGTTTATCAAAACTTTTAATTCACCATCAATGGATGCCAAAAAGAAACGAAAAAACGGTTCCAATAGTTTGTTATTATCTTGTTGTACCATACCTTTAACCCTGGATGCGCATCGCTATTTCAACCATTTTTTGTGGGCTATTTCACAGCTATACCCAGTGAACCAAAATTAAAAATTTCGAATTCATTTATGAACCTTTTCGGGTAGAAACGTTAATTTTCGGCACTCATAAATGAACCCTTTTTGTATCATCCGTCGCACTAAATCCCTCTCAAAAACTAAACTTATTTTGCTCGAAAATGAATTAAAAAATGAACTATTTTGATATTGATATTTCAAAGGAGAAAAACGTGATTGTTTTCCGATATGACAAACATTCACATTGTGAGTGAAATATCAAAATAGTTAAGTTAGTTAATAGTTAAGGCATTTATTTGAAGGAAGTGATTTGATTACTTTTTTGCATGGAAGGTAGTCGTGGTTTTCTTTCTATGTGGGCTTGATCATAATTATTGATCATAAATGTTAAACAGTCTTGGTGATAGATTAGGGAAATTATTTTCCATACGTGTAGCAGTACATCCATCTCCCTTCTAATGGTGAGAATCAATTTGCACTGGTAAAAAAGTTGATAAGCCGTTTGCATGAAGGTGAAAAACTTCATTTATTATTATAAAAATATCAACAAAGGTTTAAATTTTCCTTCTTAACTCATTTTTGAATACAAAAAGTATTATTTATAATTAATTTTGTAAACTCATTTATGAACAAAAAATGGTTCGTTTATGAGAAATTTTTTCCAACTGATATGATAAAAAAATTATTCACTTTTGAATTTATTTCAAAATGCAAAAAAGAAACATTTTCGATTTATTTCTGAACATTATGAACAACATTTTATGAACAAAAAATGGTTCATTAATAGGGAGTTTTTACTTAAAAATATGATAAAAAATTATTCTTTTTCGACTCAAAATAAGTTTCTTATAAATTTACAATTTTTAGAAGTACAATTTTTATTTATGGGAAAAGTTTTTACGAATTTAATCTTCTATAGCTAGCAGTTGTAAGCGACAGTATAAAAAATCAAAAATTAAAAAAAAAATTCTGCCCAAAAACGTTCGCAAAACTCTCAACTTCCGCAAAACATTCGCTTATGGTTCATTGGGTATTATTAATAAATAGGCGAAGGCAAAACAGTTCAGTACCATTTTTTTCTGTGTTTCTCAACCGATTTTGATGGTTTTTTTTTTCAATGAATCAGAGTAGGAGAGGCACTGACAAGTTTTTAAAGAAAAATGCTAGCTGGAATACCCGGCGTCGCTCAGAGGTTTTTGAAGTGAAACTTTTAAAGCCGCGTATACAACAATACGATAAAACCAATGTAACGAAATGGTTCTTATGAGAACAACAACACAACAATTCACCGCGCTAGTCGCATAAAAACAAAAAAAATTGCTATTTAAGAGTTGAAATCTATTTGCTTTCACTGAGGATTGAACTCACAACCATCAGTTCCGTAGTTGGCTGTTCTTATCCCTTGGCCAGGAAAACATACCTGATAGAGTATCTCATACTCATGTCCGAGTGGGGTCTTGCTAATAGAGTAGAGTTTAATGCTAGCAAGACCCAGTGTTGCCTGTTAACCCACAAGCGAATCAATTACCCCTTAGGTCCCCTCAATATGAACGGTGTAGATCTTTCGGAGTCAGATGGTCTTGACGTTCTAGGCATTTCAATACAAGCAGATCTTCGTTGGAATAATCACATTTTTGATGTGTCAAAAGAAGCAGCCAAGTGCCTTGGTTTTTTAAAACGGTGTAAGAACTACTTCACTCCATCTGATCTGCGTTTGATCTATACCTCAAATATTAGGCCGAAAATGGAGTACAATTCGCACATTTGGGCAGGGGCTTCAAGATCATATTTGGAGCTTCTGGACCGGATTCAACGACGTGCGATATACATATATTTGATAGGGGTTGAAAATATTTCATCTTCTCTCAACTCTCTTGGGCATCGTCGCAATGTTGGTTGCCTAAGCCTTCTGTACAGATACTACCATGGGAAGTGTTCAAGGGAGATACATAGCCTGACGTCACCAGCTCGTGTATTTCCTAGGTCCACTCGGGCTGCTCTCCAAGCCCATCATCCCTTTACCATTGCGACTTTGCCCAATAGAACATCGCATTACCGAGATAATTCGTTCTTCGGTCGCTCAGTAAAATTGTGGAACAATCTCCCTGCGATCGTGTTTCCCGGCAGTTTCAATCTGTGTAAATTTAAATCAAATCTTCACCGACACTACTCCATCTTTCCACCCTCCAACTAACTATCACCCTTCTTCCGAATCAACACAATGCTTTCGCATTTATAGGGGGCATCCCCTGAGTGCTGGTTAAGTCTAAAAAAAAAATACTCATGTTAAATCAACAATCATCTCTTTTTTCTTTTGTTTATGCTTAAATGAAGTCTTAGCATGTATAGCTATTAATAGAATGCACAAAAAGTATTGTCAGCTTTTCGATAACTCTCGCTTCGGAAAATTATTGCATTGGTTTTGACAATTCTGACACTGTGAAAGAAAGCATGATCAGTACAATTACTGCATAGTCACACTCAATTTTTGGTGCTGTTGCTAATTCTTTTGCAGCAATTTAAACATTAACTACTAAAATGTATTTCTTGCTATCGTAAGAAAAGCATACAAGCGAAGGTTGTTTATTAATATGACAAAAAATACTCCTTGCAATTGGAAGGTGAAATGATTATTCTAATGTTGATTAAATTGTTTTACTTGTTTGTTGTTTGTTTCAAAGTTTGCAAGCTTATAATATTTAAATTTAATATACATATATTTTTTTTTTTAAAAGAAATTTTTTGTTCATTAGGCTGCGACGAAAGAAACAAAAACAGTGCAGGGTAGGCTGCAAAAACTAACTAGTATGAATGAATGAATGAATGATTTATTTGTGGAAAAACTCGTTCGCAATTGATTAAAATACGATCTTTGCGTTAATTTTTTGATGTGTGTGTGAATTTTTCAAACGAAAAATTCTGTAGACTCCGTGGTTGGCATTTTTAGGGGGTAACTGATTTCGGAATTGATGTCAAAATTCAAGATGGCGGATTGAAGATAGATTGCCACCTAGACGTTTTTGTATTTTTGCTAATTCTTGTAATTTTGAAATTCTGGCAACGGATCTGATTTCGAAGCTAACGATAATGAATCTAATGAAGGATAGGATTGCCACCTAATTTTTTACCAGTTTGCCACCTAGTAAAATGAATTTTTAAGAGTTTTAAACATGATTTAACAGTATTAGGGTGTTGCTGACTTCGAATCTGATGTCAGTATTTAAAATTTAAATGGTTCATATGATTGTCACCTGCACTTTTTTATTTTTAAAAGTCAGTGCTGGCGCGAGCGCTAGGAAAAAATGGGTCGCTGAATCCGAATTCGTTGTAAGAATTTCAAAATTATGCAAATTTTTTATTAAAGGTTTGCCACCTAGTAAAATATATTTTTAAGAGTTTTAAACATAATTTAACAGTGCCAGGGAGTCGCTGATTTCGAATCTGAAGTCAGAATTTTGAAATTGAATATCGGAGCTGGCGCGAGTATTGGGGTAGATATTTTACCTAGAAATAGGTTTGAAAAAATACGAAGCTAGCAAATTTATCGGTGATATATATAAAGACGCCAGCAGAGCGTTCTTCATTCGTTCATAAAAATATTCAATCACAATTTTATGTAAAGAGAACGATAATTGAGAACAATCATATCTCAAACGTTCTTCGCTCCCTGCAATATTAGAATTGTTACAATAGTATTTTTTAAAATAAAATAAATCAATTTTGACATATCATAAAAATGTTGTGCGTCAGGTTGGCATGAATCATATTAAATTCATAAACATACTAGCTATTAACCCAGCGCGCTTCGCTGCGCTCCATTCAAGCGCTAGTCCCCTGAAAATTGGGCATATGGGGAGGCTACGCCCTTATCCAATTAATTCGAGCTTTTGTTGTGTGTCTGTTTGTTTAATGGTAATTTATTAAGTGTCCTTGTTTGTACTTACACTGATTGCCGCTTGGATAAATAGACCCTACTTACCAATCGTGGTATTTTACTTTCAAAGCATGTACAATTTTAATGATTTCTAAAAAAGTTTTTGCAACTAAAGTGCGACCACTCCTATTTTTTGTGAACTTTCCATTTAAATAAAATTTGAGAAAATTTGGGTTGAGTGAGAAGCTCCATTTTGAAATTGACTGTACTGTGATTTTTACTTCCAAAGTGATTCGATATCAAAAATTTGGCTTATAAGGGTGGAGCCACACCCCCTAGTTCAATGTCCGTCCTAATTATCTATTACAAAGACATAACCAAGTGGTAACTCCATTTGAGTTTCACTGTTCTGTGACATTTACATCCAAAGCTATTCGATATCAAAAATTTGGCATATTGGGCGAAGCCACACCCTCTTGTCCAATGCCCGTCCAATTTTTCAATAACAAAGATATCACCAAGTGGTAACTCAATTCTGATTTTCAATGTTCTGTGACTTTTACTTCGATAGCTATTCGGTATCAAAAATTTGCCTTATATGGGCGGAGCCACACCCCCTTGTCCAATGACCGTCCAAGATTTCCATTAAAAGGACATCACCAAGTGGTACCTCAATTCTGAATGTCAATATTCTGTGACTTTTACTGCCACAGTTATTCTGTATCGAAAATGTGACTTGTATGGGCGAAGCCACGCCCGTCTTGCATAAGAGAGTGAAAAGTACTTGACAACCTATTCTCATACCTACCAAACGTAAAAAAAAAAAATTTCATTAAAATCGGTCGAGCCGATTCGGAGGAGTTCGGCCACAAACATTGAGACACGAGATTTTTATATATTAGATCATAGAAATAATTTACAAAATGGTTTTATTAATTAAATTGAGAAATTATTAATTGTCTATAATTTAAAAAATTTATTAGATTTTTATATAAAAGAAAATGATTTTTACCATTCAAAACTTCGTAAACTTCGCCTAACGTTAGTATTCTTTTACCAAAATAGCATAATCTAATATTTATTAATATTTGTGTAATTGATGTGAGTTTTCATATTCTTGCAAGTTGCACAATGTGCACACGTTAAAAGTCTTTTCGCCAAATCTCTTTAAATTAAAGTTGAGTAATCCACTTCTACACCTGAAAATCAGACTTACAAGATGAGCTGAATTCGTGTCGACAAAGTAGGAAGGCACAACGAAACGAATGTGTCGATACAAATCATGAAAACGCGAATTTCTTGCGCTATTAAAGTGTTTCTCGTACTCCTTTGATCTCAATGCTTGTAGTATACCATCATGGTGTAAAGACAAATCATGCCTCCAATTTTCAAAATCAAAGCGTTAACCATTGGGGTACCCAAGAGTGTTTTGTAAAATTGTTTCTTCAGAAAGAACTCGTGGTAGTCTATTTAAAATATAGTTAAAATTTTTCTCACATAACTAAAATATAATTTGAGTGTTTCTACATATTGGGGAGCCAAACCGTTCTCTATGTGTAATATATAATTAGGAGTATAAGCAGGTAAATATAACATTTTCTTCAGGAAGTAACGCAATAGCTTCTCAACTTGGTCATACGGTTTTAAACCCCAAACTTCGGCGTCATAAAACATAAAAGATTTTGCTGCAGTGTTAAAAATTTTAAGTTTGTTTGATAGAAATATTTTAGGATGATGTATATAACCTAACCACGATGCGTTAATAGCGGTTTTTGACGACACATATTTAACGTCAAGGTGCTTGTTGAACGACTAATTGTATGTTAAATTAACTTCCAAGTATTTGTATTCATTAACTATTTCAATATCGGCATCACCATAAGACCATTTCAAATTACGACTAACTCTAGCACCAGTTCTAAATATCATGATTTTTGATTTCGTGAGAATAATTTTCATAGTTTGAAGCACGGTTGCCACTCGCCTTTTTTTTTTTTGTACCAAATTTTCCGAAAAAATGTACCAAATAGAAGGAAAATGTGCCAGCTTTTTTTTATAACAGTTTTATTAACATTTATTTATAAAAATAATTCATTGAAGATTTGTATATATACAAAACATAACTATTTTAACCCTTCCATTCCCGATCTTGCACATATAGGCTTCTAAGTCACGCTAATTGAATTTTTTTTAATCTTCAGTTATTTGCATTACGTAGCCTTATGTGTTGTGCAAGCTTACAGCATTTTATTCTTTTGTAAGCTGCGCCCGTGTTCATTTAGTAGACGTTCTCCTTAGAGTGAAAAAAGGCAAGATCATTTAGTGACAAATGTGTTTACATAAAAAGTGTTTAAAAACATTAAAATAAATGTTTTATTGTTAAACCAAGTGAACAATATAATAAAATGAACTTAAGAGAGTTATTTAAAAAAACAAATTCATGAGAAAAGAGTTTAGTTTGTTTATAATAATTTTTTAAAAGTGCTGTGGCAACATCTTGTAACGAACGAACTAGGACACCAAGGACTTCGAATTTTTTTTCAGTTCATATTTGAGTCAATACTAACTAACACATATCTAAAAAAAACCAAAAATGAAATGGCCATTTCAGCCCTTGAAGGGGCTTTGTCCGAGCTTCTTATGATCAATTGTGGTGTTGTGTGTGTTGTGAAATGTTCGAACACAAATGATCGAGAAGAACTGGACCCTTACCAGCTTTATGTCGACTTTTCATGTCAGTTTTTACTCTCTGAGGTTTTGCCATTGTCTTCAGAGATTTGATTCAATTGAAAAAACATTCTGTGTCAGATGGGGGATTCGAACATGGGTTCTCTGGCGTATGAGCCACACACCCTACCCATTACGCCATTGCCGCTACATGGTTATAATATTTCAATTTAATATATAAATATTTTTTTTAAAGGAAATTATTGGTTTATTAGGCTGCGACGAAAGAAACAACAACAGTGCAGGGTCAGTTGCAAAAACTTACTTGCATTTCAATTAATTAAAATCGAAAAGTTGAAATATTTCCAGCATATCTACTAGACATCTGCACGAATACAAGGTTGATTTATAAGGTTGTCGCAAGGGAGAGAGCGAGTACCCATAATTGTCAAATCGGAGTTGACAGTTCATAGAAAATCTGCAAGTGCTCTCTATTATCATCCACTTTTCTTTCGTAGTCATTCGCAAAATTTGCTGCTTTTGACAATTATGGGTACTGAGAAGAGAGTGCGATCAGCCCTGCGACAACCTTATAAATCAACCTTGCACGAATACATCCGAACGCCTCTTCAAAACATTTGTTTGAAATACGTATACTTACACTCTATCATTGTCAACAACCAACTACGAATGAGTATACTACAAAACAAAAGTAAAACATTCAAGTACTAACATTAGTGAAAACCGAAATGTTTTCAATATGAAATTTCCTCGCGTACTTGTACATGTATAAGTACATGTATATAAGTTAGATTAAATAAAATAATGTGGAAACAATACATACAAACCTTAAAAAGTATAAAATTTAATTTTTTAAACTTCAATACTTTTAAAAGAAAGTGAATAAAATAAACTAAAAATAAAGTTGACCTTTTTAGACATGATTTTTTAACTTGATCTTCATATCTATTTTGAGCTGTACAGCAAAATCTACTTGGTGTACTTGCTATGTTTTGAAAAGACAAAGTAGTCTGCATGAAAAAGCTATGCAACCAACCCAAAGTTGTGTACACACTCTGTTAAGATCTAACCGGATGTTGTACACTTCTCGCTTCAGCCTGTGTTAGATTTGAAAGTACTGTACACAAGTTTGAAAGATACTATAAACCGTGGTACAGTACGAAAGTGTGCACTTTGCTGCAGGCAAAACAAATGTATTCATGCAGATGTCTAATATCTACCAGCGGATAGCTGAAATTTTCCAGTAAATATGTTTTATATATATTCCTGTTCCCTTTTTTCTGCTTTGTTTTGTATTATTTCGTTGATGTACACTTATCAATTTTTGTGATATAAGATGATATTTGTTCCGTATATGACTCCAGTGCAGTTTTTTTATCGTTTTTTGAAGTATGACTTGCATTGATTGATTTGGAAACAGCACATGCTGCAATATTAACGAATTCTTTGATCTGTGAATTTCCATACAATACGATGCCTTTCATATAATTCAAATATAGTTTTAACTCACATTTATGTCGAAATTAAAAAAAAAATCGCATGCTGCGGTATGTGAACGCACAACTAACTGGTTACAAGTTCTTCCATTACCAACTGAGCTATCAGACTATCTACAATCCTTTGGTCGAAAGAAAGACATCAGAAAGTTATGTTACTAAAATATTGTACCAAAAATTCACTTGTTCCGATTTGCATGCAAAACAAAACAAACAATATTCAGCTCTTCATATGTTCAAAACTCCATCTAGCTGTGAAACTGATTTTGTGTACTCTTAATCGTAATCAAAATCTTATTTGGATGTTGGAAAAAAACGCGGGTATTGATGAAAAATGCTTCAAATCAATGCGATGTTTTTTACTCACAGACAGACGGTACTATTTTCTGCATACAGATAAACAGCTGATATTCTTTTTAAGATGAAAGATAAGATAAGCAGCGCCATGTATCCATCATCATACAGTCAAGTGTTGCCTACTTTTACAGTTCGCCCACAACAGCTAAAAACATAGAATTGGATCAATTGAATTGATCCAGCTCAGTTGCTGGATCATGTGTTGTTTTTGCTTTGCTTGCAAGTTCGATGTTATGATCCTGATCTCTTATGAAAAAAACGCAGCTAATGTTGGAGTCTCTTCTATATGTGTATACATGTCTGCATCACTTAGTATCGTGGCAAATGTCTGCATCACTTAATATCGTGGCAAATGCAACATAAAATACGATGCAAGTCTTGTAACAAAAAATGCATCAACATTTTAAACTGTGTAGGTACGGTAAAATAAACCAAAACGCGCGCGGTAGCATAAGGTAAGGGTTTCTAACCACAAAGCAAAGGTTTACTGGTCCTAGCTGCAGTTAAAATTTTGTGCATTTTTTAAATAGAAAATATTAACAACCATAACGGCAGCTTTTATTTGTTTTTAAGAAAAATTGAAAAAAAAATATATAAATAAAGGGCAAGTTATAATCAATTAATGATTATTTTGGATTAACAATACATTTTTGCTTTTGGATGATGTATACTATGCTTGCTTTCCGGGTGTACATAATTTGTTCGCTTTGATGCAAGGAAGGCAATGGTGCGATGGTGGCACGTTCAACTTGCAGCCGAATCGTACTAGGTTCGATGCGAGTGCGAAAAGGGGAAAATGCAATATTACCGACACAGTTTTTCGACAAATTTTTTTTTTTAATATATATAAATAAAAATATAATTAACAAAAAACTAGTAAGGAATGGAGCTTCGTCAGGGTACCGAAGCTAAAATACCCCCCCGCGGCCATATTGAAGTATATTCGAAGTCTTTAGCTACGACATACACGATGATAATCAGTTTTATATATTCGAAAGTTTCCAATTTTGATGACGTCACTTTGCATGGAAGGTAGGCTCGATTTTGATCCAATTTTGCCATATACCATAGGTATGGTTGATATTATATATCAAAGCTAATGTGCAAAATTTCAAGACATTTTGTTAATTTTTGTGGATTTTTAAGAGATTTTACGTTTAAAATAAAGCGACACCCGATTTTGCCATATATCAGAAGATGGTTTATATTAAATATCAAAGCTTATGTGCAAAATTTTAAAACATTTCTTTAATTTTTGCAGATTTTGAAGAGATTTTACGTCTAAAATAAAGCCAATTTGTATAGGAGGTAGGCGTGGTTTCCATCCGATTTTTTCCAAGTTTTATAGTCAGAATTAAGACTGAAGAGTAAAGCTTACGTGCCAAATTTCAAGGCATTTCTTTAATTTTTCTGGATTTTAAAGACATTTTACGGTTAATATAAAGTCACTTTGCATGGGAGGTAGGCGTGGTTTTCATCCGATTTGGCCCATTCTCGAACTAGATCTTCCTTTTTTAAAAATAAACTTATATTGTGAATTTAATCGTGATAGCTTTAAAAGTGCGGCTGTAATCGTGTCGACAGACGGTCAGACAGACGGACACACGAAAATCGACTCAGGAGATGATGCTGATCAATAAAATATACAGTAATTTCTATATATAAGCCCCCGGTTAATGGATTTCCCCACTCATAAGTTAACAAAATTAGGTCAAGAAAAATCTCCATAAGCAATATATAAGAAAATTCCCGTTTAATGTATTTCCCGCTTAAAAAATCGCCCCGCTTATAACGTTGCAAATTTGTGAACCATTTGAAAAAACTGATACAAAAATCCCCGCATAAAATAATATATAAATTTGGGAGCGTTGTGATGATTTTTTTTTATTTATATAGATGTGAATTAACATTTCTTTTTTTTAACATAAATACATATAAATTTAAACAGTTATTACAACATAATTTCTTTTATTAATACGAGTAGCGTATGTATGCAGTTTTCTATAAGAGCGGTTGCTTCTTAGGGCGAATTTTTTATATAAGCCAAAAATAGTTCATTAAATGGGTATTTCGTATAAGCCCCAAAACTGCTTTTAACCGGGATTTTCATAAAAGACTTTCCCGGATAAAGAGTTTGAATTTTGAGCATTTTGCTAAGTTCTTATATCCGAAAATAACTGTATATTTTTCTATACCTGCCACGCCTCCTTCTTGGCGTTACAAACGGATTGACAAAGTTAATATACCCCTTACGCAGTACGCGTTGGGGTATAAAAATAAAACAGCAAGATCTGTTGTCTGTGCTATTAGTATTGAGCCTGGGCACTACTTAAGGCACTACTATAAAATTGAAAAAATAAGTCCTCTTGATAACCAACCGTGTCACGAAAGTAAAAAAAAAACTGCCATCTAATTCTGTACGTGAATATTAAACTTTTCAGTAACTGTCCTTTAACAAAAGAAACAAGTGATATTTCCCATTATATCGCCATCTTGAAAATACTAGTTCGCTTTATGAAAAAATACCGTGTTTGAACTACTACTGGTATGAAGGCAGACTGCTTTTTAACCATTTGGTTGCACTGAAGGAGAAAATGTTAATAAAATAAATTATCAATCTTCCCAGAAATTCCATTTTTGGGTAAAAGTTTCACGTGTACCGTGCGTGGCGGCCACACACGTATTTTTTTTTTTGTAAATGGATCAATGTAGGGAAACGTATGGTATAAGAACCCAGGTAGACACATTAGAGTTTAGTTCCGAGAAATTGATATCCATGTTCTGTCAAACTCGGAGTTCATATTGCCACCTGTTGAATTTTGTAAAATTTTGTGGGGATTTTTTGTCGGATAAAAATAAAGATAATATATAACAATGCTTTACCTTTAGTTTATGCTTAATAATTAAAAACAAAATAATATGTATAAATGACTTGAGCTTTTGTTTATGTTTACTAATTTGCTTTCGAAGACTGTTTTGAGAAATCCTACTTAGCTTCAGTAAAGACTGGTTTTTTTAAGAGATATGGCAGGACTGTATTTTGGCATTATATGAATGGGAATTTTTTGCTGTCATTCTAATAAATATACCTGGGTTCTAATACCATGGGAGACGGAGGTTGATTTAAACAGGTAAAATATTTAGAGTGTATTTCACTTATTGTGGATTCATAAGCTCGAAGAATATCCGCACAAAAAGAAGAGAAAAAACGTTCAGCATTGTTTCGTTATCCTTTATTTCGCTTAGGGTGGTGTTATGCTGGCGGTCAAATGATCCCTGGTCACGTCAATTTTTGCGCTGTTTTTTCGTTTGATGAGCTCTGTGCTCAAAGTATGTTATGCTGACGGTCATATGATCCCCAAACATTAGTATACTTTTTGCTACTTTTAATACTTTATCCGAAAAAAGTATCATCGTCGAACATGGTTGAGTGTTGCTACTAAGCAGGATTCATTACTGCTTTCATATATTTCGCACTGAAATTGCACTATTTTAATGCGAAATCACAAATGTTGTGAATAATTCCACAACGCAACACTGTTTTGATCCCGTGATTTATATTTTTATCGAATCATTTGGTGACCGTGGTGGGCAAAATTTATTCTCTCGCTCTCAATTTTTCAATTTCCATTGAATCAACAACAATGCTTGCCCACATGAGAATAGAAAGAGGAAACCATGGCATAATGATTTGCAAGGTAGGAGTAACAGTTTTGTTGGCGATTTGGAGTTGTCAAAAACACATTGATAAAGAGAAAACGAAGGAGCAGCAAAACAGATGACAAGTTAAACTTTGTATTGATTTGACAACTCCCGATCGCTGCACGTGAGAAAAAAAGTAGTTGTCAAGGCTACCTTGTAAATTATTGTATCATGAGGAAACAAAAACGAAGAATATAAAAGAGAGGAACGAACAAAGAAAGTTCCATACAAAAGTTCATGATACAATTGTAAGGTAGGCTCACATTTATATGGCTGCTCAAACAACAAGTTTTGCAACAACAAAGTAGTGAGAACGCTAAACGTCAAACGATAAAGGCCGATTTTGACATACAGCTTCCTTTTTACTCCAACTTGAGCCTATCTTATAATTCTGCCATGGTAGAATAATACAGTTAAACTCGCTTGATGAGAGCGTACTGCTGCGAATGTCAAAACGAAGTTGACAACTCATATGAAATCTCAAAGCGATGAGAAAGATGTGAGAATGGAAGAATTGTAAAAATGAAAACAAAGTTAAATGTTTGAAGCTGTCATGTTCTTAAATTAAATATTGTAAAATTAAATATTGTGTAATAACAATAGCTTTAAGCTGTTGCCCGTTCAGCAACTCCAAGAGCCAGAAAAATCCCATTCTTAAGAGACAAATAGCTTCATTCAACCCAAGCTACAACTAGAAAAACCACAACAAAAACGTCGTATAGCAAAATTCCTCCTAAATATAACAAAAATAAAGAATGCAAATGCACCTACTGCCAGCACACATGCTTCACTTATGTGCCAACAGAGCATTTTAAATGATTCTATTGTAAAGACTTAATATCTAGTAAATGACCATGAGCCGACTATGGTGAAGCAGTTATACGAATCATCTTGTTTTTGAACACTAATTTGCAGCAAGCCCAACAAATTCTAAATAAGCTTGAAACTTCGGTCTTACAAGTTAAACGCAAACAACCAAAGAACCAACAAGTGTCAGCTAATGTTAATATTGGAGTCACGCCAAGAGTGCCATTAGTAATAGTGACCAAGTCGAGGCTGTGGGTGAATTAAATAAAAAACTATACTTTATTTAACTAACTTTTATTCAAGTAGTGTTTTTATCGTGCGATGTGCATTCTTTTCCACACCACCTTTGAGGTAGAATGCAAGGACCGTTTTTTTTATATGGTGTCCCCGGTAGGCCTAAAATAATGTAACTTTATTTTCTGGTTGTCTTGTTTAACTTACCTAGAGCAATATGTTGACATATTTTTTACCTCCTATGATGCGTTGCTTTGTTTTTTGTATCTGCATCCTGTTGTTTAAATTTTTAATGCGAAAATGCATTTTTATTGGCTCAGACAGTGCTACGTCAGCGCTGTGGCTCATCATAATTGATTTGAAGTTTTTGTTGTTGAGAGTTTTGTCTCCATTCAACTTAATAAAAATTTCTTCTAAGCCTGCGATTTCATTAAGGAAAATTTGCGAAGGCTTTAGCAAACCTTTTGAAATTTGGTCAACCTAAGTGAAGCTTGTTTTGTCTTTGTCCTCGCATTCGAGCAAATTAAACTTTTTATAATACGAGTATAGCCGCCCATGAACTCCAGCGCATTCTGGTGTAGAGGATCAAATTCAGGGGGGTGAGTTTTATTGAATCTTTAAAAAATGTAAATATTCAATTAATTAGAAAATATTTTTCCATTTTGTCTGACTTACAACTATTTCTTATGTTTTCATAATTTTCACATGATTGCAGCGGACCGACTTCACAAACATTTAAAAATATTATTTGTTTATAATATAATAATATAATAATAATAATAATATTTGTGACGAAACGTCGGGAAAAAATTGAATTTTTATTTTTAATATTTAAAAATTGCAATTAAAAAGAAATGGCCAACCAACTCCATTTAACTTAAATAAATTTGTTAATTATTATACATTAATTATTATTAATTATTAATTTAAATATATATATACAAATAACATTTATGAAAAATTTTTATAAAGAAAACGTTAAAAAAATTCATTAAAACGCAGAATACTTACCGAGGATATATTTCCGCAGACGGTATCTGAACGATAATGGGATTGGGTGGTCATACAAACCACCTTTGAGTCTAATTGCTCCAAAAAAATTCTCGAGAATGTCCTGGTTAAGGCGATACGTTAAAATATACTCCATGTTAAATTTTTCTTTAACATAAGCGTGCAGGAGCCGTAAAGCCGAATTTGTTATTAAAATTCCCTTCTGAAATGGTGCCAAAGTTTTTCGATTTGGAATTAAAATTGATTCCATCAATGCATCCATTTTCATAATGATGTCGTCCTGATATTAGGAATCATTTCCATAGGGCTTCCACAATGAAATCAGAAAAAAAAAGTTTTGTAGTTTAATATGAGTGTGCAAATAAAAAGGATTTTGGACTTATGACCCTTTAACTGAATTCTTTCGTTTAAAATTCAAGTTGTGCTGTTTAACTGATAAAACTTGCTTGCATTTTTAACAATACCAATTCGTCAACTGATTAACAAGCAATAAAATAACATAAGTTACAAGAAACAGTATTTAATATATTTTTTTATTAAAATGTATTTAAAACTAAATACTTATTTTTTAATTTTTAGCACAGTTCAAACAACAAAAAAAACAAAAATTGCTCAATACATTAATAAAATATGTATTCCTTTCAAAATTTTTAATTTTTAAATGTTTATTAAGTTTATGTTGTGAGGCTCATAGCAGTTTTTAGGAATGTGGTTTTCATTTGCTAGGTCTTTGATGTACTTTATTTTACTTCTAATAGCGGTAGACTTTCGGAATATACCGAGCATAGTCTTACATCTTAAAGGGTATTATTGGTAAGTAGAAAAAATTTGCATAATTTTTTCGTCAGATGTTGAATAGTTACTTAAGGGAGTATTCCTGGTTGGAAGGCTGATTTTGGATCCTTTTTGAAAAACTTCACATTTGAAAACGCAAAGAGTTATTTAAATTCTGTTTGTTTTTATTGTATTAAGAGCATATTAAATAAAATTAAATTTTTTTTTCCTTTGTTCGAGGGCTGTTCAAAAAGCTGCTTGCGGCCCGAATAACTCGACTTCGAATCATCTGAAATTGAAAAAGTAAGCGGTGTTAGATTGAGTACAGATTTATTTTTGATATCTATCTTAATCATAATTTTGCGATTATTTTTTACAAAATAGCTGTCATTGAAATATGAAAAACCGATTTTGGGTCTTTTTTTTTGTAGTTTAGTGTAAAAAAAATAGTAAAAACTTGTTTAGAATTGTGATTGAGGTAGAGACTATGACGGTAACAATTCTGCGTCGATCTCATTTGATTTTATCAAAATCGTTTCAGAACTACGGGCGCAATCTGGGCCGCAAGCTCGAAAAACGTGGTTTCGAGATAAACGCGTTTAAGTTTGAAGTTATTTGTTTGAATAAAAAAAAAATTGAAATGAAAAATTCGAATTCAATGAGCAATTTTAGAAATTCGATAATTTTGCGTCGATTGCACTTGGTTTCATCAAAATCGGTTCAGTAGAACCGGAGAAAAGTGACTTCAAATTTCAAAAACGGGATTTTGAAAAAACTCAAAGAAAATTTTAGGCAATAAAACATTTTTTTTGTGAATACTTACATATACCAATCTGCAATGCCAGCCCCATAAAAAGCTCCGTCCTCTTCTTAAAAAAATTAGGACTCAGCGGCTCTTTGTGCTCTTCGGGCAGTTCTACCTTCTTTTGATGCGGTCAGAGCTTTGGCTTTGGACCTTTTCAAACGTTCTTCGTTCCGAGACATGGCGAGATCATACGTGACGTTTCCAATCGGGATGCTCCATTCGGGTTTGTTATTTGAAGTATTGGCAAAAAACCTTCGTTAAATATGACAGTTGCAATAAAATTGGCAATCTCAATAGAGCGTGCGCCGGTGTGCATATGCTTCGATGCGAATGACCACAGCACTGCACTGCATCTTTTATCTTTATGTCTATTACTTTTTCTATCCATTATCCTTAGCACTAACAAAAACTTTTAACAAAACTGTACTTTTCAAAACTGTATGCGCGCTCGCGTTTGATCCTCAGGTTGGCCTTTGAGCCTTTAAGTCATACAATTTCTCTTAGTTGTTTGAGTCTAAGCAACTTTTTTTTAATATAACTAGGTATATGTATTAAATATAATGCATTCAAAATTAATACCTCAATAAGACAATGTTTCAAAATATCAAAAAAGTAGCTGACCATGAAAAATATGAATGAAATATTTAGTGGCCAGAAAAATTAAAATTTTTCAATAAAGTGTTGATAAAACTGTGTTGGCGGTTTTTTTGTAGAAGGTACGGTTGTGAAGATACAGTTGCTTTACTACATGCCCGAATGACAAATTTTGTTCTTTTTTTTTGATTTTCCGCTATGTATAACTTGTAAAAAAACGTTCTAAAAAATATATGCAAATACGAATATTTATATTTTTCTTAAGAACTATCGACGTGCAAGCTACCGATTTTTATAGATATGTGAGTTTCTAAAAGCGTTTGCATGGAAGCACCGATATACCATATGTAATTTTTTAATTTTGTTCATATTGGTTTTTTTTTTCTATCTTAGCCCCTTTCCCCCCTCTGGCGAATTCTAGATCCGCCACTGATTGCATACATTTTTTTAACAACAAAAGACAACAATTAAAGTTTGTCACTCTTACAATCAGTGCTTGTAACTCGAGATTCATGCTCAAAGAAATTTTTGAAGTAAAGTTCCAGTAATAGAGAGTGACATTTTGCTTGTTCTTCTTCTCTCTTGTGCTGGAAAAATGTGAAAAGAAACGCTTTCGACTAACTTCAAGTTACTTGAAGTGAGTATGGAAACAGAACTATTTTATTGAAATAAAATGCCGAGGAAAAGCCGTGTAACCGAGGTATATCAATTATTTGGATAACTATATATAATTTCTATAACTTCTCCAACTAACTTAAACGCCTAACGTGCTTTTTCGTCGCTCTCTACTTATAATCATCGTGATAATGACTCTCTTCCTAATGCAAGCTGTGCTGGTTATGACCTTGCGTCTGCGCTTGCTGCTCAGCCACCTAATGCTCAAAAACTACGCATGGACTACGTTGCATTCTAAGGGCCAGTTTTTCAGTACGAGTTTAAGCTTTAGTTAAATTTAACCGAGTTTAACTCACTGAAATTGGACTTTAAGCTCGGATTAGGGAGAAAAGAAACACATTATATGATAACTAGTGATAACGCCCCGAAAATCGGGTGTACTTCCCTAATTCTTTCACTTTCTCATTCACATTGCAGTGAGTTCGTGTTCTGTCTTTTTACCATTTTTTTTCATTTTTAAACGCTCATATCTTCATATCTTCAACGTATCACTTCTCAAAAATCTAATAATTTTCTGCTTACCTATACCTCAAGACTCTTTCTAATGATATATCAAGTGTTGCTGTAGCGTTTGTAGATTTGCTGGAATAAGGGGACCCTTACCGGATTTATGCAAGGCAACTTCTTATTTTAACTCTATTCTAACAGTCAAACCTAAATTAGCGCGGAAGCGTTTTTTATCTGTCAAAAATTTCTCATGCCCATATGATTTATAAGCATCAAACCATAATAACGCGGCGGCAACGCTGAGCGGTTGGAAAATCCAATTTTGACAGAGCGTTAGGAATTAAAGTTGCAGAAGGCAACAAATTTTGATGTGACAATTCTTAATATTATTATTTTTAGCACGCTCTTGAATTAACAATATGGTGGTAAGAATTTTGTTGATATTATAGCTTAAGAATAATATTAACTGCTAGAATAAGGAATTATTTTAATATTCTCTAGTACATCTAATTCGTTCATGTTTTATTTTTGACATTTGCTTGCCGCTAACCGCTTTCATTTAGGGATGGTACTTTGGCGTTAAAGCTCAGCGTAAAAATGATACGCTCAATACGCGCTCATTTAGGTTTGACTGTAAGTAAGCCGATTAAAGCAACGGTTCGATCCGAATTATTCAGCGAAAGCGCATACTCTTGCACACTGCCATGATTATGCCTTTACGTGTGTTTTTAAGAGTGGCTCTCTCTGCTATCAAAGAAATAGAATTAAAAAAAAAAACAATATTCACTTTGAAATTTCCATCATTTTGGTATCACCATATTTCATTTAAATATTTTAAATATTTATTCAAAGTTTATTGTAAAACTTCATTAATATTTTTTAAAAACTGTTACCAAAGTAAAATATAAAAAATAAATGAAAAAACTTGATCAAGAAATGGCTAAAATATCCGCTCTGTATACCATACTTCTCAATCACATTAAGCGAGTTCGTGTCTTAAGTATTTTTGCCATTTTTCCAACTTTAAACGCTCATATCTGCTCAACGCTACCTCTTATCAAAAATCCAATAATTTCCTGCATACCTACAGGTCATGCCCTTTCTAATAATATATCAAGTGTTGCTGTAGCGTTTGTAGATTTGCTGGAATAAGGGGACCCTTACCGGAATAAATATATAGATTTAAGTCCATTTAAATTTAACGAATTTAACGATCTAGTTAAACCAAGTTTAAAAGTCGAATTTTGGTGAGTTAAACTCGGTTTTATTTAATTAAAGTTTAAGCTCGTACTGAAAATCTGGTCCTAAGAGAAAGCAAAGAAGCTATGATGTTGTTGTTGTAGTTGGTAATAATGCAGCTAATGAACTTGGTGTTGCTATAAATAAAAAATGGGTGTTCGTTCAAGTCTGCAATTAATGAGGATAGTATAATAGACTATGTTGCTAAACATGCTGTAATTGATAAATGTCACTTCTTTTCCTATAAATTAATTAAGAAAGATGTATCTATTGAGTCACTTAAAAGAATTAACTTTAAACTTGGAGTTACTTCTTCTTTTTATGAAAAGCTATTTGAACCATCACTGTGGCCCATTGGGGTCAATGTTCGATCATTCCAGTTTTCAAGGCAGAAATATCGAAAACGCTTGCTTTTTTGAAAAAAATCAGAGCAAAAACGAATTATTGGCAATTCGCGATGAAACTGGAGAAAAATTAAATAAGCATTGAAAATTGAAATGTCAAAACAACGTCAACTAACGCAACTGACTTGCGAATGTCTTAATGCGTACTCAAATACCACAGAATTCGGCATTAGCTGTCCTGATTTGCGGAAAAAGAAAGTAGTATATAAATACACATTAAGAAGAAAAGAAGATATTTATCACCCTTCGCGCTTTGCTACGCCTTAATGTATTTTGTAGTACAGCGCCCTCTGGGGTTCAAGAAATAGAAAAACACACAGCGCCAAAAGACTCACCCCACCCGAAAACCACTTATAAAAATCATACTTATCGGATGAGTTGTTTTGAGTTTTTTGCGGTATTTGTACAACAGCGCCCTCTGGTTTTAGGGATAGAACCAAAAAAATAACGCCAAAGCCCTTTCTATACTCGATATCGAATCTTATATCTCCGATATACAAATTTTTATCTAAATCGAATGAGCTGTTTTTGAGTGTTTCACGATTTCTTTAGTGATTTGTACTACAGCATCATCTACAGCACCATCTGGTGTGTAAGATAGCGCAGAAGAAAAGTCTAAGATACCCACAGTATCCGAAAACTCCTATGTAAAAATTTTCACGTGAATTGGATGTACAGCTAGGAGTTTTCAAGATTTTTTAAACATTTGTACTGAAGTGCCCTCTGATGTTCAATATAGAACAAAATAGATAAGTCGTAAAAACTACCGTACGGAATAACCCCTAAATCAAAATTTTCTTGTAAATCTTATGAAAACTATAATAACAAAATTCGTGGAACACGATCACAGCGCCACCTACTGAGTCCAATTGCGAATCTGAACCATCCAGGAATCCACTTAAACACACACAAACAATTTCATCAAAATCGGTGCTGCCGTTTAGCAACAGTTTAATAACATACACACGTACAAATTGTACAACAGCGCCCTATAGTTTTCGAAACAGCAAAAGAGATAACGCCAAAACAGTTGCCCTACACAAAAATCCTTTAGTAAAATTTTTCATCCACATCGGATGAGCGGCTCTCTACTTTTTCACGATTTCTTAAGAGATTTGTACTACAGCGCCCTCTGGTGTTCGATATAGTACAAAAAGATAAGTCCAAAACAGTCACCGTATTAGAAAACCCCTATGTACCAATTTTCATGCAAATCGGATAAATAGCTTCGAAGTTTTTCGACGTTTTTTAAAATATTTCTACACTGGGCCTTTTGGTGTTCAAGATAGGACAGAGTAGATAAGTCATAAAATCTCACCATATCCGAAAACCTCTATTTACAAATTTTCATGCAAATCGGATGAAATGAACGGTTTCGGAGGTAAGCTAAAAAAAGAATGCCTGGAACCCGATCGCAGCGCCCCCTACCGGGTCCAACGTTTTTTACTGGATAAAAAGTAGCCTATATGTTGACCGGGGGTATAAGGAACCTAGATGTCAAGTTTCATTTAAATCCATTCAGTGGTTTTCGCTTTAACAGACAGACAGACAAACGCCAAAATTTTAAAAATGTGATTTTCGGACTCCTCGTCATTCAAAATGTTCAACGCAAAAAGAATTTCAAAAAATATTTCATGTACAGATTATTCTTTTTTACAATTTTATATATATATAGATAAATCCTTAATTTCTGGTGTGCTTATTGATAACTGGAAGGTTGCATTAGTAACTCCTATTTTTAAAAGTGGTAATAAAAATTATAACACATACGCCAATTTCTAAATTATCCACTTTATCGAAACTTTTTGAAAGCATCATATAAGACAAGCTTAACTTTGGAGTAAAACGACTGATTTATCCTCATCAACGTGGTTTTGTTACAGGAAGTTCAACTGTGTTTTTTTTTTAAGATTGCATTTCGGCATTTCAAAGAGGATGTCAAGTGGATACAATATATACAGACTTCTTTAAGGCATTTGATAGGGAATCTCATAACATTTTAATTCTTAAACTTGCTAAATTGGGTTTTTCATTCGGTTTTATTAAAATGGCTAAGGTCCTATCTAACAAATAGAACTTGCTTTGTTGTTATTGATAATGGTAAATCTGTCGCATACTCTTCTTCATCAGGGGTTCCACAAGGTAGTATGTTGGGGCCCTATTTATTTATATTGTTTATAAATGACATAAGTTTTTGTTTTTCTAAAGCCAATTATCTTCTATATGCAGATGGTCTTAAAATATACATGCCAGCTAAGAATAATTTGGACTCAGAGCTTCTACAGAATGAACTGTCTAATCTTTCTGTTTGGTGTTGCCAAAATCGGCAACATAGCAGCACTCTGCTATGCCAACCAAAGAAAATATTTCTGTTATTTATACACCACCCTTTACTATTCCTCAATTGCCAAATACTCGCACGCCGATTCCGATTTCAGCTGAGCCCACTAATAAATTCAATTTAAGTGCAGTGTCGAGAAGAAAAAAATATTTTTTTTTTCACGTCTTCAGCCCGACACAACAATTGAAAATGTATTGACGTTTGCCAAACAAAATAATCTATTAAGTCGAAATGCATTCTGTTAATGCAAAAAAATTGGTAATAAACCTTCCCACGCCTCCTTTATTTTCTCAGTTGCTGATGATGAGTTTGCAACTGTCATTAACTCTAATTTGTGGGCCGATAATGTTCTCGTTGCTGAGTTTAAGCATTCGAAAAAGTCTCGAAAGACGACTCAATCCGCCTTTCAGGCCCAAAAAAAGTAAATAGCCTAAACGTTCAAAGACGCGAGACATATTTTTGTCAACTCAGAACTTCTCTGAGGATATTATAGTGTTAACTGAAACTTGGCTGAATGGAAGCATTACTGACTTAGAATTGTTTGATAATAGTTTTCAAGTTTATATAAAGGACAGGCACTTTGGCAATACGTCTGCTGTCGGTGGTGGAGCTTTATTAATTGTAAGGAACTCTTTTGTAAGTTCTTTTATTGATATTCCCTGTTCTGCTAATATCGAACTTGTTCTAATGTATATGTTATTGATGCATATATTCCGCCAAAAAGTAGTGCAGAGGTCTATGCAAACCTTGTTGACTGCATAGAATATATTGTAAATATATTTGACGTAAATGACGACATTTTATTGCTGGGCGATTTCAATCTGCCTTACTCAAAATGGCATTCTTATGTAGACGATGATACATATTTTTGTGCATCTAATTCACAAGACACGCGAAGAACATATATATGTTGACAACATATGTTCTGACTTACAACAAGTGAGTTGTATTCATAATAGTCTTGAGAGACTTCTCGATCAGGTCTTAACTACAGACAGTAACAATGTTGTTGTTAAGAGGGCCTTTCATGCTCTAACTACTGTTGATGAATTCCATCCACCATTGATTATTTGGTATAAGTCCGACAGAGAATATGTCGGATAATTCGAATTCAGTTGATAAGCTTTATGAATTCAATTTTAAAAAAGCTGACTTTTTGAAGTTGAATCATTTAATTTATAGTAAGCTTAACGTAATTTTAGAATACTTAAATAAAAATAGTCTTGATAATTTTATTAGTTTTTTTTACATGGATCTTTTTGTTTGCGTACCACTGGTACACAAACGATTTAATATCTCTTCGCAACAATGGGAATAGGGTATGGATGAAATACGTCTGTAGCCTAAACTCAAATGACGTAGAGACTTACAAGTGTTTGTTTCTGAAATTTGAAAATCGCTCAGCTATATTATATCACGAATATTTAAATGATGTTAAGCTGAGAATATTGTCTTACCCAAGAAAATTTTGGGGATTCATAAACACAAAGAAAAATCCGATGGATTTCCTTCTTCTTTCAGAACTGGAGGATTTAATGGATTTACTGATGATCCCATCGTAATTTCTGGCCTATTTGCAAACCTTTTTTAAGAATCATTCTGTTCAATTTCTTTTAATCCTGATGGAGAGTACTTTGAATATGTGAATTCCGTACCAAGAGTTTCTTTGGAATCTATATCCTTCACCTCGGAGGATATTTTAAAGTATATTGAATCGATCGAGGAACACTTCAGCGCTGGACCCGACGGAATTCCTGCCGCAGTGTTAACACAATGCGGTCCTATTCTGAGTCAACCACTTTTTGGTTTATTCAATAAATCAATTAACGAAAGTTATTTTCCACTTTTTTGGAAAAAATCATTTATAAGTCCTATTTATAAAAAAGGTTGCAGGAATGATGTCAGTAACTATAGGCCTATCGCTAAGCTCTCATCGATCCCTAAAATTTTTGAGCGGATCGTGTACGATCGGGTAAAAATTCAGTGTGGTGAAGTCATAACAACTCGTCAGCATGGTTTTGTTAATGGCAGATCCACTGTGTCTAATCTTCTCGATTTTACAACATTCTGCTTAAATTCGATTGACGCTGGTTACCAGGTCGACTGCGTTTACACTGACTTTAGTAAAGCTTTCGATAAGTTACAACACAACCTAATTTTATTTAAACCCAAGTTAATGGGATTTCCGCAATATTTTGTGAACTGGATTAAATCGTATTTGGTGGAGCGATCTTATCGAATACGTTTCCGAGACGTATTGTCTTCTGAATTTATTGCTGAATCAGGTGTTCCTCAGGGTAGCCACCTTGGACTGTGTTTATTTTAGCAATCAATGATGTAACTCACATCATGAAAAACTCTCATCTGCTTTTCTATACCGATGATATGAAAATATACAGAACGGTAAATTCTAAGGACAATTCAGATCTACTCCTTCTGATCTGAAATCTTTTGAAGTTTGGTGTTCTAAAAATAATATGTTTCTAAATCCAGATAAATACCAAACTATGACCTTTTCGCATAAAAGGCATAATTTAATTTTTGATTATAACATAAAAGATACTGCTTTAAGTCGTGTAGGTACCGTAAAAAACCTTGGTGTATGCATGGATTCTAAGCTATCGGTTAGCATTCACATTGATTATATTTGTAAAAAAGCATCTTCAATGCTTGGATTTATAAAACGCTGGGCGAAAGAATTTAATAGCATGATTACAACTACAACGTTGTATTATGCAATTGTGCGTCCTCACTTAGAGAATACAAGTCAAGTTTGGTCCCCAGGTTACAATGTGCGTGTTGATCGAATAGAAAAAATCCAAAAACTTTTGTTCGGTTTGCTCTAAGAGGATTAAGTGGAACTGACATATTAGACCTTCCTCCTTATGAGGAACGTTTAAAACTGTTAAAAATGCAGTCCTAAGTGAGCGAAGGAAGTCTGCAGATATCGTATATTTACACCAACTCATAACAGGTGTATTCGATTCTGCAGAACTTATTTCTCATATAAATTTCAACACTAACCGTAGAAGCAGTAGAAACGCTAACAACTTAATTTATTTGCCATTTAGTAGAACAAATTATATGGTTACTGCTCATTTAAACCGCATGAGTTAACAATTTGTTAACGATTGTAGCGTTTTTGATGTTAACTTGTCAAGAGGTCAACTCAAAAGTAGATTAAAAACAATTGTGTAATTTAATTTAATATGTATGGTTAGTTGTTATGTCTTGTGTTGTCCCTGAGCCCAACCCATTCACTGGTGGGTAAATTGTTCCCACATTAACTTGCTTGGGGTCACTAGTATCCATAACGTTGAAATTTTTTTCAATGATTTGTGGGTCGTGGCTTTAGATGGGTTAATGCTGAGGAAGTGCAAAAAAGCTGTAGTAGCTGAACTCTATTGTTATATTATAGTAAATTCACTTACTTACGGGCCTACTAAAGTTTTTTAAGCGGAAAAAAACCCTGTATTAAAAGTTTTATATTCAATCTACGGGTTTTTTTAGATACATTTTGTTTTTACATTATAATTATATATGTTTTGAAGAAAAGTTTTTGAATTTTTGGATAACAAATATTCAACCATACAGCAGGAACTCGTAGTTTAGTAAGGTACCTTAAATATGCGGTGGACACGATTTTTCACAGCTTGTTCATCTAAAAAAGAAAAAAAATGAATGATTAAGTTTCTGCTAAAGCTTTTCGAGCTTTTGATCGAAGATTTTAAAAAAAATGTGATTTTACCAAAATGACAGCTAAAAAACTGATTTTTGACTAAAAAAGTTTCATTGTTTTTAGGTTATAAAATAAAAAGTTTTTCTCTAATATAAAAATCGAACAATCAAAAGTACCGATCATATTTGTTTAATAAGTTAAATAAATTTGGTAGCGATCCTTGGCATAGTTTGCGAGTAATGCTGCCCACCGGCTTCAAACAGCCTTTTCGAGGAAAACGAGTTTAAAGTTTAAAAAGTAGTTTATTTAGGTATACATAAATTTTTTCCACTTGTGCTTAAATTTAAAAATTTCGGAGCAAAAGAAATGAGGTTTGGTGCCTGTTGCATTTTTTGTACAAATTTTTTTAATTTCGGTGGCACCAAATGTGTAGCTTAAAAAAATACACTTGAGTATATGAGTACATAGAGGCTAGTACATTGTCTTCTCTTTGGACGATTGTGCTTATAACTACAACAATTTTGATTTAATCGACGAACTTTCTGACAATATTTCTAAGATGTTATACATTCGAAAAATGTAAGAAAAATAATTTGATTTTTGGTCGCCGAAAAACTTTAGTAGGTCCTTAAAGCATTTTGATTACATTATCTCGAAAGCGTATGCTTTAATGGCTTTTGTTCGTCGAAACAGTTCTGCCTTTTTAGACCCATACACAAATAAAATTCTTTATTCTTCATTGGTGAGATCGAAACTTGAATATGCTTCATTAATTTGGAAACTGTATTAACCTGTACACATTAATCGCCTCGAACTTATACAAAAAGTTTTTACTCGATATGCTTTTCGGTCTTAAAATTTTAGTGAACTTTCCTCATATAATTCCAGGTGTTTACTTATAAATTTAAAATCATTGCAAAGTAGAAGAACTATTCTATTACTATTATTCATCTTTGACGTAATTATAGATATAATAATAATAGATTCTCCACGTCTTTTAAGTATGATTAATTTCAATATTCCTTGCAGAAGACTACGCTCGTATGATATATTTTATGTTGGAATGGTTACATTCAATTACGCTACAAATGCTCCTGTTAATCGTGCTTTAATTGAATTCAACAGGTTGTCTAAAGATATTGAAATTGATTTCTCTTACTCTAAATTGGCTTTTAAAAATCTGTTAAACGGCTATTATCGTTAATCTACATGTATTATCTATTACCTCTAAATTTTTCTATTGCTTGTTATTGTTATCTATTTATTACTTTTAATCACTTTAAATTACTCTTATTTTAATGACGTAGTCAGTTAGGAATTTGTTGTTCCATTGATGAAATTTAAATGAATAAAAAAGAAAATAAATAAAGGGAGAAAATATTCTCAATGTTAAAAACACTCGCAATCTGAAATTGAATTTTTCGATCTAATATACAAGCTTAGGCTTGACAGAAATATATCTTATATTTGCATATGGTTTTTGCTTATAATGAATATGTTATGACACTTATTTATGTATCCATTATACAAGCTTTAAAACAGAGTTAGATCACTATTGAACAATTTTCAGTCAGACAAAAACTGTGCATGCGCATATTTATGATTTCCTATGAGTAAACTCTTGAATCACGACACGTAATTAGAAGTTGATTTGAGATCAACATGAAGATTTACAACATTTTTATTTGTTATTATAAACACTTGGTGAACACGTAGTCATTTAAACAATACATACGAACATACTTCAATTGAAAACAAATCCCCAAAAAGCTATAAAAATGCTTGAAAATAATCCCCTTTTTATCTCTTAACAAGCTAATAAACCATCAATCAGCAAAGCCGGTGCAGCAACAGGAGCTGCAGAACATAAAAACAACATCATTCCTTGATGGTTTGAGAGGCCATCAGGAACCAGCAAGCGAACCAAGACTAATAAAGAAATCGTAAAAGAATTTAATGTAACGATAAACACATCATCAAAATCCACATTCACAGCTACACTTTCGTCCACACAAGCATGGACATTTACACACACATGCCCAGGATCATGAGAAGGAACATAAAAGCTTGCTTACTTTTAAATGTTGTCTCTGAATCTTCGTGTGCAACTTGAACTTGATATATTCCAAGTCTAACTTCTACACTTCAGCGACTGTGAATACTTCTTCCCGGCGATAAAACATAAATAAAAATTTTACTTTCATACCAGCAGCAGGTCCTGCCAGTACTTGTACGGAAAATTTAACTCACATGTATACACCCACACACACACACTCGGGTATAACGCTTTGTGTATAGGTAAAAGCTCATAAAAATCGCAGCTACCACACACACAAGAGTTGAATAAAACCTAAAGAAAGGACGTTGCTGAGTAGAGCCACTAAAATTTTGTGACCGAATTTGGCCACACAAATACGTACATTTGAATCCTTTTTACTGTCATTCGTTTCTGCTGTTGCAGCATTATGGGGTGCTACTGAAGCGCATTGGTGGGTCTCTTCCTCAATCCGTTAACAACATAATGATTGCAAATAGCAAATAAATGAACGCTAATATTCCGTCACTTAGGATTATAATTTATTTAGTAGTCTTGTAAATAACTTACTTTCTTCTTATTCATGTTATAAAGTTGACATTCATTTATACGAGTAGTTAAATTTGTGCAGCGAAAGGAATAAGATAGTTGATTTTTATTTTTTTATGAAGATAGCAATGCTTAATATGTATTAACCTTTATGTTCTCGGTAGTCTACATTTGTAGCAATTTTGCTGAAAAAGTTCAATAGAAAAAATTATATAAATAGTTGGATAGATAGAAAAGGGTCCGAGGATTTAAGTCGCTTCTTAAAAATGAATTTTAAGCAGTTTTGTTCCCTGTTGACATTAGAAAGAAAAAAATCGTCACCCCCAGACCCTACTTTTCAAATTGGTCGGTAGTCTATAAATCTACACACCATATCAGTGTCGAGAAAACCATGAGGCAAATGAGGCAAGCGCTTCCTGTCCCGCACTATCTAGCGGTGCTTGAGGTCAATATTTTTTTAATAATAAAACATAAACCAGTATTCACTTAGTGCTTTTTGCTGTATCCAAGTACAGTTTATTTGCTCATTAATTTTATGCTTCTAAGTCTATACATCTATTATAATGTTTTTTCTTATTATCTAATCAGTTACATGTTAACTTTCCGATATTTCGATAAAACAAACTCTTCGATGATTTCATCGAGATCCAAACTTTGTAAGACCTCATTTTCGATTGAAATCATTCGTTCGTACTTCGTTTCAGACAATTTCTTTCGCAAAGAATTTTTGGTTATCTTCAATTTTAAAAAGGATTGCTGCATCTGGAACGTTCGTAAAATACATGGAGAAATATATGCGCAAAACAATCACGATGTTGGGGTTATCGGGCTGCAATTCGTCTTCGAAGATTTGCAGGACATGGATGTCTAAGAGACGAGGATTTTCTCTTCGAAAAAAATATTTTTTTACCAATTCGCAGAAAAAAGCCACCACCTTTATTCACATAAAATGATGCGATGTTCTTGCAGACTGATGAGAATTAATTTGTGTTCAATTTGTTGAGCTTAGTTAGGAAATCAAATTATACAGCCAAACGCACGTAAAATTTCATTCTTTTCTTTAAAACTTTAAGTAAGGAGTTCAAAATGGGAGTGAAAATAGAACTGTTTTGAGAAAATTCTCGAAATCGCACAGCTGTCGCAGCACACGTGTCGCAAGCGCTTTGTTGACCTGTGTTGATTGAAGGGATTCATCATCGATAAGGCGCAACAGCACCCTTTCACCTCGGTAATGTTAGCATTTAAAGAAGAAGTTTGGTCGACAATCGCGTGCCTGTCCCTCTCTTGAGAACATGTTGATGGGGATGCAATGCATCTTCAAAAGAAAAATTGATCTGACAAAAAATTAATTCGTATTTTCCGCAAATAGGAAAAACAAAAAAGCTTTATTGTTCATCGAAACAGCAGACAACTGCTAAAAACAGAGAGACTGCTAAAAATTTCCTTTTCTTTCAAGATAATGAATGTTTTTGACGAAAAAACGTTGCTCGGATAGGTCTCGAAGATCATTCTGCCCTACAAAATCTTAACTTGACGCTCCACCTTATAGAATGTATGAAAAGTTACATCAGCTTTTTTTTTTATTTCACCTTGTCGAAACAGGCAATTTTATTATAATTAACTTTCTTATGCACGTGTATATATGTGTGCTAGCATATATGACTTTATAAAGTATTTCCATTTCGCAATAATAGGAGTGAAGTTAAAGGAATTCGATAAGGTCTACCAACAAATGGATGATGTTTTTTTAGAGGCAGAAAATTTTCCACAATCTCTCAGAGCAGTGTTGAAATTCTCACGTGTTTTTGACATACAAGCGCAAGCTACTTTGAAAAATTAGTACTAATAATCTAGAGGACAAACTTTTCCAGCAGGACGGCATAGCATACCATAGAACGGGCCAAACCATCTTTCTATTGGGACAATCATTTGATGATCGAATCATCTGAAGAAATGCGCTAGTCAGTTGACTGCCTAGGTCAATTAATTTAATTCCTTTGGGCTACTTTTTGTAATGCTTATTAATCAGTTACACTTGACTGCTTAGAAACCAACTTTTAATACAAGCACGACCGCCAACTTAAGTTTACTATTCCGAGCACATTAAGGTTAAGCTTGCTAGTCGTTACAACGAGTATGTCACTAGATATAAATTTAAATATTTGAACTGAGTATCAAAAGTATCCGAACAAAAAAATATTTCGGAAAAAATATTTTTATATTTTTAGCTCGATGAGCTTTTTCAGCAATGTTTGATAGTTTCGATACTCTGCTTAACCCTAGAAGACTAACGTACGTACACTTTACTCACTCCGAACGAATAATATAATGTCAGGGCCGGCCCTAGGGTCGAGCCAGTAAGGCCATGGCTCGGGGCGAACTGCAGATTGGGGCGCCATATATAAAAACTGAAACCAATCCATCACAAGATATAACATTTAATAGTTAATTAATATTATGGTACGTAATAAAAAAAAATTGGTTTCATTTAAAATTAGAAGTATTTTATTACAATTTTAAAAATATTTTTATTGAGTAAATAAAAAAGTCTAAAAATTTTGGTATAAAATAAATTTTTTGTACTAAAATTGGCTTTCATCCTCGTGTAACATGATGAAAAAAATTTGAAAAAGCCACATACTTTACTATTTGAACGTCGCTCTTCAGAATGGGGTGCATAAAATTTCAAAAAAATTGCCAATTTACCCCTTATTTTTGAAGAAATACCCCAAAAAATGCAAATTTAATTTTTTTTTTTTTAATCGCGATATTCTCGGTGAATCCTTATCTTGAGTGCATTGAACTGCATGTATAACGTGTTCTCGATGGTTCGACTTCAAAGATATGCAATAAGTATTTAAGAATACCGTGCACCTCCTTGTGGTCGAAATCGAACAACTTTGAAGACTCAAAGAATGGGTTTATAATAAAAGCTGTGAATAATTTTTTATAGCAACAAAATTTAAATTTTGATAAATTTATATTTTTTTTTTAACAATATACGTAGCAAACAAGTAGTGTGAACCTCGATTTTAAGAGAAAACGTGCGGCTCGTTATTGGTAAGACTGTTAAAGTTGAAAATAAGAAAAAATAATTTCAGTCCAATTACACATAAACTTCTTTTAGTGTACAAGAGTAAACACCAATATTACCAAAATTAAATTTTTTATTAAAGATCATAAAACAGGATAATGTTGTGTTCCATTGTTGCATAAATGTTATAAATCGTTTAATTTTTTACAAAGTTATGGGCTCTTACATTCACAGAAAAACATTAAAATTTGCGTTTTGTTTTTACAAATATTCCAAAAAATTCTTCAAACATGATATTTTTTACTTATTGTCTATTAAGACCAGGGTATTCGATTTTAAGTGCTTGTAAAAAAACTGAAATCAGTAATCAAATAATTAAGTTATGGACAATAACAACAATAAACATATTTTTATATAGGTTTTTTGTACAACCAGTTCTCAGAGAAATACAAGATCTGCCGCTACGTCAAGAGGCAATGAAATATGAAATTTTGAAATATTTTCAAGATTTTTTAATAAAGACTTCAAAAAAATGTGCAATAAATGGGATAACTTTTTCTTTATATGTAGTTTGTTTACATAGTCGCGATATGTAATTATTAAAATGCCAACCAGAATTATAAGGATCCAAAATGCAACAGTGGAACTTTCTACAAAATGATGTCTACATTACATTTGGAAAAACTAAACAAACGAATACGTTTCAGTCATTTACTGGGGGCTCAGAGTGCAGCTATTTAGTTTGTTGCAATGATGTGAATGCAATATTCGCAAAATTTCGTCTGGAGTATGAAATATAATAAATATATCTTTTATAATAACAAAATAATTCCAATGAATGGAGACTTTTTATTGATGGTTACACCAAAAGTAAAAATGAGATTTCTTTTAATATACTCGTATGACTTAAAAGCATACGTTTTGCACAATAAACAGTATACCCAAGTATTCCAATAGCTTATGCAACTGATTGTTTTGCTACAGTTTATGAAAATTTTCAGAAGTTGTAAAGAAATTGCTAATCGCATTTTAGGCTATGGGATGCAATATGTCCACAAAAGTACATTATTTGCATTCACGCTTAGATTTTTTCCCACCGACAAAACTTAGATCAATTCAGTGACGAGTATGGTGAAAGATTCCACCAAAAAATTTCAAAAATACAAACAAGTTACGTAGAAAAAAACAAAATTCCCAAGCTATTGGAATATTGTTAGTCTCCTTAACTCGAAACCAACGATTTTTGGTATAAGAGGAACAGGTCGTCGAAGAATTTTTACACAAGAAACTAGTAAACTAAAATTAAAATATATTGTAAGACTATATTCATAACATGTAACAAAAACAAAAATGTTGAATCATATTATCATTACCAACTCTAATATTTCTAAATCGATATTTTTAAATAAACAAAATCTGAAAATATGTTAAATCGTACTTTCATCAATAACGTTATTATAAGTTAACCGATTTGGTTTTTTTCTTATGAATTCAAAAATGAAAACCTTCGTCTTCTGAAGAAAAAATAAACAAAATTATGTCAATTGATTTTTTTTTTTTGTTTCTTACCGTTAGAAAATGTTGAATGTTTCAGCGTTTCTTGTTTTGAAATGGATTGACATATTTTTTGTTTTGAATTAGAGTACAAAACTGAATGTCTTACCTTTGTTATAATATAAAGGTTTTTAAAGGAAAGTAAGATCATTTTAAGTGACTCATTTATGAGGTCCTTGATGAAAAATTCGAAGTGATAAAAAAATTTTGTAAATGCAGAAAGTCATCATATATAGCAAATCAATGAAATTTATATGTTCTAGGTCTTGTACAGTTTTCGTTTACAACAGTGTTATTAATATTTGATTTGTCTTCCTCTTGCCGAAATGACAGCTTTCAATAGTCTCGGCATTGATTCCACCAATTTTGTTGTTACGTCTGATACAATTTTTTGCCATTATTCAATTAAAACGGCTTTCAGCGAGTCCTTGCTGACTATCGTCCTTGTTCTTATTTGTCTGTATACACGTTCCTACAAATGTTATATCGGGTTAAGGTCTGGTGATTGTGGGAGGTGATCCAGCTATTTTGGAGTATTGTACAGCAACCATTCCTTCACTACCTTAGCTGTATGTTTCGGATCGTTGTTCTGTTGAAACATCTACTAGCGATCCACTCCTAATTTGGTAGCAAGTAAAAATAATATTTAAGAATATTAAGGTAGTCGAATTTATTCATTGTGCTGCCAATGTTAAATTTCCTACGCCGTGAAATTCCGTGTTTCAATAGAAATTTGACTTCGCATTTTAAAAAAGTTTTCGTGCAACTTACTTCCTCACTTTACCAAACGCGAATGATGCAGAAACATTAACTAACAACATAATTAGCCAATTTGAGAGAGATGCCGTTACATTTGTTTTAAATTTTTGAAATAGCTTGGCTTACTATGCGTGTGCACACTTTGTTTTCATGCAATATATATGGACAATTTTTGTTTTTATTATATATTTTATTGCTGTGGTAAATTATTTGCAAGACTTTATACTTATATTAAGAGACAATTTAACAAGAATTCAAAACATAATACGTCTTGGGACCAATGACAGTATTGACGACTTACACTGGCGATCAAAACTGAGTGCATCTTCAGCATATTTTTACTTACGGTGTCACAAAATTATAAATAATAGACGGATTATTTTGAAATCTCCAGGGAGTAATCTTTATTATCTTCACAATAAAACTTAGTATCCAGTAAAAACTTGACTTAACGAAAATTAACAAATTCACAGAAAAACATAAGGCAACTGTATACACTCAGTTTTGAACTTCTTATTGGTTAGCTAGTATAAGTTAGATATCAGTAGGGAATCCACAATCCTTTGTTTTTAATTACTTGTTTCATGCGCCTAGGCATGCTCTCAACTAAATTTTCTATTATTTGGCTTGGAATATTTTCCCATTCTAATTTTACTCGCCCCCAAAGTTCGTCCATGTTTGTTGGCGCTCGTTCATACTGCCCCAATCGTCTTTTGACCACAGCCCACAAATTTTCGATGGGGTTGAGGTCTGGACTTTGTGGTGGCCACTGCATTACTTCAAACTTTTGCTCTAGAAGCCAGCGCTGCACAATTTTCGCAGTATGTTTTGGGTCCCCGTCTTGCTGGAAAACCACTTCATTCTCAGGGTAGGCGCTTTTATCGACAAAGTCCGGCAAGTTTGTTTCGAGAATACGGAGATAGTCTTCCTTGCGCATTATTCCTTCAATTCTAACCAATGGCCCCAAATGCCACCAAGTGAAACACCCCCAAACCATTAAGCTACCACCACCATGTTTGACGGTTTGTTTTACATGATGTTTTTGAAGGCGTTCATTAGGTCTATGCCAAAAATATTCTTTTCCATCACTTTGAAAACGATTTATTTTTGTTTCATCGGACCAAACTACCCGTTTCCAATCTTCCACTGTCCAATTTTCGTGACTTTTGCAGAATTTCAGTCGGGCTTTTATGTTTTTATCAGATAGAGCTGGCTTTTTCTTCTTAACTGCTGACACGTATCCAATTCTGTGAAGAGCTCTACGAGCAGTTGGTGCACTTACATTCTTATTTATTGCTAAAGCAGCCTTTTGTTTCGCATTTGGCGTAACATCAAACGGGCATCTGAGTCATTTAAAAGCCTAGGTCGGCCTCCAGCATTCGGTACAGGATCAACATTTCGTCGTTTTTGGACAGCTATTACGGTGCGTTGACTTACTTTTAATTTTTGAGCAATAACACGTGACGAATTTCCACTTTTAGTCATAGTAACTATGCTATTTTCAACATCTAATGCCATTTTTCTCATTTTTTAATTAATTTACTTTAACGCGACTTTATTCTCGAAAATGACAGCACATAATAAAAAATAAGATCACTGCATAATACTACAAGCTAAAAAAAATGTGATTACATTTACCTAACGGAACATTTCCATTCCTTTGGAAACGCGTAGCCTTCTACGCTTTCAGTTATGCAAAGAGATCAAAACTGAGTGAATAGGGTTGCCATATATTTTTGCTGCAATTCCCTTGTTTTTGCAATTTTATGTTACTTCTGCTTGCTATGTTTTATTGTTTATTTAATAAAGTTTAATTACTGAAAATTTAACTGAAATCCGTCAATAACTTAAAACGTTATGCTACTGTAAGTAAAAATATTTAAAACATGCACTCAGTTTTGATCGCCAGTGTATATGTGATATAACTAATGTGACCAACCTTTCCGAAACATCGAAATCATTCCGAAATTTAAAGGCAAGTTCCGGTATTCCAAAGCGAAGCTTTGAAATCCCAAAATTTTACTGATCTATTCCGAAATATACCGAAATTTCTCTCACATCAACAAAAAATAGTAATTAAGTTATATATAGAAAATACCGCCCAACTGGCGATAAATCAACTTATCTGGCGAGAGTTGCAATCACATACATTTGAATGAGTCAATTGATTTTTGAACGCAAATTAATATTTTTGTTTTCTCTACCATGTATTTACCAAAAAAAAAAAAAGATATGGGAAAGTTCGGGAGAAAAGGGATAACCTTCTGCATTACTTCACAGCTTTGAGGTGAATTCACGTTCACAATCAGTGCTGTCGCTTTACCACAAATGTGGTAAGTCTACCATTTTTGTTACTTCTAACAATTATAAGTGACAGTACAGCTCACAATACGTGAGTTTTAGCAAACTGCATACAAACTGAGAAGATTTGTCTGAAGGCTGTGTGTGTGATGTTTAATTAAAATATAAGTTTTTTCTCTTTATCTATGACATTTTCTTTTAATCGTCCTACCGGAAAAATATTTTGTGAGATAACTTGTTTTTCAGTTATCGCTAAGACAAATATAATTAAATTTCACAATATAAATAATTTAGGTTCGTCAAGTACAACTTACAATTTTCATGCTTGGAATTCTTTTACTTACTGTAACCAAGCCCCAAGTTATTTCAGAAATTGCTAACATAGAAAAAAACAGCTTCAAATCGAAAAATAAGACCGAATAATTGATTTAAATGTTTAATATGTACTCGCACATTAATTCGTTGTTTTCAACTACATTCAGGCAGTATTTTAGTCTATAGTAAAAAATTTTAAATTCATTAAAAAAAACTAAAAGTATTTTTAGTATCCCTTTTTTTATTATGTTTATTAATATTTATTAATATTTCAAATTTTAAAAAAATTGGTCCACTAGAACTTGACATACATGTCAAACGTGTTAGAAAAAGTAGTTTCGAGAAAAGCGCTTTGAGATTTGAGCAAAGTTACTGGTAGTCAAAGTCATATAAATGGGCGCTGAACTTATATACATATATAACTTCTTAAATAATTGAAATTTTAAAGTTCCTTTGGAGGATATATTCATAAAGGTCTTATCTTCGAAAATATGCAAAAAAAAAAATTAGATTTTTAAAAATTCTACACTAGAATACTGCCTTAAAACAACAAAAGTTGTAAAATTGAACAAAAAAATAAAAATACTTGAATCATTCCGAAATTTCTATTCATATTCCGGAATCCATTTCGAAATTTCATTGAAAGTAGTTGGTGACATTAGGTATAACTCGTGTACAAAAAAAGTGTACACTTTGTTTTGACGCTCACAGTAGATTGTATCATATACAAGAACCAATGCGGTCGATAGAAGGCAAACAGTCACATCAAATGTTGGCTTTATATTTCATGTAATTGTGTAAAATTTATATAAGTTAGAGAGTTCAAACATAAATTTTGCTCCCAGTGATGATCAACCAGACCAACAAATCAACTATCAGTACTTTAAGCACATCAAATGCTCAAAATGTGACATAAAAACGATTTCTGATCGCAATCAACCACTCTACTACCCTCCGAGAATGACGTAATTCAACGTCAAAAAATATTACTACAACTAGTGATAAAGCCCCGAAAAGCGAGTCTTAAAAAGTTTTTACATAACAGTTACTTACTTGCATTAGAACCAAATATAAAGAATAACCCCAAAGCATTTTGGACTTTTTTGAATTAAAAAAAAACTCCAGGGGTCTTTCTAAAAACATGTGTTATCTAGATAAATGTTCGGATATCCTCCAAGAAATTAGTGATTTATTTGCTCTTTTTTTCAATCGAATTATGTTTGTGATATTTCATCTACTTATCGTGGTCACTATGCGCCCGACGAGGCAACAATTACTGACCTTGGCTGCATCACCTTCTCGAAAGAACGAAGTTTTCGAAGCGTTGGTAAGTCTTGACGTTTAAAAGGGATGTGGACCGGATAACATTCCACCTATATTCTTAAAAACTGTGTGATTGCCATGTGCAAACCGTTGACCCATATTTTCAAATATGTCTTTCCTTGAAGGGAAGTTTTTAAACGCTTGGAAGATATCGGCGATTACTCCAATTTTCAAATCCGGTTCTAAGCAAAATATTGCTTATTACCTACTGATTTCTAAATTGTCACTTATTCCCAAAAATTTTTGAAGTGCTTGTAAATAATAAAATCTATAACTGCGTTAAAAACTACCTCTACTAATCTAACGCTTTTTACACATTTTCCGTCTAATGAAATGGAAAGTGGTCAACAAATATATACTACTAGCTTATACCCGGCGCGCTTCGCTGCGCTCAGCGCTTATCTCCTAAAAGAGGGTGTAGCTTTAGTGAAACCATACTTTTATAGTAAGTTCGTACCGAGTTTTATATATGTGTGTCTTATTTCGAAAACTATACCGAATATTTGAGGTGCCGAAAAAGTACCACGCCCCTCGTCCAACGCCCGTAAAATGTTACCAGTGGAACGGCATGTGTAAATTGAGGTAGAATACTGAACTCCGAGGCTGTGCGACCTACAAAATAAACCTAAAACTGTTCGATATCGAAAATTTTATGTGTATTTAAGGTGCCTTTTACGATCGGCACCAGATTTCATAGGAACCCTCTCAAGGCTTTGGTATAAAAATTGGCTTAGCGGTTTCGGAGTCTTTACGTGATATACACATATACCCACATACGTACATACATACATTAAGTCGCCTCACGGTCCTTAGAAAAAAAGTTGCTTAGTCCGGTTCAAAATAATCCATGGCTTATGTAACGATGATCCCAAAAAATTTCGACTAAAAATATTGCCTGGTATGGTAGTTAACAAAAAAAAAAGCAAACGGTCAGAAATAAGAGTAATAAAAAGTTCTTTTGCATCAAAAAATCTTACTTTTTTTCCGTTGCACCAAAGAGAGTGCGGATTTTTATGGACTGTTTTTAACTTTTTCCATATTGTTTTCACTAAAATTGAAATTAGTTTTTTCCCATACTACTTTTAGTCAAATAAATTGTAAAATGTAAAAAATGTGTACATTTTTTTGTAATTTCATTTACTTTAATTCTTCACTTTACACTATATTTTATCATCAATAGATAATTTATTTGACCAAAAGTAACATGGCAAGAAAAAAAAAATTTTAATTTGAATTTTAGTGAAAATAATATAAAAAAAAAAAGTTAAAAAATTAATGAAAATCCGCATTACATCTGATCCGACTGAAAAAATTAAAAACTGATTCGTGCAGATAACTATTAAGTCTGACCGTTTGTTATTAAAAACATAAGAAGATCGGTCAATGTCCTTTCAAGGGCTGAAATGGCCATTTCGTTTTTTTTTTTTTTTATTTCAAACTATCCTAGCACACCCAGATGGCTATCGCTACTGTCAAAATATTTGTGGAATCATCATCATAACATAGAGCGTTATTTTGAGCAACCGACCCAAACACCTTTTTTTTTGAGGAGCCTTAGTATACAAACATACATTATTTACTGATAGATAGATGAGCAGAAAAAGAAGGCATGGCAACATTTATATATATAGTGACCGCCACTTGGTCCCATTGCACCTACATACCAAGTTTCACTATCAAAACATGTACAGCTCAGAAATTACAATGATTTCTGAAAAGTCGGCGTAGATAAAGTGCGGCACGCCCATTTTTTTAAGGATTCTGACAGTAACCATATGAACTAATCTACCAAATTTTATTCTTTTACTGTAAATTTTGATTTATATACTTTTTACGGATTTGTGGGTGTGACAAAATTTATATAAAAAGTGACCGCCACTTTTACGTTCCCATCTCAGGAATTAAAATTATTTCTAACCGATAGCCCTGGCAGCTAGTGCTTACTTAGTTATAATTTTTAAATTGTTATTAACTATAATACATAAATAAATAAATAAATAAAATAAAATTATTGCTGAAGAGTGGGCACAGATATAGTGCTAACATGCACATTTTTTGCAAAGCTGTCGAGAGTAAGCGTATGAACTTAATTACCAAATTTTAGTATTTAACGATGAGAATCGTCTGATTTATAGAAGTTCTATTAATTTGTGGGTAAAAAAAGTGGCGGCCGTGGCGTAGTGGGTAGAGTGTGTGGTCCATATGGGAGAGAACCCTGGTTCGAATTCCTCCTGACACAGAAAGTTTTTTCAATTGAATTAATTTTTCTGTTCGGCCGTCACCTCTCTGGTGACAATGGCAAACCTCAGAGAGTAAAAACTGCCATGAAAAGCTTCTTGAGAACATAAGCCGTTCGGAGTCGGCATAAAACTTGTAGGTCCAGTTCTCGATCATTTGTGTTCAAACATTCCACAACACGCACAACACAATTAATCATAAGAAGCTCGGTCAAAGTCCTTTCAAGGGCTGAAATTGGCCATTTCGCGTTGTTTTTTTTTTTATTTGCGGGTCGTACAAGTTGGCGTGGCAAATTTTATATATATATATACTGACCGCCACTTAGAGCACCTGCTCTAAATTCCACCTGACACAGAAAGTTTTTTCAATTGAATTAATTTTTCTGTTCGGCCGTCACCTATCTGCTGACAATGGCACACCTCAGAGAGTAAAAACTGCCATGAAAAGCTTCTTGAGAACATAAGCCGTTCGGAGTCGGCATAAAACTTGTAGGTCCAGTTCTCGATCATTTGTGTTCAAACATTCCACAACACGCACAACACAATTAATCATAAGAAGCTCGGTCAAAGTCCTTTCAAGGGCTGAAATTGGCCATTTCGCGTTGTTTTTTTTTTATTTGCGGGTGGTAAAAGTTGGCGTGGCAAATTTTATATATATATATATATACTGACCGCCACTTAGAGCACCTGCATATAAAGTGTTACTATCAAAACGCGTACAACGCAGGAAAAAGCATGATCTCGAAAAAGTGGGCGTAGATATGGTGCGCCCACGCCCATTTTTTAACAGTTGCCGACAGTAACCTTATGTACAAAATTACGAATCCTTAGTCTTCTACGGTAAAAGCCGTCTAATATAAAGCATTTTTACTGATTTGTGGGCGTTAAAAGTGGACGAGACAACATTTGTATATACATATATGTATAGTGACTGTCACTTGGATCCATAGCACCTGCATACTAAGATTCCCTAACAAAATCGTGTACAACTCAGGAATAATCATGATTTCGAGAAAGTGGGAGTAGATATAGTGCGGCCATGCCTATTTTTTGTGCCTTGGCCGACAGTAATCAAATAAACTAAATTAACAAATCCTAGTCTTCTACAGCAAAATCCATCTGATATAAAGCATTTTTACTGATTTGTGGGCGTTTAAAGTGGGCGTGACAACATTTATATATACATAGTGACTGCCACTTGGATCCATAGTACCTGCACACTAAGATTCACTATCAAAACGTGTACAGCTCAGGAATAAGCATGATTTCGATAAAGTGGGCGTAGATATAGTGCGGCCTTGCCCATTTTTTGTACAGTGGCCGAGAGTAATCATATAAACTAAATTATCAAATCTTAGTCTTCTAGGGCAAAAGCAGTCTCATATAAAGCATTTTTACTGATTTGTGGGCGGTAAAAGTGGACGGGACAACGTTTATATTTACATAGTGACTGCCACTTGGACCCATAGCACCTGCATACCAAGATTGACTATCAAAACGTGTACAACTCAGGAATAAGCATGATTTCGATAAGGTGGGCGTAGATATAGTGAGGCCATGCCTATTTTTTGTACATTGGCCGAAAGTAATCATATAAACTAAATTATCAAATCTTAGTCTTCTACGACAAAAGCCGTCTGATATAAAGCATTTTTACTGATTTGTGGGCGGTAAAAGTGGACGGGACAACGTTTATATTTACATAGTGACTGCCACTTGGACCTATAGCACCTGAATACCAAGATTCACTATGAAAACGTGTACAACTCAGGAATAAGCATGATTTTGATAAAGTGGGCGTAGATATAGTGCGGCCATGCCCATTTTTTGTACATTGGCCAAGAGTAATCATATATACTAAATTATCAAATCTTAGTCTTCTACGGCAAAATCTGTCTGATATAAAGCATTTTTACTGATTTGTGGGCGGTAAAAGTGGGCGTGACAACGTTTATATTTACATAGTGACTGCCACTTGTATCCATAGCACCTTCGTACCAAGATTCACTATCATAACTTGAACATCTCAGGAATTAAAATGATTGCTGAAAAGTGGGCGTATATATAGTGTGACCACGCCCATTTTATGTACAGTCACCGAAAGTAACTATCTGAACAAAATTACCAAATATTAGTTTTATATGATTAAAACCGTCTGATATATAGCATTTTTTTTTGGTTTGTGGGCGATAGAGCCAATTTGGGTTGTATGGGAGGTACCACGCCCCCTTGTCCAATCAACACCAAACTTTACAGGAACACTTCCAGAATGTTGCTTCAGTATTCCTTAAAATTTCATAAAATTTGGTTCGGTGGTTTTGGAGTCTATACGTGATATACACACATACCCACATACCCACATACATACAAGTTAACACGCGCATCCGCTCCAGTGCCAAAATGCTGACGATATGTCTGCTATTTTTCCGTTTTATGGGATCGGCTTAGTAAGCATAATCGCAGCTAGCACTTCCAACAACAACAACAGCAATATCAACTGTAACAATAACAACCACGGGAACAACAACAACAACAACAACAACAACAACGACAGCAATATCAACTGCAACAATTACGACCACGATGCAGCGTCAGCGGAACAACAACAACAACAACAACGACAGCAATATCAACTGTAACAATAACGACCACGATGCAGCGTCGGCGGAACAACAACAACAATATCGACTACTTAAGGTAGCTTTAAGCTTCTTAGTTTTAGTTCTAGTTAACTCTCTGAATTAACTGCACATAGTGCAGCTCAATAAAATTGCACATAGTGCAAATAAAAAACAACTCGTTTTAATAATTGGCGCCCAACGTGGGGCCGTGCATAGTTAAAGACGCGGCTCGAACCCACGAAAAACAGTGAAATTTCTCATAGAGGAAAAAATTAAAAAGTGAAGTTCTTCATAGAAGAAAAAATAAAAACAGCGAAATTATTCATAGAAGAAAAAAACGAAAAACAGTGAAATTTCTCATAGAGGAAAAAATTAAAAAGTGAAGTTCTTCATAGAAGAAAAAAATAAAAACAGCGAAATTATTCATAGAAGAAAAACACGAAAAACAGTGAAATTTCTCATAGAGGAAAAAATTAAAAAGTGAAGTTCTTCATAGAAGAAAAAAATAAAAACAGCGAAATTATTCATAGAAGAAAAACACGAAAAACAGTGAAATTTCTCATAGAGGAAAAAATTAAAAAGTGAAGTTCTTCATAGAAGAAAAAATAAAAACAGCGAAATTATTCATAGAAGAAAAAAACGAAAAACAGTGAAATTTCTCATAGAGGAAAAAATTAAAAAGTGAATTTCTTCATAGAAGAAAGAAATAAAAAACAGATTAAAGGAACTTACCAATAGCTGGAAAGACTTACCTGAAAATAAAAAGAAAAAATTATTGGATATTTAAAAGAAAAAAACTCTTAAAAATTAAAATTCTTAATAGAAGAAATGAGTTAAAACTCTTACGTGGAAAGAATAAAAAACAGTTATAAATTGTGTAAAAGACGATTTCAGTAAATAGAAAATAATCAAATAAAAATTCTCTAACCATCGAATGCGGATTCACCGAGTGGACAAACGACGCAAGGATCATGAACGTGTTAATACTGTAGATATTTTTATTTTAGTATTATTTTATAAATTTAATTTTGTTTGAATTTTTGTATAAATATTAAAGCTCTCGCAACTTTATCGATTATATTAAAAAAATTATATTATTGAATACCTCTACATAAAGATTTTTATAAAATATTAAGTTTTCTCAATTTTAACAATTGTATTAACATGGACGCAAACACAATACAGACCCTGCTTAATGCAGCAATAAGGGCCGCGACCGAACAAACTAGACGTGAATTTCAGGAGAAACTGGACGACTTAACGAATAAACTGACCTTGTTAGAGACCCCCTCCCATGTTGAGGAGTTTAGGGATGTAACAATAGTTCCAGGGACAACATGTGATGAATCACTAGACCTAGTGAAGTCACTGCCAGAATTTTCTGGTGATCAGGCGAGATATGTCTCATGGAGACAAGCGGCTCACACCGCTTACAAAATTTTCGAGAACTATGCTGGTAGCTCAAAATACTACCAAGCGGTAGCCATAATAAGGAACAAGATAACAGGATCAGCAGACATGGTTTTGGCTTCTTTCAATACGGTTCTGAATTTTCGAGCAATAATCGCCAGGCTAGACTTTACGTACGCTGACAAAAGACCTGTCTACTTGGTAGAACAGGAGATGTCAACGTTACGGCAAGGTAAATTGTCAATTATAGAATTCTACGATGAGGTAGAGAAGAAGTTGACATTAATAATTAATAAGACCATAATGTCATATAATGGTCAGGATGGACTCATAGAGTCTCTTAACGCAAAATACAGACAGGACGCACTTCGCGTTTTCATCTCTGGCCTAAACCGGCCATTGTGCGACATACTATTTTCATCCAGGCCAGATGATATGCCGACAGCGCTGGCACTCGCTCAAGAGTTAGAAGCCAATCAAGCGCGATTGGTATTCGCCAATTCTTTTAATAGACATGAACGACAATCGTTTGCTCCACAACCCTTTATTCCACAATATCGTGGAATTCCCTTCGATAGAAGACAACAGAAACCACAGCGACCTATTCCTATGGAAGTCGATGCTTCCACCTCTCGATTTGTCTTGAATAGGCCAAGCCCACAGGCTCCGCCTATCCACCCATTGGATCGTAGACCATTAGTAAATCCCAACAACAGAACTGCTTTTGGTGTTAACATTAACGAAACAAGGCCCTTCGGGCCTGACCAACAAGCCAAACCGTTTAAGAGGCATCGGGACTCAGACAGAGCACCCATGGCAAAGTTACAGAGAATCAATCATCTGGCTCATCGGGATATCGAGCCTGAAGAGGATAGCCTTAGCGGTGAGGATCACTTTGACTACGATGACTATTACGAAAACGCAAACTCAGGTTTTAACGACAGTCACACAGAAGATGTTTTGGAAATTAAAGATGAAATTAATTTTTTAGAGGGAAATCCCTCCTCCCGTACATCTGCAGGACACTAGGAGGGAATGAATTAAAATTCTTAATCGACACTGGAACGTCAAAAAATTACGTAAGAAATCTAAGCCTTTTAAAAGCTGTTAAACCCACAGAAACTCCGTTTTTGGTTAAATCAATACACGGTGAAACCAGAGTCAATTCAAAATGTTTAATGAATGTGTTTAATAAAACATCTAATTTTTATATTTTACCTAACCTCGAAAAATTTGACGGAATAGTTGGTTTTGACTTCCTGTTTGAAATAAACGCAAAACTTGATGTCAGGAAAGGAATTTTGCAATACGATGGTGGTCAGGAAGAATTTCTGTACCTCTATTCTAGCAAAATAAATAATCTTATTATTGATGACTCAACCGTTCCTTCTGAGCTTGTTGAACATTTTTCAACTATGATTAAAAATCACTCAGGGGTATTCGCCGACCCCAAAGAGTCATTACCTTATAATACCAAGGTTGTCGCCAGCATTCGCACCATTGATAATGAACCGGTTTACTCTAAGGCGTACCCGTACCCTATGGCAGCGGCCGAATTTGTTAATAACGAGGTGAAATCGCTGCTAGAATCCGGTATTATCAGACCTTCACGGTCACCTTTCAACAACCCTATATGGGTGGTCGATAAAAAGGGCATTGATGGTGATGGTAATCGTAAAATGCGACTTGTCATTGATTTCAGGAAGCTGAATGAAAAGACCATAAGCGACAAGTATCCGATTCCGGATACGTCAGTTATTCTGGCAAATCTCGGCCATTCGTCATACTTTACCACAATTGACTTAAAGTCAGGTTTCCATCAGATAAAATTAGCTCAAGAAGATCGGGAAAAAACTGCCTTTTCAATTAACAACGGCAAATATGAATTTTGCCGACTGCCTTTTGGGCTTAAGAACGCCCCAAGCATCTTTCAGAGGACAATAGACGATATCCTAAGGGACGAAATCGGTAGATGTTGCCACGTCTACATAGACGACGTAATAATCTTCTCCCAAACGGAAGAGCAGCATCTCAAGGATATCAGCAGAATTCTTTCAAAACTTTACGAGGCAAATATGCGTGTTTCCTTAGAGAAATCTAGGTTCTTCAAGCGCGAGGTTGAATTCTTGGGATTCTTGGTATCGGGTAGTGGCATTAAAACGTCCCCAGATAAAGTCAACGATATCCTAACCTTTAAAATGCCCAAAACCCTCCGCGCCCTACGATCATTTCTTGGACTTGCTGGCTATTACCGGCGATTCATTAAAGATTATGCACAAATCGCAAGACCTCTAACCAAATTCCTGCGGGGGGACAATGGCCATGTAAGTGCCAATAAATCTAAAAAGACAACAATTGATCTAGATGAAGCGGGAATTGAAGCCTTTGACAAAATAAAGAAAATTTTAGCATCTGAAGAGGTACTCCTTTTGTATCCCGATTTTGAAAAACCGTTTGACCTTACGACGGACGCATCTTCTCAAGCAATAGGAGCTGTTTTGTCTCAAAACGGCAGACCTATTATAATGATTTCAAGGACACTTTCCTGCACGGAAGAACACTACGCAACAAATGAGCGTGAACTTTTGGCCATAGTGTGGGCATTACAAAAGCTTCGTAACTATTTATATGGCGTAAAACAACTTAACATCTTTACTGACCATCAACCATTGATCTTCGCCATATCTGATAAGAGCTCAAACGCCAAGATCAAAAGGTGGAAAGCTTTTGTGGAAGAATTCTCACCGAAATTTTTTTACAAGCCAGGCAAGGAAAACTTCGTTGCAGATGCTCTCTCAAGGCAGCATATGAATGCTCTTAATGAAGGAGAAATCTCAGATGACATGACAACCCACAGCGAAGAATCTCTCACACCAACTATTCCAACAGTGCAGAATCCGGTAAACTGTTTTAAAAATCAGATTATTCTTGACCAAGGTCCCAAAATTAAAAAAACATCTAAGATCCTATTTAAAACACAAACTAGGCATGAAATCACATTCTCTTCACTGAACGATATTTATGATGCTTTTAAGACATCCGTGAACCCTAACGTTATTAACGGAATCTATTGCGAACTACCTGTGCTAGGAAAAATTCAAAATAACATCATTAAAATGTTCCCTTCGGTTAAATTTCGCCATACTGAGAAAAAAGTTATGGATGTGATCAATAAAGACGATCAGGTTGAAATTCTCGCAACAGAACATAACCGTGCACATAGATCTGCAAGGGAAAATACACAGCAAATCCTTACGGATTATTATTTTCCGGGAATTCGAAAAAAACTAAAAGAGATTACCTCAAATTGTAAAACTTGCCTCGAAGCCAAATACCAACGTCACCCAATCCGAACAGAAATAGGCCAAACACCCGTGCCATCTTATCCAGGTGAGATTTTACATGTGGATATTTATTCTACTGATAAAATGCACTTCCTCACTAGCATTGACAAATTCTCCAAATTTGCAATAGTTTTCCCAATAAAATCGAGAGCCATAGTTGATATTAAGGAACCCCTATACGAAATTCTAAATTTCTACAATAAAACTAAACAGATAGTATGCGATAACGAAAAATCGCTGAACTCGGAAACCGTAAAATCAATGCTGATGAATCATTTCGGAGCAGAAATTTATACAACGCCACCTTTCCACAGCACTACAAATGGACAAGTGGAAAGGTTTCACAGCACACTCACTGAAATAGCTCGTTGCCTGAAAATAAAATTAGATATCTCTGATACCTCTGAATTAATTCTTCTAGCGACAACTAGGTACAATAGAACAGTTCACTCAATAACAAACTACAGACCGATAGACATAATTCACGCAGCACCGAATGAACTTAAAGAAAAAATAAAAGGAAAACTCATGGAGGCTCAGCGAATAGAATTACAGCGCCATAACTTAGGTAGACATACAAGAAAATATAAGCCAGGCGATAGGGTATTCGTTAGAACCAACAAACGCATAGGAAACAAGTTCAGGAAACTTTATATAGAAAAAGTTGTGGATAAAGACTTGGGAACTACGATATTAGTTGGAAACAGTCGAATTCACAAAAGTAATCTGAGATAAATTTTCTTTACAGGTTACCATTCTTAACACAAATTCACGGCGAATTACTGGATTACTCAAAATCTAACTATATACCCATTGCAGACGGCGTGGTTGCAATTTACTCTGACTATGATTACCTTACGCACCGTACGAATCTAACGAACTTTGACAAAATTATAAAGGAAACGGAAAAATACATGGACCTTCTCCCACACTCACATATGAGGAAACTTCTGGAACTCGACATAGAACAGATAACACAGCTTTTAGAAACACTTACAATCCATCATCGTTACGCTCGTAGCCTTAATTTTCTAGGCACCGCACTCAAGTATGTAGCAGGCACCCCAGATTTTGATGATTTTCAAGAAATAAAAATTAAAAATGAGATCTTACTAGAGTCAAACGAACAGCAAATAAAAATAAACTCCGTAATGCAAACCCAAATTAATAAAATAACGAACGCCGTTAATCAACTATTGAACAAAACTAAGACAACAGACCTTGACACGGCTCATTTATTCGGACTTATAAGCAGCAGGAATAGAGCTGTTGTAACTGAACTAAGTAATATTGTTTTGTCTATTATGCTTGGAAAAATGAATGTTATAAATCCAATTTTACTCGATAATAAAGAAATTGAATCTATTGTTAAAAATGAAAAGTCAACTGACATTAGCGTAAGCGATATTATACTTAATTCTAAATTAAAAATCTTACAAAACCAGGAAATTATACTTTTCTTAATTAAGTACCCTAAAATTCAGTCAGTTTGTAATAAAACCATAATTTATCCAGTAGTACATGACTCAAAGATAATAATATTTGAATCTAAGATAGTGGCAAAGTGTGACAGGACTTATAAATTGGTAGGAAACTGCGAAAAAGCGACCACATCAACGTTCTGCAGGGAGATAAACAGCTCGGATGGATCTTGCCTACAACATCTACTAAATAATTACACCGCTAACTGTAAAACAATTTCGGCACATGATATGGCGATGACGGAAGTCGTGGATGAAATCATGGTTATAATCAATGATTGCGTGTCGGAAATTCGTCAAGATGACAAACCTCCTGTGATTATAAATGGAACATATTTGGTAACATTTAACGATAAAGTAACAATTAATGGTACCGTCTTTGTAAACCAAAAGCGAAAATACCAACTAACTCCAGAATTGCCTATGGCACAAGAAATAAATTTCACTGATCATATAATTACGTTATCCCTACCTTACTTGCATGAGGTCAACATAAGAAATCTAAACCATATCGCAGCTCTGCGTACAGAAATAAAAACAAAATCTCAGATTTCATTGGGCATGCTCTGCATGATTGCCCTTATCGTGGTTATGACAATGGCAATTTTCTTTTGGAGAAAAAAACAAAGGAAGCTTGCTATAGTAGAATTGGTTGAAAGGACCAAAGCAGGAAGTCAACCACAGTTTCATGGCGCGACTGAGGACAGCCGCTCTTAAGAAGGGGGGAAGTTAACACGCGCATCCGCTCCAGTGCCAAAATGCTGACGATATGTCTGCTATTTTTCCGTTATATGGGATCGGCTTAGTAAGCATAATCGCAGCTAGCACTTCCAACAACAACAACAGCAATATCAACTGTAACAATAACAACCACGGGAACAACAACAACAACAACAACGACAGCAATATCAACTGCAACAATAACGACCACGATGCAGCGTCAGCGGAACAACAACAACAACAACAACGACAGCAATATCAACTGTAACAATAACGACCACGATGCAGCGTCGGCGGAACAACAACAACAATATCGACTACTTAAGGTAGCTTTAAGCTTCTTAGTTTTAGTTCTAGTTAACTCTCTGAATTAACTGCACATAGTGCAGCTCAATAAAATTGCACATAGTGCAAATAAAAAACAACTCGTTTTAATAATTTACATTCATTTTTATATATATAGATATTTACGGATGTTGCTAAGGCCTTCGATAGAGTCCAGCACTCTGTTCTAATAAACAAGCTTAGTAAACTAGGATTTCATTCATCGTTACTACAATGGTTCAAGAACTACCTTGTGGGTCGTCAACAATACGTTCAGATTGGAAACAAGTCCTCTAATTATGTTGGCAATTACTCAGGTGTACCCCAAGGCAGCCATTTTGGTCCGCTTTTGTTTGTTCTTTTTATTAACGATTTTCCAAAATATGTTCGTTTTTCGGAATGCCTGATGTACGCTGATGACGTTAAAATCTTCAGAATTGTGGATTTTCCCAAAAACTTCCTATTGCTTCAACATGAGACTTGGATAGTCTTTAATTTTAGTGTATTTAAAAAGTTTTTTAGTCCAATAAAAAAAAAAAAAACGAAATGGCCATTTCAGCCTTTGAAAGAACTTTGACCGAGCTTCTTTTGATCAATTGTGTTGTGTGTGCTGTGAAATGTTTGAACACAAATGATCGAGAACTGGACCTACCAGCTTTATACCGACTCCGAACGGCTTATGTTCTCAAGAAGCTTTTCATGGCAGTTTTTTACTCTCTGAGGTTTGCCATTGCCTGCAGAGAGATGTCGGCCGAACAGCGTTACGGTTGGCCGACTAAAGTGGCAAAAATTACCCTCTTTCGGATGGCCTGCCTCTACGAGGCAACTTTTTTAAAATTGCGTTTATTTGCCACTTTTCGTAACTGAGTGCGACTTTTTCCCCTTTCCCAAAAATACAACACAAAATTCAATATAGGAAATTCACAGACAGGAAACCATTAAAAGAATGGAATCCAAGTTCTATCCTAGTGACCAAATATCGAAACAATGTTTCAAAAAAATAAAAAACATGAAAAAACAGGTTGTTCCAGACTTGTGTATAACTTGCTCGTGATGAGGCGAGGAAAAAATTGTATGTTTGGGGAGTAGAGAACATGTGCTTGAAAAAAAAAATCATTAGTTTAGACTTTAGTTAGACTTTGTGATTTTATCGCAAAAATTTAATTGATTTTTGAAAAAGCTATTAAATATTTGGTGATTGGAGTAAAACGAAATGACTCCAACCCGTACAATTTTTTACTCGCCCCATCATGGACAATCAGCACCCCCGATGTAGTGGCCCAATTTTGGTGCACCCTGTTTTATAGAAACGAGTTTTAAGTAAAATAGGTTCAATATTTATTTATGAAATCGAGGAGGTTGCTATAAACTTTCCCAAATTTTTTTTCTATTTTGTTTATATTATTTATATATTCTTAATTTGAATTTATGTGAATTAATTTTTGTGAATTAAATTTTTTATACATTTACTAATATGTTTGTTTCATTTTTTGTTCATTACACAGTATAACATTTTTCAGCTCATTGAATTGGGACTCAATTCTGAGAACTGCACGGGAAAGTAGCCCCGAAAAGAAGAAGTTCTGCATCATTCGTTTTGTCAAGTTACATGCCATAATAATTTAATATCGATTACAAGTTAGTAAGTATCGTATAGGGGAATTTGTCACGTTTTAGGCTCTTTTGTTTGACATAACTCGAGAACCACTAGTCCGATTTAGCTGAAAAAATTTTAAAAAAATTAAGAATTACAATTCCTTTAATCTGTTCATATAACGTTTCTCTACAAAAGCAACAATTTCGCAGTTATAAATAAATGTATGAAGAAAAAAAATATTTTTTGCCTGAAAATTAAAATTTTTTTTTTAAATTTATAAAAAATCTAAAACTGAAAAAAGTGTCAAGTCCTATTACTTTCACGTAAAGTCACATAATCTATGAACAAAATGAGACATAGATCATGAAAATCGATGTACGTGTTTCGATTTTATTCACAATTAAGTAAAGGTATGGATTACAAAAATTTCCTCGAGATATGTACAAAATTCTTTGGAAAAAACGTTGATGACTTTTTTATGATTCTCAGAATTAAAAAAGAAATAAGTAATAAACAAAAGGTTATTTCATTTTTATGATTGCGTTAGCAAACTAATAAACGATTATAAATGTGCGTGGACGCTGAATTCCTCTTCTTGTTTTTTATGGTAGGTACTCCGTTTAGTCAATTAAAAGGAAAAAAGGGACGCGCACTTTTTTAATGATGTGTGTTTTTCCGTTGGATACCTGGATGCGTCCATTCATAACTACCTGTCAGTAAAATATATTACGTACTATAAATATAGTACGTAGTATTTATAGGTGTTCACTGATCGATTTTTGTCATTCAACAAGTGTCGACGAACGCGCAAAGTACAAGTGAATTTTTCTCCGGTTTTTAAAAGTGAATAAGAACAAAACATATAATATATTTCGATATGGAAAATAATAAGTGCCGAAAATTGGATTATTTTTGTTACGTTTGTGGTCATATCGTCCCAAAAATAGACAAAGGAATTCAAAACAGCGTATTGTCATTATTTTGATGAATCAGATTTAAGTGATGCAAATTTTACGCCGAACACAGTGTGCAAAAGTTGTTATAATACCCTTATAATGTGGATACATGGAAAAGGTGCAAAGTTGTCTTTTATGAAGCCAGTAATTTGGGTGGAAGAACTAACTGGACATGATGAATCCAGGTGCTAAGCATGCATAAATTATTGTCATGGATTAAACAGAAAACAATTGAAAACAAAAGTATACATTACTGCTTTTACTGCCACACTTCCAGTTTAACGCGCTGCTAATACCGATACACCTAAACCTTCGAGTCTGGATACTATGTCCCTGCAAGCCGAAACCGTTTTCATCAATCCGACCAATTTGAATGATGCTGATTGGACACCCGATATTGAAAATAATGCACCACAACCGCTGACACAAATGGAAATGGATTACATTGTGGCTAAGATGGGAATATTACAAAAAAATTCAGAATTTTTACCATCATTTTTGAAGCGTAAAAAACTCACAGAGCAAAATGTCAGCGCAACATCATACCGAAAACGCCAAGCTGAATTTCAGAAATTTTATTCCGTTGACAAATCAAATACGTTCACTTACTGCCATGATATCCCAGGTTTAGTGAAAAAATTGGGAATGGATTATATCGCTGGCGACTAAAGTTTATTCATCGATGGTTCAGTTTCAAGTTTGAAGGCTGTGCTGTTGCACAAAACAAGCCAAAAACCGTCCATCCCATTGGGGTTCAGCACAACTATGAAGGAAACGTATGAATTATTGGGCGAAATTTTGAAGAAAATCAAATACAATGCACACAAATGGAAGATTTGTTGTGAACTGAAGGTTGCCAACATAATACAAGGCATTATATTAAAGGGCGGTTTTCCAAAATACTTCTGCTTCCTTTGTAATTGGGATTCACAGGGAATCAATATGAATGTAAAGATTTGATAGCAAGAACTCCCGAGCTGGAGAAACAATTAAAATTACGTAATAAACCTTTGACAAAGGATCTAGATGATATTTTGTTGCCATCGCTCCACATGAAATATAGAAAAGCTTGAAAATTCGTTGAAGTGGTAGTCAAAGATATTGAGGACGCCAATGACTGTTTGAAATCCATCTTTCCAAAACTCAGTGAAGCTAAAATTAGAAACGGTGCGTATCGTTGTCTGTATTTAAATATTGTCATATCTAAAATTGTTCACTTCGATATATTCGCATTACCAATAATTTTTTCGCTTTTTTTTTATATTTCAAACAGGTGTTCTCAATGGACCGGATATACTAAAATTAATGAAAAGCGAATCTTTCACAAATGTGCTTGCGAACCATTATAACCACCTATGTGCATGGGACGCATTGAAACAAGTCATCGAAGGCGTTTTAGGAAAGAACCGTGTACAGCGAGATGACATACAGACACGAGTGATCAATGCATCCATGACGTTAAAATTACATTTCATGCATTTCCACCTTGTTACCTTTTTGGCACAATTACCTCAGGAATCAGACGAACAAGGAGAGAAGTTCCACCAGATGACCATGCCAATGGAAAAGCGATTCAAAGGCATAAAATTAGATGCATTGCTTGCGGAGGTTTGTTGGTGGAGTTCTAAAATTATGCAGTTTGAAGATGAAAGCACCGAAGATTTTGGTGGACACACTGAATAAAACATGCCCTTGAATATTATGTCTATCTCGGATGATGATGCAGACTCAGAACATGAATATGAACAACCTTCGAAGAAAAGAAGACCATCAGAACCACAAACATCAACTTCAGCGAGGATGGATATTGACAATAATTGAAAATGTTCTAAATTTTGTTTTTATGCATAGATAACATATAAAAATGTCATATTTTCTGTGTAAGAATAGCTGTAATATGAATCGCAATTTTTATTTTCATGAAAAATAAAGTTTATAAAAAAAAAACATATTTGTGGATTTGAAATCCAGTTATTGAGCAGAAAATGAAGCAAAATGAATGGGCGCATTTTTTAAGGGTGGCTATATACCTGATTCAGGTGTGCTTTATAAATTTGTCGAAACGTTCGAAACTCATAAATGTGGGTGGAATTTTTTTTATATCTAAGAATCACATTTATTAGAGTTTATTACTTTGGTACCGCAATCATAAAAATCAAATAACCTTTTGTTCACTCCTTTTTTTTTAATTCTTAGAATCATAAAAAAAGTCATCAATGTTTTTTCCAAAGAATTTTGAGCAAATTTTTGAAATTCATACCTGTACTTAATTGTGAATAAAATCGAAACGCGTACATTGATTTTCATGATCTATGTCTCATTTTGTTCATAGGTTATGTGACTTTACGTGAAAGTAATAGGACTTGACACTTTTTTTAGTTTTGGATTTTTAACGAATTAAAAAAAAAAAATTTAATTTTCAGGCAAAATATATTTTTTTTCTTCATACATTTATTTATAACTGCGAAACTGTTGCTTATGTAGGGAAACGTTATATGAACAGATTAAAGGAATTGTAATTCTTAATTTTTTTAAATAAATCAGCTAAATCGAGTGGTTCTCGAGTCATGTCAAACAAAAGAGCCTAAAACGTGACAAATTTCCCTATACGATACTTACTAACTTGAAATCGATATTAAATTATTATGGCATGTAACTTGACATAACGAATGATGCAGAACTTCTTCTTTTCGGGGCTACTTTCATGTGAAGTTCGAGTCCCAAAATCATGTGTTGTAATGTGTTATTAACATTGTTAATTTCATTTTAACTTAATACACATTTAAAAAACATTTTGTTGTTTGATTCCCCTTTTTTTTTGTCACCTTTCAAAATTTGTCAACGGTAACACTGCGGCCGAACAGAAAAATTAATTCAATTGAAAAAACTTTTTGTGTCAGATGGGGATTCCAACCTGGGTTCTCTGGCGTATGAGCCACACCCCACGTAGTCTACCCACGGCCGCCTCAATAAACTGTATTTTGAGTCCAAAAACTGCATTTTAATGTTGCTAAATGTAACGTTATATCTTTCTCTATGAAGAACCTACTTTTTGAAGAAACTTATGCTATTAATACGGAAGTACTCACGAAAGTCGACTTTAAAACAGATTTAGGGGTGTTACTTGAGAGAAAGCTTAGCTTTGCTAAACATTTTGATACTATTATATCAAGCAAATGCTATGATTGGATTTCTGTAGCGTAATAATAGGTAGTTCTCTGAACCTTTTACCGTAAGGACAATCTTCTTCTCGCTTATCAGATCGGTCTTGGAATATAGCTGTGTTGTGTGGGACCCTTAATATACGGTACACATCAGAGGAATTAAAAACATTCAAAGAAGTTTCACTAGGTTAGCAATTGGTAAGCTTCACTGGGATTTCATGCCTTCCTGTGAAGCACGATGTGCTCTTCTTCTGGAGTTCCGGCGAAGTATTTTCTCTCTTTATTTGCCCGAGTTGTAGTGATGAATCACATAGATTGTGAACCACTTCTAGCTCTTTTCAAGTTTTATGTACCTGAAAGAAACTTTAGGCAAAGGCAATTATTTTATATTCCGTACAGAAGGACCAATTATGGTAGAGGTGACGCGGTGTACAATATGACTAGGACATTCAATACTATTTGTAGCTCAATTGACATCACCCAAAATACGGTAGCTTTTAAGAACTGTATTATGTTATTATGTTAAACTAATTTTATATTAGATTTATTTTGATCTAAGAGTAATTGTCAAACAATAGTTGTTAATAGTTGATAAATAAAAAAATAAATAAATTAAATAAAACGCGTATACGTATACTTCCCTACTTTGGAAATCACACTTTTTCATTTACATCCCCTGTAGCGTTTGCAGATTTGCTGGAAAAAGGGGACCCTAACAGGAATAAATATATTATACTACAATTATTGTAATTCTTATATACACAAATTACAATTCGTTAACTTAAATGTGTAAAGGTGCTAAGCCAGCTTTTTATGAAATATGTATTCGATTTGAATGCAGTTTGAGAGTTAAATCAAAAATACATTGTTTAAAACAAATTTGTGTTTTTATATCGTTTTGTTTCTCTGATTGGCAATGATGTTTAAAAGTGCTAAGTCCGCAACTGTCAAAAAGCGCGCGCTAATTTACGTGTTAAGTGATTTAGTGCGCGCTCTTTGATTAAGTAATAATTAGCATTTATGCTTATTATTTGTGCTCATTATTTGAAGAAACTAAATAATTTTTGTGTGCATTTTAAGCATGAAAGGTGACAAATGACTATTGATAGTCAAGTTTAGTGAATAATTAAAAAAAAATCATATTATTAACCCTGGACTTGCATTGGTATTTTAACAATTTTTTATGGGCTATAATATTATATATATATATCTATACTATTATATAAAAGGAGACTCACATATGTTTGGCAGCGCAGAAGTGGAAAACGGCTGGCGCTATTTGAATTACTTTTTTCTCTTGGATAGCTATGGTCCAAAATTATAACATAGGCTATATAAATTTGCCAATTATTATTTAAATAATTAACTAAAATTTAAAGAGCATAACCATACAATTTTTTTATTATTATTCTCACCAGAAAAAAGCTCTCTCTTTGTAAGCTCCATTCAATGCTTAACAGGTTGTGCGCAAAGCTAACAAGAAACAACAATTTATTATTTATTTTTCGCTGCGAGACAAAATCATTTTTTAAAGCTCTTTTTGATTAGATTTGCAAGATAAGAAAAAGTCAACAAAATTCACAAAAATAGAGACAGCAACATGAACTGCGTGCGGTACCAGTATTGCCACATTTTTTAATGCAAAAATACCACTCTTTTGCATTAAAAAAAATTAGCTACAACAATTTGTAAGTGTTAACAAAAGACATAATTAATTTTAAAATAATTGAGCTTTGGTTTTAAATTCAGCTATTTTTATTGCTTATTGCCAGAGCCTTGCACGAACGTTAGATCGTTCGTTCGTATAAAAAAATAAAAATATTTTGTTTTGTTGACTCGATTTTCGATTCAAGTAATTCGGTTTTTCGAATAATATGGGGACCCAAAGAAGGGTGGCAGATAGGGGAAGGTGTGTTCGGAAGAAATGTTGATGGGCAAAAAATAATGGGACCACCCCATATATTTGACCCCAATAAGAGTCCAGCTACACCAATATAAACTATTTTCGACAGTTTTGGTGTTTTTTGTATGGAGATCCAAAGAAGGGTGGCAGAAAATAATAGAACCTGCTCATATTTTTGATCTTTCTAGGAGTTGAGTTACGGCCAATCTATATATTATTATCACGCAAGCGCATTTTTTGTGATGACTATCAAATCTATACTGTAGACGCGATTTTCATAAACAGGGTAGCAATTGAAAGGTCTTGCTCTGTAGATGTGCATAAGGTCTTATTTTTTCTTAAATATTTGTGTAATTTTAAAAAAAAATCTGAAAAAATTTTCTATTAAACAAGCCAAATTCTTTTAAGATGCCTAAAAGTTTATATATATATTAGAGCGGGTCAAATTTTTTTTTGATGAAGCGTATAGCAAAAACGTATTCTATAGGTGATTCTGAGAAATTTTGCTGAAGAGACCACAGCTCTAAGTCGGATTTGGAGCCCCCCAAAATTTCAAAATAGATATTTTTCCATATATACATAGAATAATTCAATTAAATTCGTCATAAAATCGGATAGAATTAGAGTAGATTTCTCAATGTGGGCTTGTTTGAAACGTATTTTTATCACCTTTCAGAATCTGTATTGATACCAATATTTTTTATATTTTTAGTAGAGATATTAGGAATTTTTTGTCGAAAAATAGCCTAAAATTAACTTTTAACTAATAAATTCTGAATTTTTTCGATTTTTTCCAGATTTTTTTTTGCAGATTATGAAAGTTCAGATAATTTCATAAAGTTATTATGGATAATCAAGAACCATCAACATCGTCTGCGTTGTCTTCGCAAATGGAAGCAACAACATCAACAAGTTTTGACTCTAAATTGACCAACATGCCTCATCAAGATATTGTTGTTTTTGGTTTATCAAGTGATTTAAATAATCTTAGTTTGCCTACTAAATCTGACATTTTAAAATATTATAATTTTTTAAGTGATCGTGCTAAATTTGAAAACAAAATGTTCTCGTATAAAACTTTTACACCTCACGTAACAGATAAATTGATCCAAATTTGGTGTAAATTAAAAATTGAAATCATTAATAGAAAGAGTGTTTTAAAAAAATTAACTGGTTTGCTTGATAAATACCAGAAACATGTACAACATAGAAACAAAAGAGATGAATTTAAAGCATTTGTTGATTCAATAAACGAATTATTTTATATTGGCAAATGTAATTGCAAATTAAAAACAACAGAATGCTCGTGTGGATTGATTCCAGAACATCTCAAAGAATTTATGATGGATCAGCATAATAATAGAAAATGCACAATACCTGAATATACCGAAGACGTTGAAGAAGTAGCTACAACAATACCAGCACTTACAACTGTCACCGATGATCTAACATACAAACCACCTGAATTACACATGGATGAAGATGAAAATGAAGCTACAACAGAAGTTCCAGAAGTAACCGTTGAAATGAGTCGAGGTCATTATACTCAAAGATATGATGCCTTAAACTTTGCTATGATGTGTGATAGATTCGGTGTTTCAGATAGAGTCGCTTCATGTTTAGCAACAGCTTTATTCGAAGATATCAATTTCAGAGATGTTCATGGTAATCTTGTTATTATGGATAAATCAAAAGTGGCTAGAGAAAAAGTTAAATCTAGAGATACAGTGCTTCGAAAACGACATACAAATTCTTCCATAACTGCATTCTCTTTCGATGGTCATAGAAAAGAATCGTGAAGGAGTTATGGCAGTGACTTTAGAAAGTCGTATGAAAATTCCTCGCATGGAAAGTAAAAAGGACCTTAAAATATAATATTACCACATTAAAACATTAAATTGTAGGTCGAGAATAATACTCGTATTTAAAAATAAATTGAATTAAAAATGTAAAAATAGTGTTTTTTTGCTGAAATCTTGAAAATGTTGATTTTTTCAGAATGATTTTCCTACAAAAAGGAGTTCGAAAACAAAAAAATTGATCGTGATAAAAGTTGTTGGAAATTATCTGAACTTTCATAATCTGCAAAAAAAAATCTGGAAAAAATCGAAAAAATTCAGAATTTATTAGTTAAAAGTTAATTTTAGGCTATTTTTCGACAAAAAATTCCTAATATCTCTACTAAAAATAAAAAAAATATTGGTATCAATACAGATTCTGAAAGGTGATAAAAATACGTTTCAAACAAGCCCACATGGAGACATCTACTCTAATTCTATCCGATTTTATGACGAATTTAATTGAATTATTCTATGTATATATGGAAAAATATCTATTTTGAAATTTTGGGGGGCTCCAAATCCGACTTAGAGCTATGGTCTCTTGAGCAAAATTTCTCAAAATCACCTATAGATTACGTTTTTGCTATACGCTTCATCAAAAAAAATCGGTCCATACAATTCGACCCGCCCTAATATATATATAATTATATATTTTTTTATTATAATGTTATGATAAGTAATAACTGGGCTACTTAGCAATTCAATAACAACATAGAAAGATTCTGGAAAGAAAGATTCATAAAAAAAATATTTCTCAATATAAAAACAAAAAATACTTATCACTTAAATTTTTTTATTTTGGCGTTTTAACGGCAGACAGTATTACTAGTACAAACTATTTTCGAAAGTTTTTATGTTTTTTGTATTGGAACCCAAAGAAGGGTGGCAGATAGGGGGTAGGTAAGTTCTAAAAAAATGTTGAAGGGCAAAAAATAATAGGACCAATTCATATATTTTATCCCTCTAAGAGTCCAGCTACGGCCGATAAAACTATTTTCGATAGTTTTTGTTTTTTTATATGGGGACCCAAAGAATGGTGGCAGATAGGGGGTAGGTGTGTTCGGAAGAAATGTTGACGGCCAAAAAATAATAGAACCAAATCATATATTTGACTCTTCTAGGAGTTTAGCTACGGCCGAAATGAGCTATTTTCGACAGTTTTGCAGTTTTTGTGTTTTCACTCTACTTGCACAGGCGTACAAATAACTTCTAAATCCGTGCGAATTATAACAGTTAATTTGCGCATTAGGCCACGTGCATAGTGAAGCATATAAGCGTTTCGTTGCAAGTTCGTTGCAACAAATGTATACTTGTTTCTTTCGTTCGTTCGCAGAAAGTAAATGTTCGCTCGTTCGTTCGTTTGTTCGCAGAAAATAGATGTACGTTCGTTCGTGGAAAATAGTTGTTCGTTCGTAGGAAATAGTTATTCGTTCGTTTGTTAGTAGAAAATCGAAATTAAAATTTTGTTCGTTCGTTCGAAAAAATTCAGCGAACGAACAAATCAAAATATTATGTTCGGGCAATGATCTGGGCACAGATATACACCAAAAACAAAACAAAAAAACAGAAACACCAAAACACCAAATTCTTGATCAGCGTCATTCCCATTAAATCGGGATTGTGCATGTAGGATTGTAACGAAATTTACACATTTCCAGACTAATTTGAAATGAACGCATTTAATATAAGGAAATAAGCGATTTTTTGTACATTTTTATTACTTACTATCTGAATACCCGGCTTAACTCGGGAGTTGATGTAGTAATTTTTGATTTTGTTCGTCGATTTGAAAAAACTTTTCACAAACTTTAGAAGGAATTTTGTGTGCATTTTTCAAAGTGGTAACTTTGGCGAAATGAGCAAAATGTGGCTTCAACATTTGAAAATTATGAGAAAAACTTAGGGAAATCGTGATTTGTGTGTGCGTGCCCCCAATCGCTTGCAAAAATATATTTTCAAGTTTTATATTGTATTCGATAGATTGCACATTTTTAAATAAAAAATCAGAGCAAATAATAATTTTTGCAAATTCGCGAGGAAAATAAACAAAAATTAAATAAGCATTGAAAATAGAAATTGCAATGTCAAAACAACTCCAACTTATGACGCAACTGACTTGCACATATTTTGATGCGTACTAAAATACCACAGAATTCGGCATCAGCTGTCCTGATATGCGAAAAAAGAAGTTTGGGTATAAATACACATAAAGAAAAAATTAAGATATTTATCACCCATTGCGCTTTGCTGCATCTTACCGTCTTTTGTACTATAGCGCCCTCTGGTGTTCAAGATATAACAAAATACAAAGCGCCAAAAGACTCACCGCACCCGAAAGCCACTTATAAAAATCATACTTATCGGATGATTTGTTTTGAGTTTTTAGAATAAAAAATAACGCCAAATCCCTTTCCATACTCGATAATCAAATCCTATATATCCGATATACACATTTTTTTTTTTTAAATTGGATGAGCGGTTTTTGAGTGTTTCACGATTTCTAAAGTGATTTGTACTACAGCAACTTCTGGTGTTTAAGATAGCGCAGAAAAAAAAGTCAAAGATACCCACCGTATCCGAAAGCTCCTATGTAAAAATTTTCACGCAAATCGGATGTGCAGCTAGGAGTTTTTCGAAATGTTTAGTGCCCTGTGGTGTTCAATATAGAACAAAATAGATAAGCCATAAAAACTACCGTACCCGAAAACCCCTAAATACAAATTTTCATGTAAATCGGATGGTTTCGGAGACAAACTATAATAAAAAAATTCGTGGATCCCGATCGCAGCGCCACCTACCTTGTCCAATTGCGAATCTGAACCATCCAGGGATCTATTTAAACAAACACAAAAAATGTCATCACAATCGGTGCAGCCGTTTAGGAACAGTTTAATAACATACACACGTACAAAGTGTACAACAGCGCCCTCTACTTTTCGAGACAGAGCAATAGAGATAACGCTGAAACAGTTGCCGTACACGAAAATCCTTTAATAAAATTTTTCATCCAAATGGGATAAGCGGCTTTCTACTTTTTTCACGATTTCTTAAGATATTTGTACTACAGCACTCTCTGGTGTTCGATAAAGTACAAAAACGATAAGTCCAAAACAGTTACCATATTAGAAAACCCCTATATACCAATTTTCATGAAAACAGCTTAGAAGTTTTTTAAAATATAGTACACAGTGCCCTCTGATGTTCAAGATAGAACAGAGTAGATAAGTCATAAAAACTGGAAATATCCGAAAACCTCTATACACAAATTTTCATTTTCAAATCGGATGAACGGTATCGGAGATAAACTATAAAAACAAAATGAATTAAACACGATCGCAGCGCCACCTACCGGGATCGAGAAAGAGCAAAAAGATAGCACCAGAACCCTTGCCGTACTCGAAAATCGCTATTTACAAATTTTCATCCAAATCGGATATGCAGTTTTGGAGTTTTTCACGATTTCCTAAGATTTGCACTGAAGCGCAATCTGGTCTTCAAGATAGCAAGATAAAAGATAAGTTCAAAACACTCAACGTATCATAAAACCCCCATTTTACAATTTTCATGCAAACCGGATGCAGGGCTTAGGAGTTTTTCGAGGTTTTTCAAAATATTTGAATTACAGCGCCCTCTGGTGTTCGCGAGAGAATAGACTAGATAAGTCATAAAAACTCAGCGTGTCCGAGAACCTCTGCATACAAAATTTCATGCAAATCGGATGAACGGTTTTAGACTTTTTCGACCTTTTTAAAATATTTGTACTACAGCGCCCTCTGGTGTTCAAGATAGAACCTAGTTTATAAAACATGAAAACTCCATGTTTCCGAAAACCTCTGTATACCAACTTTCATGCAAATGGTATAAGCGACTTACGAGTTTTTTGACGTTTTTTAAAATATTTGTACTACAGCGCCCTCTGGTGTTCAAGATACAACAGAGTAGATAAGTCATGAAAACTCACCGTATCCGAAAACCTCTATATACCAATTTTCATGTAAATCGGATGCACGGTTTAGGAGTTTTTCGAGGTTTTTCAAAATATTTGTACTACAGCGCCCTCTGGTGTTCGAGATAGGACGGTATATATAAGTCAAAAAACTCAGCGTGTCCGAGAACTTCTCGATGCAAATTTTCATGCAAATCGGATGAACGGTTTCGGAGATAAGCTGAAAAAACGAATGCCTGGATTTCGATCGCAGCGCCCCCTACCGGGACCAACCTTTTTTACTGGATAAAAAGTAGCCTATGTTATGATCGGGTATGTAAGGAACCTAGATTCCAAGTTTCATTTAAATCCATCCAGTGGTTTTCGCGTGATGCCTTAACAGACAGACAGTCAGACAGACAGACAGACAAAAATTTAAAAAATGCGATTTTCGGACTCAGCGCCATTGAAAACGTCCATCCCAAAAATAATTTCGAAAAAATATTTCTTTTTATTTTTTTTTTTACAATTTTATATATATATAGATAGCTGAATACCCGGCTTAACTCGGGAGTTGATATAAATAATTTTCGATTTCGTTCGTCAATTTGAAAAAACTTTTCACAAACTTTAGAAGGAATTTTGTGTGCATCTTTCAAACCGGTAACTTCGGCGAAGTGAACAAAATGTAGCTTAAACATCTGAAAATTATGAGAAAAGTTGGGGCAATCGTGATTTGTGTGTGCGTGCCGCCAATCGCTTGCAACAATATATTTTCAAGTTTTATATTGTATTCGATAGATTGCACATTTTTGAAAAACATCAGAACAAAAAAGAATTCTTGGCAATTCGCGAGGAAACTGGGCAAAAATTAAATAAGCATTCAAAAAATAGAAATTGAAATGTCAAAACAACGCCAACTTACGATGCAACTGACTTGCGAATGTGTTAATGCGTACTCAAAAACCACAGAATTCGGCATCAGATACCCTGATTTGCGAAAAAAATAAAGTGGAATATAAATACACATAAAGAAGAAAAGAAGATATTTATCACCCTTCGCGCTTTGCTACGCCTTACCGTATTTTGTACTATAGCGCCCTCTGGGGTTCAAGATATAGCAAAATACATAACGCCAAAAGACTCACCGCACCCGAAAACCACTTATAAAAATCATACTTATCGGATGAGTTGTTTTGGGTTTTTTGCGGTATTTGTACAACAGCGCTATCTGGTTTTCGAGATAGAATATAAAAATAACGCCAAATATATAATATATCCGATATACAAATTTTTAGCTAAAGCGGATGAGCGGTTTTTGAGTGTTTCACGATTTCTTAAGCGATCTTCAAATCTACAATGGTACACTAGCACCATCTGCTGCTTAAGATAGCGCAAAAAAAAGTCCAAGATGCCCACCGTATCCGAAAACTCCTATGTACAAATTTTCACGCAAATCGGATGAACAGAAGTTTTTCGACATTTTTAAAACATTTGTACTGTAGTGCCCTCTGGTGTTCAATATAGAACAAAACAGATAAGTCATGAAAACTACCGTACCCGGAAACCCCTAAATACAAATTTTCATGTAAATCAGATGAATAGTTTCGGAGATAAACTATAATAACAAAATTCGTGGAACCCGGTCACAGCGCCACCTACCGAGTCCAATTGCAAATCCGAACCATTCAGGGATCCACTTAAACACACACAAAAAATTTCATCAAGATCGTTGCAGCCGTGTAGGAACAGTTTAATAACATGCACACGTACAAATTGTGCAACAGCGCCCTCTAGTTTTTGACACAGAGCAAAATAGATAACGCCAAAACAGTTGCCGTACGCGAAAATCCTTTAATAAAATTTTTTATCCCATTTGGATGAGCGGCTTTCTACTTTTTCACGATTTCTTAAGAGATTTGTACTACAGTGCCCTCTGGTGTACGATATAGTACAAAGAAGTTAAGTACAAAACAGTCACCATTTTAGAAATCCCCTATATACCAGTTTTCATGAAAATCGGATAAACAGCTTAGAAGTTTTTTAAAATATTTGTACACAGCGCCCTCTGGTGTTCAAGATAGGACAGAGAAGATAAGTCCTAAAGCTACGTTGGTTTAAGCTAAGCACTGCAGGTCGGGAAAGTCAATCTTCGAGCTGGAAAGATGGTGAACTGGCGGAAAATTTGTTTCCAGAAATCGAACCGAAAACATCAAGCAGCTATGCAGCTATCATACGAGGAATGGCCAAGTATTATCAGGTAATTTTGTTAAAAAAGCTAAAGTGATAAATTTTGACACAATATCAGTTTTACAGGCTGAACGTGTCTATGCTTTGCTGCAAAATGCAACAGAAAAGCAATTTGTGTTGGACACGCAAAAATTAATTTGCATTAATGTTTAACACACCTACTCAAGGAAAGTAGCGATCAAAGCTGGGATCTGTGCAATGATTTATTGCTTTAATGGCGCAGCTACAACTGTGTCCCAAAGTGGGTTATTTTATTTATTCAGTTCTCTAAAATTTCAATTAAAAACCTCAATATAACATTTACAACTTTTTTTCATTTAGTGCGCTTTCCAAGAAGAGACCAAACGAAGTCAAGGTATAACACATACTTCGTGTCATAGTGGCGCGGCTTTGTGATCGTTTGGATTTGTATAAACGTATTACAAAGGTAAACAAATCGACTGGGGCTTCACGTCTGCTTATAGAAGAAGTAAGAATTAAATGCATTAAATTAGTGATTTGTGTAAATAATTAAAACTTCAACTACACTTGCTCAGCTTATTTTCGTAGTGGTTCAACTGGTAGCATTGGCCTTATGCATCAACTTGCAACCGATGCACAAAAAACCGCAAGAGAGGTTGAAATGAAATGCACCCTGGAAAGTGTACGTTTCGCCCATCACTTGCATGGAAATCTCAAGAGCCAAAATCTCCACCATAGAAAAAATCTCCAAGTTACAAAATATAAAAATTTGAAATATCAAATTAGAAAATCTCCAAAGACAAAATATCCAAAATCATAATATCCAAGCCAAAATCAGCAAATTTATTTTTTTTTAATTATAATCCAAACATTTACATATTTTTTGTAATTTTTAATTCAATCAAAAATGCTTTGGAATTTTTTTCATAATAATTTCATTGATTTGAAATTGATGTTTTAACGTTGTAAAAGAATACAAAATTGTATGGATCAAACAAACTATGACATTGACATTGCCGTAAACTTAGGCTTAGATTAATTTAGTTTTAATTTTAAACTTTAATAAACTTTTTACTTAAAAAAATTAACTAAATCTTCAAAAATGTAAATTGCACCATTTATAAATTGAGTTTTTTTGAGATGTTGTCCTCGGCTATTTTGGGTTTGTCGATTAAGTTTTTGAGATTTTGAATATTTTGTGCTTTGGAGATTTTAGATTTGGATATTTTGGTTTGGATATTTTGTCGTGGATATTTCGTACCCAAGCCATTATAACGTATATTTATGCAAGTGCATTTAATTTCTTTTTTCATTTAAGAACATAAATCGTATACATTCGAAAAATTTTTGCATGCATTTCTAACAAGGCTCCGAGCCAGGCTGTAACTTCTTTGCAATACTCTGTAGAAAACAACATGGAATTCATTCCTCTGGCCAAGAAAATCAACGAAGTATGCACGCTAAATGAGGTGCTAAATGAGTAATTAATTAAGTCGCTGTAAGGCGATACAATTTTTAAAACACCAGAGCCGGTTAAAGTTGAAGCATAAAAATGTTTTTCTTTTTAATTTAAGTTGTTACCATACCATTTGAAATATAAATTTTTATTTAATGACATTAATAAAAAAAAAATAAGTATTAAATTTAAACTAATCGGTGTTTATCCTTGGTTATTCCAAAAGCAAAATAAGAAGGCTTACAAAATGTTAACAGAAATTCGGGAGTGAAGGTGATGAGAAACGAGTTTGACTACTCAATGGCTCGTTACCTTCGGTCGCGAAATATCTATTGGCACTATTTGGCACTTTAGTGCGTTGAGTGGTTTAGGTCGATTGCAAATTTATGCTTAATAACTTTAAATATAACGCGACTAATTACTAAACATCTATTCTATGATATCTTTGGTGGCAATATCAGTCGTTCAAAAAAATTAATATATTAATAAACGGGATTTTTGGTCAAAATTAATTTTTTTAAAAATGTTCTTTTTATATTTTTAACAAAATAGTCCAGCTGCAAAATTATTTATTTCAAAAAAAATATCCTAATATTCCTTTCCAATTAGAAGTTATAAAAAATATATTTTCATGCCATGTCTGTATTAGCAAAACTTGTTTCTGTTAATTATTAAATTTCCCTTGCTCATTTTTTTTTTTTAATACTTTTATTAGGCAACTGAAATACAGAAAAGTATGTTAGTTACAATATCTTTAGAGATTTTTCCAATATGTGGTATAGCTCCAAAGTGTAAAGAGAAAGTCACAAAGATTGAATACAAAAGCAAAATTTCCGATGCAGTTGAAAAAAATGTATATGTTCCACAAAATAGGATAAAATTGTCCATGGCATAAGTATAAAAAAACAAATCAATGCAAAAATATTTGTTTCTTTTAAAATTTTAAAAATGAGCACGGTTATTCTAAAAATAAGCAAGGGAAGTATGAATTATAGAAATTTAATAATTAACAAAAAATGAGTTTTGACATGGTATGAAAATAGTTTTTTAGTAATCTATAAACTATTTAAAGCTAGACTATTTTGTTAAAAATATAAAATGAAGAACCCTTGTTTTTTAAATGAAAGATACAGTTAATAATTTTTGTGTAAAACTGAAACAGTGGTTGCAAATAAATTTTAAGCTATTAGAAAGGGGGTCAAAACACATTTTTTTATATAAATTATTTCTACAATCTACAAATCGAGCAAGTTTTACGTAACTTTTTGCGAAAACATTCAATATTTCAAACGGCGAAGGTTTTTCTTTCAAATTTATAGAAATGATTGGAAACTTAATTATTTTTTAAATGTATTTTTTACAGTTTTATTTGTCTAGTTTATTTTGTGTTTGAATATGATAAAGATTAAACGAAATAAATTATAAACTTAACTCAAACTTAATCAGATCAATCATTTTGTCCAGGGAATTGTAAAAGAGAGTTTCTGTTTTTTAGATAAAGTGCAAAAACTTTTTGCAAATTTGTTCAACCGTCAATATTCATGAGTGTAAAATAAAAAAAAGAGATGTCTTCATAGGTATCTTAAAAACGGAAAGTCCCTTTTACAACACCTGGGAGAAAATGTTTTATGATTGGGATAAATAATAATTAAATCTAAATTACAAAAATAGCGTTTTTAAATAATAATTTAATAAACAGCATTTAAAAATTTGTCTGTAGAAATAATGTTTCTTAGTAGTGGAATGACTGGATATAGTTGATTAAATATTGTTGTTGGTTTGCGTAATCAAGAAAAAAATAAGAATACAAAATGTGTTGGATATATTAAAATAAGAAACATACCTGTCACTACTTTCAAGCCTATTAAGAAATATCTCTTTTTGTGTCACTTCTTCACAGGCTTCGATATTCGGCGTCACACCATAAGACCTGTGCGAGTACCTGTGATGTAGTAAAATTAAATATTAATATTATCATATTATTTATTTATATTATTTATTATTATTAATAAATAAATTAAATAATAGCTGTGTTTTTTTCCAAGTGATTTGTAATAAAAGGATGCTTTTGTATGAAAAGTCGCTTCATACTCGCTTAAATTAAACATGATGTTGCTAGTTGTTTTAACATTTTTCATCCAATTCCAATTTCCATTTAGTGTTGATTTTGTTTTTTATTTAATGGAGTATAAAGGGGCTTTTCATAAAACACTGTTATTATTAAATATCGATGCCTTAATATAGAAAGGGAGTATCTCAAAAGTCGCTATTTCAATAGGAGAAGGAAAAAAGTGAAGTTCTATAGTTTAAAATTTTTTTTCAAATGCATTTTTGTTTTTAAAACTATAAGTAGTATGATGATGTAAAAATTTTTTTATCAAGTTTTTATTCTCCTAAAAAGTGAAAAAAATTAACATAGGGCCTTTCTATATTAAGGCATCGATATATATGCATTTCCACGCCACCTTTGAGGTATGCATTGTGGCGCGTTACCGATTTTTTTTTGGTGTTCGGTTCCCCTGTAGGCCTATATCAACATTATACTATATACTACATGTATGTATATATGTATATATATTTATATATTTATATATTTGAGCTGTAAAGATAAAAAAAAAATAACCTGAAAAGAAAAGAAAATAATAAAGTATACCCGTGTAGGACTTAAGCAGAAGGAGATTAAGTCAGAGAGCGTAACATAACTAGAAATAATGGTAGTGATAAAATGAAAGCCGGTTCAATGATTAAATACGTCCGTTATGGACGTGGCTCCTCTCATACAACTAGAATTATTGAAATGATAAAGCTTTTGAACTATATCCCGAGCAACACGGGAAATTTACTAGTTCAAAATATATGATGATATTGACATAAAACAAATAACTCAGAAAATAAATTTGCCGGAAATTTTGAAATGTGATATTAAAGATGTGTCACACGTAATATTTTATTTTTAAAATTGGGTTCAGATACTTCTCGATTAAAAAATTTAAGAATGAAGTATATTCTGACCCTTATAAATAGAGCTAATAAAATATTACTGTCACAATTATCACAGCAAAAGTATGGCTGGATATATTGCATTTTTGTAAAGAAAAATTGGGAAAGTCCAACTCTGTGGCAAGCGCCATCAAATAGTTGGACAAATATGTTTTCCAATTTTTCAATATATAAAATGAAATCCTCCGGAGGTTTAATGAGGTTAAAGTTTTCGCATTGCTTTTCTATTGTGAAGAGAAATTCATCCGAAATGATTTCTTCTCCAAAATATGGCAATGGATTGAGGCAATTTTGTTGCTTATACAATTTAAGATATAGCCAGCCACACACATAGGCAAATGCATTTTGCTTAAGAAATTTTGCTTCATTTATATCAATATCAACTTGCACTTTTTGAATAAATGAATGCTCTGGTCGTGGCAAACTTTGAAAATTTTGCCAAGACTGATCTTGGATCAGTGTGTCATTGCAAACACTTTGCAGAACATCATTTATCGGTAACAGTGGCATATTAAATCCGGAGAGGGCTCGCAATTTCCTTTGACAATTACATCAACAAATTGCAAGCCCAACGTTTTTGAAATAAGCAGGTAAACGAATAAGGTGTAGTTCTTGAGCAATTTCCGCCACCCCGTCTTATAGAACCGAAGAAATGCTCAAGTTCATCTTGGCACAGTCTTCTCGTCATAATGAAAGAAACCCCATTATTGCTCAAGAAATTATACAATTGTTTCAAACTGCTTATATTTAGAAGCCAACCATTTATAAATCTAAATGATTTTTTCACATCAGAGCCGACTGCGTCTTGAATTTTCATAGAATTCAGAAGAGATTTAGCTGTCTCAAGTAGATCTAATTGCTCCTGGGATGCGGTATATACCTTTTTGGAAGGGAAAATAACATCTGCACTGCAGCTGTTGAAAATATTAAATAATTTATCAAAAAAAATGGATATATTTCACCGTATTTGGAGTCGTTGGCGCTTTGGAAGCGTCTATGACTCCAGAACTATATAAAGCGTTCATCCCAGAAGCAACAGTATTACTTAAAACTTGAGCAGCTAAACGGACGCTCATTTTTTGAAACGTGTTCGGCTTGATGTGAGCTGCAGTAAGCTTATGTGCACATCTTATTGGCAACGTAGAGTCTACGTTGTAGAAGTGTACAATATCGTTCCAGCTCACTGCTATATCATTAAAAATAATGACATTTTTGGAATTTTCTAAGCAATTCCGACTGCTTTTTAGTAAATGAGGAGAGTCATGAAAGAAAAAAAACTCTCTCACCATTTACAAGAAAATAAGGATGTTCCTCAGTTGCTCCTACAATTTTTGCAAAATTTAAGAAATTCGCCCCTTGATCACACACAAAATGACAAGGGTGCAAATTAATACGTTGAAGTTGGTCAATAACTTCAAAAACGTATTTTTTTATTATATCTCCTTTGCAAGCTCCATGCAAAAGAAAATACGCAAATGGTTGTTTCCAAGAGAATCCACCAATGCCTTGGACCATTAACGTCATGACACTATTGGACGTTCTTGAAGTACGGTTCTCGTTTCCGTAGTCTTCAAGCCCAATAATCATGTCCTTTAGCCTGTAATACTGCAAATGAACTTTTAACGACATTTCGTCGCAAGAAATTGAGACAAATCTCTGTTCTGCAGTGAAGCCACGGCTTCGAAGCTCTAAGGACTTAAGGCTACTATTGGAGCAGCCCGGAGATTTTGGCCAAGAAGCTACAAACTCGTGAAGAGTTCTTTCTTCGGGCCAATTCATGGGCTTTTTTAAATATCTATATGCTAAAGGGTAAACACCCTAAGCAATAGTTTTGAGATGGTCGTCATATCTGCGCCCGTTAGGATGGCGACAACTATTCTTTAAGCTGGTTGCAATAATTCTTTTTAATTGTGGGGCAGATTTCCACAAAGCTCTTCTATTCGTTGCTCATCAGTTTTAGTACTAATGGCAACTTCACGATTGTTTGACATTTCCACCGAAACCTCGTGTTCAATTTTTAGTTTATCAAAAGCAAAATCCCGTATTTGCAATTGTTGCTTTGTAATAAGCAATTCCGTATTTTTGATATCAAATTTTTTTTATCCAAAATTTTGTTTCATTGTGCGAAGATTGCAATTGTCTTTTTAAATTTTGAATTTCGTCGCGTAATTTAATTTTTCGGGGTATACTTTCGCTTAAACTATTTTCAGTTTGAACTTGTCTGCCAACAACAGCCATTTCGGAATTTTCATTACACTCGACCGGCATTTCTTCAAGAAATTGAAGGCTGCCCAATGCCGATCGATTTAATGAAAATGGTTCTACTGAATTTAAATGGAAAAGAGGTTTACGGACGGTGGATGAATTAACAGTGGGTGGTCTAGATTCAATAATTGTAGAGCTAAACTGAGGAACAAAATCTATATCGCTACCATTAATTTCTACTCCCGCCGAATCTCTTTCTGCTATAAGCACAGGTCATCCTTGTGGAGAAATGTCCACAACAGACAAACAGCTGCACAGGCCCGGCTCCTATGGGCTCCTTCAAACCTGGAAGTGTGAGCCATTGCTTTCTTCTATATGTTGAAAAAAGAGAGAAGATATTCGAAAATATATTTTAGAAAAGAAAATAATTTTAAACTTACTCTTAAAATTATTTTCTTAAATTTGCGTAATAAATACGAGTATCGAGTAACACCGAAATCGAATATTATTTAAACCTAAATAAAAAAATTACACCTAAAAAAACGGAATGAAAAAACGGTATGTTGGCAGCCCTTAAGTACTAGAAATGGGCACTTCGAGTATTTTAAAAAAAAGTCAAGTTTCAACAGGTATAATTTTTTTCCTGAATTTCGGTTTTTTCAATTTCAGGCTTAGAAACACCCCGAGCAACGCCG